>OV651818.1:83169963-83724963 GCA_927349885.1 Psylliodes chrysocephalus
CTTGATTTTTACTAAAAATGTTGATATCGCTTTTCATTTTTGATTTTTTGTTTTTAATTTTAATTTCAACCCCCCTTAAATCCCCCATATTTAATTAGATTTTTTTAATTAAAGGTAGTGGTGGCTCGTTATAATTTAAAATATTAATTCCTCGATTAATACAGTGTAAGAAAGAAACATCAAGTTTAAATTATAGAAATAATGCAAAATCATGCTTACCTAATATGAGATAATTCCCTAACACCCGTTTTTGTCCTTTCTGATTTAGTATTTTCATTGTTTGCAAAAACTAAACAAGGAAAACAAAACAAAGCATGTTGTTTATCACACCCGCATAACCACGAAGTTTTTTTATATTGTTCAATCTTAAAAGGATGTTTAAACTTTCTATTTCTTATGGCACATTCTTGAACAATGTTTATCTCCGATTGAGGTGGGCCATTCTTTTTTGTAAGCACTCGATTTTCGAAATTATGTCTATTTGTTTTTATAAATTTTACCAAATACGATTCCATCGTACATATGCACTAGTAAATTCACACAGAACCTAAGACCAGTACAGCCAACCTCAAAACAACGAAAATTCGGTTCATGAAACACAAAAATCCATAAAAAGTATAATTTGTAAAGGGATCTCGTGTCTCACTGAGTGTATTCTCACTTTCTTCTTTTATATATCGGTAAACAAGGATACAAATATATTCAGGTTCATATTTATAAACAGAACTCAGCTGAGTCGGAGTTGGGTAAGTCGTCCTTGAACTAAAATCAAAGTTCGGTTACAACGTCTCTAAAGTTCCAAGTGGTGCCGGTGTCACACTGGAATTTAGAGATGGATATTAGCAAATCTGTAAGTGTTAAGTAGGTACATTTACGGATTACTACTCATCTCTAAATTCGCACGATATTAACCACAAAGCATGTATCTTCTAGACTAGAGACCCCACGCCAATGTTAAACTTTTAAACCAAATTAGCGCCACCTTGTGTTTGGAGCTGGAACTAAAATGACAATTGACAGATGGCGGTAAATTCAAATTGTAATTTTTAGGAGTAGGTAGTAGTTTTAAATTAAATTTTAAATTTCCACATAAATTATTTTATAAAATAAAGTATGGAACTAGTAAGTTCGAAACTTTTATTTTACAAAATAATTTAGGTCGATTATACCAAATTTGAAGAATTAATTTGTTATAAGGGGTCTAATGTGGAGAGTTGGTTCTGCATATTTTTATTAAATAAATATAAGATATATCAATAAATAATAAAATAGAACATTCTTAAAATATGTTTATTAATAACTTAAATAAATATTATTAGATAAAAATAAATACAAATAATAATACATATTTAACGACTACTTACTTGGAGCAAATATATATATAATCTCAAATCTTTAAAATAGGTACCTATCAATAATTTAAATGTGAAGTAGAGACTAGGATATTACATTTTATTAACACTAAAGTTATATATTTTATAAATGTCTTTTTAACTGAGGACAAATGTAATATAGGTATTGTATTAAAAGGTGAATCCTTTTAACTATTCATTCAATGATAAATGGGTATTTTCCTTCCAAATACAGATGGTGGTATTACTCTCTTATGTGAAAAATGATTTCGGAATCTAGTCCAGTGATAAATTGATTACCCGTTTGTCTTTTTATGATGCATGATAAATAAATGAAGTTTTTCTCGAAGTTTTCAACGTAGCACCAAAATTATTGCAAAACACAGTTGGAAATAAAAAAGCGAAATATCACAATTTTGCAAATAACTAAGACGAAACTATAAACAGAAACCAAAAGCCAAAGCCAACAAAAAATCACTAAAATCAGACGGAAAAGTGAAACTAACCAAGAACATAAATAAATACACGTCACATCTTTGGAGTCTTTGGTTAAGTTTTTCTCCCATAAGGCTTAAAAATGGAGTAAGAAATCATAATTTCACCAGTAGCCCCATCTAGAGTTTGGAGCAAATAGCATAAAAAATGTCAGTTGTCGGTTTTGACCTTGGTCATTCACGTGGAACCTCTATGTGCTTTGTGATATAAACGATCCACAGGTAGACGGAATGACAGTTTGTTTGATTTGGTACAATGTTGCCAGAATATGTTTTTGTTATGTACCAGATTTTTCGAATTCTATTTGCAGTGACATCTAATTTATTGAAGAGGAAAAAAGAGGGTTTTTATAGATAACGAACCCAAACAAGGAACACAATATATTTATATATATATATTTTACACGTGAACACTGCCTCAAGCAAAATGTACTACATCTAGTACAATTGTGAATTGTACTAGACTGGCAACACTGGTTTGGCAGCCTAGTTTGTAAGCGGCGCGCCAATTAATGAGTTCTTTTGACGTTTGAAGGATATTTTGGCGTGTTGTTTTCTCTTTTTAACTTTATGCATTCATCAAATCGTCTCACTCATGTTAGGCTCACTCACCATAATGCGCCACAGACACAGTATACTTAGGTATTCTATGCCACAGAGACGCGATCAGCCAGAGGGCAATGATGTACCAAAAAATATAGATTAACACGTATGAAAATAAAAATATTAAAATTAAATTTATATTTTTATGTTATTTATGTAATTTTAAAATAATGTGTTTTTTTGAAATTTAACTGGGTGTTCACTGCACAAATGAACCAATGGAGAAACCGCCCCTGGTTAGAGACATTTTATCTAGGGAAAATTTAATTGTGATATAAAATTCACTAGCCGAATCATTGTTAAGATATTGTATAACAGTTTGGGGAGGGACTTTTACAACTACTCTGCAGACATTGCAGACTACACAAAATACTCTTTTAAAAATTATATTTTGTAAAAATAGACTATTTCCAACAATTTCATTATATCAGGATACAAATGTACTAAAAGTGAGACAAATATACACCTTTCAGTGTCTTCTAAGGATGTACCTCAAACAAGCAAACTTCGCAAAAAGAACTACATTTACAAGGGCAGCAACTAATTTAAATATAAACATAGACTTTTTCTACAAAACTGTAACCCAAAGATCTTTTTTCTACTTTGGACCTAAACTGTTCAATTTGGTTCCTTCACGTTTAAAAGAAATAAATAAAATTTCTACATTTTAAAAACAAATTAAAACTTTGATCTTGACAAATCCTCAAGTATTTGAAATTTTTTAAATTATTAAAATTAACTTCAAAATTACTAAATTTTAATTTAGTTCGCCTTGCCTTATCTTTCTCTCTGACTGTGCCTCCCACTTTCTCACTGAATACTCTATCTATTATACTAATTTTTTTTTAATTCACTTAGTTAGCTTCTTCATGTGGAAATGGACATAACAGGCATAAGTCCACCATTGAGGAAGCTACCTAAATATATATTATAAATGTAATAATAATAATAATAATAATAATAATAATAATAATAATAATAATAATAATAATAATAATAATAATAATAATAATAATAATAATAATAATAATAATAATAATAATAATAATAATAATAATAATAATAATAATAATAATAATAATAATAATAATAATAATAATAATAATAATAATAATAATAATAATAATAATAATAATAATAATAATAATAATAATAATAATAATAATAATAATAATAATAATAATAATAATAATAATAATAATAATAATAATAATAATAATAATAATAATAATAATAATAATAATAATAATAATAATAATAATAATAATAATAATAATAATAATAATAATAATAATAATAATAATAATAATAATAATAATAATAATAATAATAATAATAATAATAATAATAATAATAATAATAATAATAATAATAATAATAATAATAATAATAATAATAATAATAATAATAATAATAATAATAATAATAATAATAATAATAATAATAATAATAATAATAATAATAATAATAATAATAATAATAATAATAATAATAATAATAATAATAATAATAATAATAATAATAATAATAATAATAATAATAATAATAATAATAATAATAATAATAATAATAATAATAATAATAATAATAATAATAATAATAATAATAATAATAATAATAATAATAATAATAATAATAATAATAATAATAATAATAATAATAATAATAATAATAATAATAATAATAATAATAATAATAATAATAATAATAATAATAATAATAATAATAATAATAATAATAATAATAATAATAATAATAATAATAATAATAATAATAATAATAATAATAATAATAATAATAATAATAATAATAATAATAATAATAATAATAATAATAATAATAATAATAATAATAATAATAATAATAATAATAATAATAATAATAATAATAATAATAATAATAATAATAATAATAATAATAATAATAATAATAATAATAATAATAATAATAATAATAATAATAATAATAATAATAATAATAATAATAATAATAATAATAATAATAATAATAATAATAATAATAATAATAATAATAATAATAATAATAATAATAATAATAATAATAATAATAATAATAATAATAATAATAATAATAATAATAATAATAATAATAATAATAATAATAATAATAATAATAATAATAATAATAATAATAATAATAATAATAATAATAATAATAATAATAATAATAATAATAATAATAATAATAATAATAATAATAATAATAATAATAATAATAATAATAATAATAATAATAATAATAATAATAATAATAATAATAATAATAATAATAATAATAATAATAATAATAATAATAATAATAATAATAATAATAATAATAATAATAATAATAATAATAATAATAATAATAATAATAATAATAATAATAATAATAATAATAATAATAATAATAATAATAATAATAATAATAATAATAATAATAATAATAATAATAATAATAATAATAATAATAATAATAATAATAATAATAATAATAATAATAATAATAATAATAATAATAATAATAATAATAATAATAATAATAATAATAATAATAATAATAATAATAATAATAATAATAATAATAATAATAATAATAATAATAATAATAATAATAATAATAATAATAATAATAATAATAATAATAATAATAATAATAATAATAATAATAATAATAATAATAATAATAATAATAATAATAATAATAATAATAATAATAATAATAATAATAATAATAATAATAATAATAATAATAATAATAATAATAATAATAATAATAATAATAATAATAATAATAATAATAATAATAATAATAATAATAATAATAATAATAATAATAATAATAATAATAATAATAATAATAATAATAATAATAATAATAATAATAATAATAATAATAATAATAATAATAATAATAATAATAATAATAATAATAATAATAATAATAATAATAATAATAATAATAATAATAATAATAATAATAATAATAATAATAATAATAATAATAATAATAATAATAATAATAATAATAATAATAATAATAATAATAATAATAATAATAATAATAATAATAATAATAATAATAATAATAATAATAATAATAATAATAATAATAATAATAATAATAATAATAATAATAATAATAATAATAATAATAATAATAATAATAATAATAATAATAATAATAATAATAATAATAATAATAATAATAATAATAATAATAATAATAATAATAATAATAATAATAATAATAATAATAATAATAATAATAATAATAATAATAATAATAATAATAATAATAATAATAATAATAATAATAATAATAATAATAATAATAATAATAATAATAATAATAATAATAATAATAATAATAATAATAATAATAATAATAATAATAATAATAATAATAATAATAATAATAATAATAATAATAATAATAATAATAATAATAATAATAATAATAATAATAATAATAATAATAATAATAATAATAATAATAATAATAATAATAATAATAATAATAATAATAATAATAATAATAATAATAATAATAATAATAATAATAATAATAATAATAATAATAATAATAATAATAATAATAATAATAATAATAATAATAATAATAATAATAATAATAATAATAATAATAATAATAATAATAATAATAATAATAATAATAATAATAATAATAATAATAATAATAATAATAATAATAATAATAATAATAATAATAATAATAATAATAATAATAATAATAATAATAATAATAATAATAATAATAATAATAATAATAATAATAATAATAATAATAATAATAATAATAATAATAATAATAATAATAATAATAATAATAATAATAATAATAATAATAATAATAATAATAATAATAATAATAATAATAATAATAATAATAATAATAATAATAATAATAATAATAATAATAATAATAATAATAATAATAATAATAATAATAATAATAATAATAATAATAATAATAATAATAATAATAATAATAATAATAATAATAATAATAATAATAATAATAATAATAATAATAATAATAATAATAATAATAATAATAATAATAATAATAATAATAATAATAATAATAATAATAATAATAATAATAATAATAATAATAATAATAATAATAATAATAATAATAATAATAATAATAATAATAATAATAATAATAATAATAATAATAATAATAATAATAATAATAATAATAATAATAATAATAATAATAATAATAATAATAATAATAATAATAATAATAATAATAATAATAATAATAATAATAATAATAATAATAATAATAATAATAATAATAATAATAATAATAATAATAATAATAATAATAATAATAATAATAATAATAATAATAATAATAATAATAATAATAATAATAATAATAATAATAATAATAATAATAATAATAATAATAATAATAATAATAATAATAATAATAATAATAATAATAATAATAATAATAATAATAATAATAATAATAATAATAATAATAATAATAATAATAATAATAATAATAATAATAATAATAATAATAATAATAATAATAATAATAATAATAATAATAATAATAATAATAATAATAATAATAGTAGTTTATTGACCATAATTATACAGGTTTGTATCTGAAAAGTCACAATGTTACATATAAATCACGTTAAAGTATAAAACAAAGTACATTGAATTTTACATACATGTCATCGACAAATAAAAACAGGAATTAACAAACAGTGCTTAAGTACTAAATAAAATATCTTTAAAATTGATAAGATTAAATTATTTAAAATAAGAATAAATTATTTAAAATAGTTGAGGTAATCTGTTACATTATAAAAACATTCATTCTGTAAAAAATCTTTAACAACACAATAAAAATTTTTACAAGACATATCTTTTATTTTCATATCTCTATTGCCATTTAAAAACACATTATATAATTTTATATCCAGTTTATTTACTTGTGATATGCGCAGCCTGCTTTGCGGAAGTAAAAGACTCTCAGCATTCCTCGTACTGTAATCGTGCACATCAGAGTGGGTATCAAATTTATGTAGATTTTTATGGATTGCTACCATGGTTTCGAGAATATAAATACAAGGTAATGGGAGAATCCTGTACTTCCTAAAAAGAGGCCGGCATGTTGCGTCGTATGCAACTGTTGCAATAATTCTTATTGCTGCTTTTTGTAGAGTAAAGACTTTCATAGCAGCATGACTATGTCCCCAAAATACAATTCCGTATCGCAAATGACTCTCTATGATAGCAAAATATACTGTCCTGATTGAAGTGTCATCAAGAAACTGGCGCATTTGTCTGAGCGCAAATATTTGAGAAGAAACCTTCGAACAGACACCATCTATATGAGGTAGCCAGGTCAATCCCGCGTCTAATGTCATACCTAACGTTCTTACCGGATCTGCTTTTTCTACTAGTTTGCTAGCTGTAAAGATGATATTTTGCGTTTTGGTGTCATTTAATTTGAGTTGGTTAGCGTCAAACCACTTTTTAGCTATACTCATACATTGTATTTTTAAATAATAATAATAATAATAATAATAATAATAATAATAATAATAATAATAATAATAATAATAATAATAATAATAATAATAATAATAATAATAATAATAATAATAATAATAATAATAATAATAATAATAATAATAATAATAATAATAATAATAATAATAATAATAATAATAATAATAATAATAATAATAATAATAATAATAATAATAATAATAATAATAATAATAATAATAATAATAATAATAATAATAATAATAATAATAATAATAATAATAATAATAATAATAATAATAATAATAATAATAATAATAATAATAATAATAATAATAATAATAATAATAATAATAATAATAATAATAATAATAATAATAATAATAATAATAATAATAATAATAATAATAATAATAATAATAATAATAATAATAATAATAATAATAATAATAATAATAATAATAATAATAATAATAATAATAATAATAATAATAATAATAATAATAATAATAATAATAATAATAATAATAATAATAATAATAATAATAATAATAATAATAATAATAATAATAATAATAATAATAATAATAATAATAATAATAATAATAATAATAATAATAATAATAATAATAATAATAATAATAATAATAATAATAATAATAATAATAATAATAATAATAATAATAATAATAATAATAATAATAATAATAATAATAATAATAATAATAATAATAATAATAATAATAATAATAATAATAATAATAATAATAATAATAATAATAATAATAAATAATAATAATAATAATAATAATAATAATAATAATAATAATAATAATAATAATAATAATAATAATAATAATAATAATAATAATAATAATAATAATAATAATAATAATAATAATAATAATAATATAATAATAATAATAATAATAATAATAATAATAATAATAATAATAATAATAATAATAATAATAATAATAATAATAATAATAATAATAATAATAATAATAATAATAATAATAATAATAATAATAATAATAATAATAATAATAATAATAATAATAATAATAATAATAATAATAATAATAATAAATAATAATAATAATAATAATAATAATAATAAATTTATTTATTTATTTATTTATTTATTTGGGTTACACCATCCAACAGTATAAAACCAATTACAGGATGGGCACAAAAATAATTACAATTACAGTATAATTTACATCATAAAAATGATAACAAAATATTAAATACTAATAATAGCATAAAAATATGTAAACAAGAAATAGTTTAATAAACGTTTTTAACCATCATAAGAAAACGCAAAAAAAAACTCCGTTAGGAGAAAAAATTACGTCGTCTTATGATAATTAACTCAGTCCACAATTAAGCGTTTTATTTCTTTAATTGAAATAGAAAATAAATCAACATCATTTTGAAGTTCACAAAAATTTTGATACATAAAATACATTGGAGAAAATTTTAAAATATTTGTCCTGGGTGTTTGAAAATAGAAATAAAAAGGGGAGCGAGTTCTGATACTAGGAACATTAAACATTAGTTGACGAAGTAGTTCGGGACAGTCAATTTTAAAATTTAATAATTTGTAAAGAATGCAGATAGAATAACATTTCCTACGAGTACGTAATTCAAGGATATCAAATCTATTCAGCAAGATGGTTTGCGGAATATTGCGAGTAGGGTAGACGCCATAATAATAATAATAATAATAATAATAATAATAATAATAATAATAATAATAATAATAATAATAATAATAATAATAATAATAATAATAATAATAATAATAATAATAATAATAATAATAATAATAATAATAATAATAATAATAATAATAATAATAATAATAATAATAATAATAATAATAATAATAATAATAATAATAATAATAATAATAATAATAATAATAATAATAATAATAATAATAATAATAATAATAATAATAATAATAATAATAATAATAATAATAATAATAATAATAATAATAATAATAATAATAATAATAATAATAATAATAATAATAATAATAATAATAATAATAATAATAATAATAATAATAATAATAATAATAATAATAATAATAATAATAATAATAATAATAATAATAATAATAATAATAATAATAATAATAATAATAATAATAATAATAATAATAATAATAATAATAATAATAATAATAATAATAATAATAATAATAATAATAATAATAATAATAATAATAATAATAATAATAATAATAATAATAATAATAATAATAATAATAATAATAATAATAATAATAATAATAATAATAATAATAATAATAATAATAATAATAATAATAATAATAATAATAATAATAATAATAATAATAATAATAATAATAATAATAATAATAATAATAATAATAATAATAATAATAATAATAATAATAATAATAATAATAATAATAATAATAATAATAATAATAATAATAATAATAATAATAATAATAATAATAATAATAATAATAATAATAATAATAATAATAATAATAATAATAATAATAATAATAATAATAATAATAATAATAATAATAATAATAATAATAATAATAATAATAATAATAATAATAATAATAATAATAATAATAATAATAATAATAATAATAATAATAATAATAATAATAATAATAATAATAATAATAATAATAATAATAATAATAATAATAATAATAATAATAATAATAATAATAATAATAATAATAATAATAATAATAATAATAATAATAATAATAATAATAATAATAATAATAATAATAATAATAATAATAATAATAATAATAATAATAATAATAATAATAATAATAATAATAATAATAATAATAATAATAATAATAATAATAATAATAATAATAATAATAATAATAATAATAATAATAATAATAATAATAATAATAATAATAATAATAATAATAATAATAATAATAATAATAATAATAATAATAATAATAATAATAATAATAATAATAATAATAATAATAATAATAATAATAATAATAATAATAATAATAATAATAATAATAATAATAATAATAATAATAATAATAATAATAATAATAATAATAATAATAATAATAATAATAATAATAATAATAATAATAATAATAATAATAATAATAATAATAATAATAATAATAATAATAATAATAATAATAATAATAATAATAATAATAATAATAATAATAATAATAATAATAATAATAATAATAATAATAATAATAATAAATAATAATAATAATAATAATAATAATAATAATAATAATAATAATAATAATAATAATAATAATAATAATAATAATAATAATAATAATAATAATAATAATAATAATAATAATAATAATAATAATAATAATAATAATAATAATAATAATAATAATAATAATAATAATAATAATAATAATAATAATAATAATATAATAATAATAATAATAATAATAATAATAATAATAATAATAATAATAATAATAATAATAATAATAATAATAATAATAATAATAATAATAATAATAATAATAATAATAATAATAATAATAATAATAATAATAATAATAATAATAATAATAATAATAATAATAATAATAATAATAATAATAATAATAATAATAATAATAATATAATAATAATAATAATAATAATAATAATAATAATAATAATAATAATAATAATAATAATAATAATAAATAATAATAATAATAATAATAATAATAATAATAATAATAATAATAATAATAATAATAATAATAATAATAATAATAATAATAATAATAATAATAATAATAATAATAATAATAATAATAATAATAATAATAATAATAATAATAATAATAATAATAATAATAATAATAATAATAATAATAATAATAATAATAATAATAATAATAATAATAATAATAATAATAATAATAATAATAATAATAATAATAATAATAATAATAATAATAATAATAATAATAATAATAATAATAATAATAATAATAATAATAATAATAATAATAATAATAATAATAATAATAATAATAATAATAATAATAATAATAATAATAATAATAATAATAATAATAATAATAATAATAATAATAATAATAATAATAATAATAATAATAATAATAATAATAATAATAATAATAATAATAATAATAATAATAATAATAATAATAATAATAATAATAATAATAATAATAATAATAATAATAATAATAATAATAATAATAATAATAATAATAATAATAATAATAATAATAATAATAATAATAATAATAATAATAATAATAATAATAATAATAATAATAATAATAATAATAATAATAATAATAATAATAATAATAATAATAATAATAATAATAATAATAATAATAATAATAATAATAATAATAATAATAATAATAATAATAATAATAATAATAATAATAATAATAATAATAATAATAATAATAATAATAATAATAATAATAATAATAATAATAATAATAATAATAATAATAATAATAATAATAATAATAATAATAATAATAATAATAATAATAATAATAATAATAATAATAATAATAATAATAATAATAATAATAATAATAATAATAATAATAATAATAATAATAATAATAATAATAATAATAATAATAATAATAATAATAATAATAATAATAATAATAATAATAATAATAATAATAATAATAATAATAATAATAATAATAATAATAATAATAATAATAATAATAATAATAATAATAATAATAATAATAATAATAATAATAATAATAATAATAATAATAATAATAATAATAATAATAATAATAATAATAATAATAATAATAATAATAATAATAATAATAATAATAATAATAATAATAATAATAATAATAATAATAATAATAATAATAATAATAATAATAATAATAATAATAATAATAATAATAATAATAATAATAATAATAATAATAATAATAATAATAATAATAATAATAATAATAATAATAATAATAATAATAATAATAATAATAATAATAATAATAATAATAATAAGCTTTATTGTCTAACAGAATTACATCCATTAATAAGACAATTCAGATAAGAATAGTAAGAAAATATACAAAGTAATTAAAAAAAATATTAGTTTACAAATAAATGAACATTTGATAGGATACAGGTTTATTATTGATTAAATAAGATATTTTTCACTGACTTACTAAAACTACATAAAGTTTGATTGAATATATCAATATGTGGACTAATTTTGTTTAGTTCCCTGCACATGATATGTAAAGGCGATTTTAGCATGATATTAGTACTTACTGAGGGTAGGTAGAACAGATTTTTGGATCTGGTATTTAAGGGAACATAAAAATTTAGTTGGTATAATAAATAAGAACAATCAATCATACCATTAACCAACTTGTACAAAAAAATTAGAGATATATAAACTCGTCTATCCTTGCAAGTTGGCAAGTTGAACCTTTGAAGTAACCGAGTGTGATCGAATCCACGGGTAGGATACACTCCATCCATTTTAAAAGCCATATATTTGACAAATTTACGCTGAACTTTTTCTAAATGTTGAATATGAGCCTCATAATAAGGATTCCAGATTAGGCATCCATACTCTAATTTGCTTCTTATGTAATGGAATTATAGTAGTTTAGTTGTAGAAGCATTTTTAAACTTATTGCAGGAGCGATATATGAATCCCAATAGTTTTGTGGCAGAAGCAGAAATGGCTGCAATATGTGAGTTGAATGACATTTTGGAATCAAATGTAATCCCTAGATCTTTGAAATTTGAGACGCGAGCAAGTGACATAGATTGAATTTGATAGTTATAGATAAAAAAATCATGCTTTAAGGAGTATGACACAACCTTACATTTTTTTACATTAAGAGGTAGTCTGTTTTCATTGCACCATTGATCAAGGGCAAATAAATCATCTTGCATCTGATGGCAATCGTCATTGCAAGTAATGATTTTAAATATCTTTAGATCATCGGCAAATAAAAGTGTAATATTGTAACAATCTGTTATAAGGTAGAAAATAAATAAAAAAAAAAATATGCAGCTAACTTAACGTAAACAGTTGACAGCTTATGGAAAGCTTTTTTATTATTCATTTTAGGAAAAAAAAAATGTATTTCTCATAAAAAGTTGCTCATGATCAAAAACCTAAGAAGCAACCATCTGATATCAAATTTTATTAGTCTTATACGAGGTTGGTCAAAAATAGAGGTTGAGCAAAATCATATTTTTCCAACAAAGCTTCCTGTATTATTTAGAAATGTAATTTTTTTAATAAATTTTATAATATTTTAAGAGCCTAAAAATAGCCTAAAAATGTGGTGTAGTTGTTTTTAGAAAAAAGCTTTGAAAAACCGGAGTGCGCTGCTGGATTTGTTCGAAGCTAGCAATAGCTTGCTCCAATAAAGCACGCTGTATTATTTTAAAAAGGCAATTTTTTGGTAAAATTTTATAATATTTTAGGAGCCTAAAAATGTGGTGTACCTAGTTGTTTTTAGAAAAAAGCGGAAAAAAGCTTTAAAAAACCGAGGTGCTCTGCTGGATTCGTTCGAAGCTAGCAAAGCACCCTAGGTATATTTTTTAAAAATAACAAAATTTTTCGAAAAGTTTTATAATATTTGAAGAGCCTAAAAATAGCCTAAAAATATGGTGTCGTTGGTTTTGGAAAAAGCTTTAAAAAACTGAGGTGCTCTGCTGACTTTGTTCGAAGCTAGCAGAGCACCTTGATTTTTGCAAAAAACGAAGGAGCATAAAATTTTTGAATAGAGTATAAAAATAGCCAAAAAATATGGCATAGGTTTTAACTCAAAATTTCGAAGGTGCTTTGCTGCCTTCTTTGGCATTTTTAATTGTTATTTATTAATTTTCAATAATTTATGAATTCCCCTTTTTTCAATTATTTAATTTATTAATTTACTATTATTGTATAAATAATTATTGGTATGTATGAAATCAATCAACGGCCTTGACCTTTGGTTATACAGCAAACTCAATAAAGAACGTTATATTCTTAGTTTTATTATATTTCTTCTTTATTTTATTTATTTGATTTTCATAAAGTTTTCTAAAATTTCTACATTTTGCCTTTATGTCAATATTCCGGTACTTGATTGGGATATTCATATCACTATTTGTGGTGGCAAGTATCTAAATTTATTTTATCCACCAACAAGCGAAGCTGGTAATAATAAATAACCACTGAAAACCGTTACATACTCATGAAATTTATACTTTCACTCATAAAATACATCCTACATGAAACTATTTAATACTCTAATCGTACTTTTAAACTTCACGGTAAATCAGAATTCCAAGAATCAATTCAAAGGCCCTGTCCGCCATTCATCTGTTCATTTCGTTTCACCCTTAGATGTCTATACAATAAATTTCGAAACCCAAATTAGGTTGGCTCGTTATCTAATAGCTGTATAAATTAGAGGCCACACCTTTGTTACCAATGAAATTCCTAATAGCTGCTACTACCAATTTATGTTCAACAAAAAAAAAATGTGTTAAAAATAAAAAACTTCCTGTCTTTTGTGAGCTGAGAGATAGTACCTATGTACATATTCAATATAACTATTTAAAATAGAACCAGTTCGATTATTTTATTTATTTAGGTAAGTACTTCCAATTTATATTATAATTGTTTATAAAAATTCGTTATTTAATAAAAAATAATAAAAATATTCGTTCTCATTAAATTATTTTTTTATCACTAACTCATAGATAAATTATAGCAACTCGTCGCAAATAATTTTATTATGCTTCTTAAGACAATTGTAAAAAATATCCACTAAATTATTGATAATTATAAAGTTACAAGGTGATTAAAATATTAGCACGACAGAGGTAAGGTTTTTTTAATTCACATTTTTCAGAGAAAAGAGATTTCTTCACTGGATTTATCGTACTAAATTCTATCTAATGAAAAACAGATTTAACTCCTTAGTTGCATCATTTCATCAAAAGATGACGGACACTCGGTACGTCACAAACCAAGTATTGTAAATTTGGGATTAATAATTTTTAAGTCACCTAAAAGTTAAAATTTTAGGACAAATTAAAAAAAATCGAAATAAATTGACCAACAAATTGACTTTTGTAAAGACTCCATTATTTATTAATATCACGGTTTTTTGACATTTCTTAAAACAATAAGTGAACTTTAAAATGACTCTCTTGACAAATGTAGATTTGGTGACTTAACAAACCTTTTACCTCTGAGGTGCTGAAATTAAGGACTGTTTAAATAAGGACAACACTGTTTATTTGAAAATTTTACATTTTCTACATTAAACGGCGAAACTCCACACCCCCTAAATCTATGTTGAATTGTTTTTTCTGTAACTTTGGACAGCACTTCCTCAAACACTTTTCTGAAATTTTCTTTTCGACATTTTTTTCCGTGGTTTTCGATGTGCCAAACAGATTTTTTCCAAAATTGTTTTAGCGGCTTAAATACAGCCACATCCATAGCTTGGATTAAATGTGTGGAGTTTGGATAGAATGCAAATAGTTCTAGTCCGTTTTTTGAACAAAACTGATAGGTGAGTAGAGGGAATATGTATGTGCCAATGATGAACCGGTTTTAATGCTGAACCAGTTTTAGTGAGAGAATGTATGTGCGAATGATGAACCCGTTTTGTGATAGATTGTATGTGGGTTTACTAAATTGGTTTTACAAAAAGGGGGGCTTTGGAGGAAACCAGTCATGGTCAAACATGTGTGCAAATAACCTTTTGTAGCCTCCATATTCAAAAATTGGTTTGACGACCTCCAGGTTTAACAAATATAGACACCTTAAGGCACAATGCCTTGGTATAAGTTTGATAAACTTAAGACACCTATCTAGACATTAGGTAGAAAACAAGTAAGCCAGAACAAGTTTATTTATCATTAGGAACGGTAGTAAAAAGCAAATATTTATAAATAATCTAGTTACAATAAGTTTATTACAATTTTTATGTGCGTAATTATTTAAATCAATTTTCTTAACCATTCCATGTTCATAATAACTCAAATCAGACCAGCAGTATAGTGCATCATCATACAGTTTTTCATGTATTTTGATAACAAGATGTGGTAGTTTTCCATAGGTATCCACCTTTGAGTACATATTCATTATTGAAAATTTGTTTAATTCGTTTCTAGTATATTCCCTATGGAGAGCTATAGAAAACTACATCTTATTTATTATTTTCTTTTTTACTACCTTATGATAAATAAACTTGTTCTGTCTTACTTGTTTTCTACCTAATGTCTAGACAGGTGTCTTAAGTTTATCAAACTTATACCAAGGTCTTAAGGTTTCTATATTTTTTAAACCAGGAGGTTGTTAAACCATTTTTGGATATGGAGGCTACAAAAGGTTATTAACACACATGTCTGACCATGACTGGTGTTCTCCAAAGCCCTCCTTATCGTAAAACCAGTTTATTAAACGCACATACAATTTATCACTTAAAACGGGTTCATCATTAGCACATACATTCTCTCACTAATAAACCGGTTTATCATTCGCACATACATATTCTCTCTACTTAGGTGTAATGTCATGACCCGTCAATAAATACGATAATAGGTCTTTCAATATTTTTCTCATCTAGCCATGGTACAAACATATTTGTTATGTATTCAAAAAAAGTTGCTCCACACATCCATCCACTTTCGGAACGGCCTATTTACCAACTTTTATTGATAATGACAGCTACATGACTTGGAATGCGTTCATATTTAAACACCACCATGGGAGGAGCTAGTGTCCCAGCTACATTAACGGTGACTAATACAGTTAAATTTTCTTTCTCGTCGATGGTTGAAAAAAAAAACTCATCAGAGTTGAATACTCTTGAAGGATCCTCTGTTGCGACAAATACATTTTTTGACTGCAAGTATTCTTTCACTTCCCCAAACCATTGTCGCAGTTGTTGGTCAGTAACTTTTTCGCGGGCTGGTGTTAAATTTTGTGCAATTCTCTCCCTTTAATTTCGTACCATTCGACCTGGTCTCGAATCAGTGAAAGAGTTTGGTCGTTTACTTTCTTTAATGATAAACTGGACACTGTCTATTAATTGCTCTTTGCCAACTCGATAGTGCACTTTTACTAGAGAAAGTAACCACTGTTCGACAAGAGCTTCTTGATCGCTTGTGAGGATGGTACTTGGTCCCATTTGGCAATGTTTAGGTAGCTTTCCTGTTGATTTATAAAGTACCGTTGTTCGTGGAACAAAGTAAGTTTTAGCAGCTGTATAGCTTCTGGCATCCCTCTTGCTATAGTAGCAAGAGCTTCATCCAACTGATCTCTGTATAATTTTTTTAGATGTCATAACTGTAATGAAAAACGTGTTACAGTTATTGACACTTTTTGTATCAATAATTGACACTCTTGTCAATGACTGGAACTAAAAGGTTGTTAGATCTCATATTTAGATCACAGTATTTGCTTGTGGACCAGTGATTGAAAGGGTATGTCAATAACTTAAACATACTAGTTTTGCTTGTTCCAGTTATTGGCACTAATAAAAATGAGGTTTTAGGATTTACATGCATAAAAACAAGTAAAAACCCATCAGTGTTGTTTGATACACCCTAGGAATAGTTTAAATAAATTTAACATATAGTGATATATTCAATTTCGTATACTGACCTTATGAAATGTCTTAACATAAACACTATCGCTGCACGCGCTCTTTTCATCATTTTGTAACTGACCTAACATCCGTTACGTAGGCTACACGGTTGCCAAATATTCTAATAATACCGATGTTTAAGACAAATATCTCATATATAGTCTAATGTTCTTATTTTTGAAAATTAATTGAACAAGTGTCAATTACTGGAACACAGTCAATTATTGGTGCCCTTACCTTAGTTATGCCACATTTTTATGTTATTTTTAGGCTTTTGTAATACTTTGTAACACTTTTTAAAAATTTTTAAGTTTTTTTTTTCTAAAAGCAACTATGCCACGTTGTTAGGTTATATTTTGGCTCCTGATATATTATAATGATTTCCAAAAAAAATTACTTTTTTAATTACAATGTGCTTTGCTAACTTCAAACGAAGCCAGTGGGGTACCTTTGGTTTTAAAGGGTTTTTTTTTAAAGCACATTTTTTGGCTTTTGAAATTATAATATACATTAAAATTGCCATTTTTAAAAAATACTTCGAACGAACCCTGTAAAGCACCATTTCTGTCTAAAGTTTTTTTCTAAAAATAATTACACCTCATTTTTAGGGTATTTTTAGGCTTTTGAAATACATTAGGTATTTCGATAAAATTTGCTATTTTACCCATCTAGTTTCCTTTATAAAATTGTCTTCTTAACATTATTGAGGATTTAAAATTTTTGGTACAGTACTTGCTGGTCCTTTTTTTTTAGAAGTGTCGGGATTATACCATCAGCAGGGTTATTCTACTAAATTTATAGCCCGGCTAAAAGTTTATAGCCCGGCTACAAGTTGGATTTTGAAGTTAGGAACATATAAAGTTCAAGCCAAAATCCAACTTGTAGCCGGGCTATAAATTTAGTAGAATAACCCTGCAGGTCTAGCTGTCTCGTAAGGTTAAAAGGAATTTATCACTTATACAAGTTTTGTTATGTTAATTATATTGTATCTGCAAGTGACCAGACTTTAGATAAGACAAGAAAATCATGTACTGCACTGGACACATCAGATATTTTTTTAAATAGCAATACTTATATGATTTACTAATTCATTGTTTGTAATGGGGTACATAAACAGAGAATTACGAATAGAATTATGGGTTATAGTTTTAGTAGAAGCTGTACTGTTAGAACTTTCAATTTTTTATGTAATGTTATTAATATTTCTGCAAAAAATTAAATAAAATTTTTATTACATTTAATTTTTAATTCCTTTTCATTTATGATATTGTAACTTTTTTTGCTTTTTTTGTGATTGATTTGTAGTTATTATTTTTTTTTCTGTGATTAATTTGGTTAAACAAATCTGGTTCCTTCTATACTCTTGCAGAAGCTCATTAGATACTATTTTTATTTGTAAGATATTGTTTTTTTTTTAGGTAATCTCTACCTCTTATAAGATTCGTATTCTTGAACTAAATATAAGTCATGGCTAGTATAGAAAACTAGGAAAAAAACTAGGTACATATCCGTCATATCAAGTTACCAATCACATTCTTGAATTTACACCGTAGTCGTTGTCGTCGACGACACACGATATCTCAAGAAAATGTCTTTCTCTTTCTCATCTCATCCGATGACGGATGCCTTGTACTTGAGTGCTTGAGTAGTGAATCGAATGAGAAAACATCGAGTTTGTCCTCGTTATTGACGGGCGTTCTAGTGATGCAGAACTTTGCCTTCTTTCTCCATCTCCAGTTTCTTTTCTACGGGATTTTGTTTCGGCATGTGCATGTACAATGTCAATCGTATTGTATTCGAGATGAATTTGAATACGATACGCGAAGCGTGATGTATCTATTTCTATTATTTGTTTATAAAATTCTATATTGCATAGGTATATGTGTCCGGAAATACCATTCCATTCTACATAAATTTTTCATGTGAAAGAATATCTTCAGGGGTGCTTTTCAAAGGGATGTTAATCTCATATATAAAGCATTTTTTGAAAACTTTCTGCTTTATTTTCATCTGTATGATACGTTGTTAAAATATTTTCCTTTAATTGTGAAACACCCTGTAACATAAAATACCGAGTCATTTTAATAGCTAAATACAAATGTTACAATCACAAAAGATTTCGCAAAGGTCGCCGTGAAATAGGCTTATGTCGCCTCTATTATAAACGTCTGCGTTTACAACATCCTGTACAATAATTAAACACTCGAAATGCCGCCGCCATTGTGCAACAACGCATTTAACTGTCAACTTATAATAAAATTATAGCGAATGTACTGTTAGTTTGCATTGGCGAAGCTGCATGCACACCTGTACCTATATGGCAAAAACTAATCATAGAAAAATGTATAAAATATAAATAAAAGATAGTTGACAACTTGTGCGACAGAAAACTTATTATAAATAATCGTTATATTGGACCGGAGTAGCTTGAGAAACATAATTATGAAGTAGGGAAAGTTCATTTTTATTATTATTAACACGCATCACCCTGTATATCCGAATAGTGTGTTAAAAAGTACGGAATTTAAACAAAAAATTTAATTTTATACTTTCCGTCGCGTTTTAGGTTTGGTAATTAATTATAACCTAAAATATCTTCGATTCGATCATAGATAAGAGATCACTAGACTGATAAAATCTCTATCCTATTGATTGTCTAAACATATTTGTTTGATATCCACTTATATTGACCTTGTGTTTAGGTATAAAGCCCTAATATTTATTTCATTTTATTAATTTTATAATCTCCACTAAAAAATTTATAAAAAAAAAGAATTACAACTGTACAGTCATAATTATTGTTTTAATATAGTTAGTAGGCATTTACCACCAGCGAGGAATTAAAGTAACAAAATTTGGCGTCCAACGTGGGGCCAAAGCCCACGACCCTGTGATTAAGAGTCTCAAAGCGTACAAAAATGAATTACAATAAATTCAAAGTACATAGATACCTACTGTTTATTTATCTTCGATTCGATCATAGATGAGAGATCACTAGACTGATAAAATCTCTATCCTATTGATTGTCTAAACATATTTGTTTGATATCCACTTATATTGACCTTGTGTTTAGGTATAAAGCCCTAATATTTATTTCATTTTATTAATTTTATAATCTCCACTAAAAAATTTATAAAAAAAAAGAATTACAACTGTACAGTCATAATTATTGTTTTAATATAGTTAGTAGGCATTTACCACCAGCGAGGAATTAAAGTAACAAAATTTGGCGTCCAACGTGGGGCCAAAGCCCACGACCCTGTGATTAAGAGTCTCAAAGCGTACAAAAATGAATTACAATAAATTCAAAGTACATAGATACCTACTGTTTATTTATCTTCGATTCGATCATAGATGAGAGATCACTAGACTGATAAAATCTCTATCCTATTGATTGTCTAAACATATTTGTTTGATATCCACTTATATTGACCTTGTGTTTAGGTATAAAGCCCTAATATTTATTTCATTTTATTAATTTTATAATCTCCACTAAAAAATTTATAAAAAAAAAGAATTACAACTGTACAGTCATAATTATTGTTTTAATATAGTTAGTAGGCATTTACCACCAGCGAGGAATTAAAGTAAACAAAATTTGGCGTCCAACGTGGGGCCAAAGCCCACGACCCTGAGATTAAGAGTCTCAAAGCGTACAAAAATGAATTAAAATAAATTCAAAGTACATAGATACCTACTGTTTATTTATCTTCGATTCGATCATAGATGAGAGATCACTAGACTGATAAAATCTCTATCCTATTGATTGTCTAAACATATTTGTTTGATATCCACTTATATTGACCTTGTGTTTAGGTATAAAGCCCTAATATTTATTTCATTTTATTAATTTTATAATCTCCACTAAAAAATTTATAAAAAAAAAAGAATTACAACTGTACAGTTATAATTATTGTTTTAATATAGTTAGTAGGCATTTACCACCAGCGAGGAATTAAAGTAACAAAATTTGGCGTCCAACGTGGGACCAAAGCCCACGACCCTGAGATTAAGAGTTTCAAAGCGTACAAAAATGAATTAAAATAAATTCAAAGTACATAGATACCTACTGTTTATTTATTAAGCTAAAGATACCAGTAGTCGACACCTTAAGAAAAATATAATGGTAAATTTACAAATAATTTCATAAATTTGCCTCTATATTCAGATAGAACACCTTAAGTGTGGTCTAAGTAAACATTCATATTAAAATGATAGATTATTTTACTTTTCTTTTTGGTAATTTTTTTTTTTGACTTCATGCATTTGCTCCAATGGTTGACAGGTCAAAGTTTCAAATGAAACGTTTACGAACCAAAAAATGATTAAACATACATTTGAGACACGTCGTATCGGTAATACAGTCTAGAATCTGTCAAACCTACACTTTAAATAAAACTTAATGTGTGACCCAGTTCTGTATCTCAAATATACGTTGTCGTGAATGGATCTGAACGTATGATTAAGTTTTATATGGAGAAGTAATAAGAGGATTGGGGAAATAAATATCCGGAATTACAAGGCGCTTGTCAGACCGGTTCATTTTTTAGGATTACATGGTGCCTACACAATTTGTACAGTTTAAAATATGTTACCTACTTTATACTGAATTATTAAAAACGTATTTAAATGAATGAAACTAATTTTCTTCAATGATTTTTGATATTCAAATTCTGCAAATTGTTATAAAAGTATACTACGAAAATTGGTACAAAATTCTAGAGAAAAATACTATTAAGTACAATCTATTAAAATTAAATAGTGATTCGAAAAATATATGATGCTACCACCCTTAAAATTACAGCGCCTTCATTTGGGGCATTTTGAAACAAAATTTTATTAAAAATTTTGAATTTATAATTATATTTTATGATAATTTTTTTCGATTAAAATCCAGAAAATTACTGAGGCCCTTCCTATAGGGCCTCAGTATTGCATTCGTGCAGAGGAAAAAAATTTCTCACCCGCATCTGGTCGTCTGTGTATATGCATGCCGGCACGATAACTCTAGAACGAAAGTTCTGATTGACTTACGGTTTTGATTTTTTTGAATAATTACTTCTAACTTAGAACCCTATTGATTTTCAGAATTTTCGGTTCATCTTAACTACTTTAATATCAATTTTCTTAAAATCCGCCTATGCATTTCTTATGTGACTAATTTTACGAATTCCAATCATTCCTACCGTCTAACATTCCTAACATTCTTAATATTTCTTACATTCTCCAACGACCTGTCAAACAACAGCTGTTAATTGTAAAGGTGAGATTTCTAAGGCGGGTTGCGACCTTCATACTTGCAACCATAGTCATTTTGGAGACTATTTTTGTTCGAAATTAGTCGCCAAGCCTGCCAATTTATGAAAAACATATAAGCAGTTTCTTAAAAATGACTTTTTTATGGTGGTGCTAACTTAAGCTTACTACTATTTCGCCCCTAGCCACCAAAACCACCTTCATCAAATTTTCTGGCTCTCTGTCGCAACACCAAAGAATAATTAACCGACCATTTTATTTGGCAAAAATCAGAATAATGCTTGGCTGAGCCTGTCAAGTATCAAGATGTCAACTGTGATGTGTGAATGGCTCTTAAATGTCAAATATGTTTCTCTAATTTAATTAATTAATTAATTGTTTTATGTCTTCATTTTTCTGCATTTGGAAAACATACTACAAAATGCTTTCATTTGACATCGCAGGATTGCATTAGAAAAATTCTAACTTCCAATTTAACCTCTTCCTTTTGTCTTTACTCATACACACCCTTTTTTTTTTCCTGGGCTCGTCTGACTATGTGTCTCCGAATAACACTGAAGCCTATTGGCTTATTGTTATTTCATAGCACCCACTCTATCACCTTTGTACCTTGTACAAGTTTGTACAGATCCTTGGGTGAGTGGGTTCTATACTTTGTTGGATCAACCTGGGGTTGTCCAAAAAGAGCCTGTCTTTTGCGATCTAGAGCTTCGCATTCGCACAGTATGTGTTTGGTCGTTTCTGGTTTCTTGTGATATAGTCGGCACATGAGTTCCCCATTGTACATGCCAATTTTGTTCAAGTGTCCCTTTACTGGGGCGTGCCCAGTCATGAACCCTGTTATCACTTTCAACTGGTTCCTATTCATTAAGAGTAGTTCTCCAGTTCTTTTGGGACATGGTCTGCCTATGAAGGCTTTTCCATGTGCCTGTTTTGGGGTGCTTCCCCAATAGTTGATACACACCCTACATCTTTTTACTTTAGCTCCTTTTCTTGTAGCGCTAGGAGGAAATGACTGCGGGACGTGCATTTTGGATGGCTGAGGTGCAGGTCCGGGCGCTGGATGTCATCCAATTTCAACAAATATCTTATTATATGCAGTCTGAATTCATAGAACGTCATTTATTTATTGGAACCGTATTATTTGAAAACAAAATATGAGTTCAGTAACAACAGTTGCAGAACATGTATTCCCAGTTTTTGATACCACCTGAGGCATTTTCTGGAAATGGGATAATAAGCCATAAACTGGTCCTGGCGGTCTACGCCTCCCATGTATTTGTTGTACATCACTATGGCTTCTGGTTTTTCCTTTTCCTGGCCTCTTCTATTAAAATCCCGTATCATGTCGTTGCCGAATTCTGTAGAAATATAAGAGACTTGTCTCTTGTCACGCCACAGTCCCACCATGACGCCATCAGAATATAATGCCATAGTATCGCCTTTTGCTATCTTTGCTGATTTTATGTCTGCTGGTAGATCCTTTCTGTCTATTCGTAGAGTACTTGAACACAGGGTCTTCCTATCAAGAAGCTGCAGTGCCAGGCGGTAACTATTGTAATAATTATCCATGAATAAACTATGTCCAACATCGAGTATTTCTTGCATCAAATAAAGTACTATATTTGCTGCATAGCCGGTTCCTCCAAAATCATCCAACACGCCGGTATAGACTCCAAATTTCAAGATGAGACCGTCAGGTTCAGTGAGCATGTACAATTTGATCCCCTATTTATGTCTCTTGTTTTTGATGTACTGCCTGAATACTAGTCTGCCGCTCCATAGTTCCATGGACTCGTCAAGAGACAAATTTTGTCCAGGGTAATAAATGTTTTCCATTTTTTGATTGAAATAGATCAAAACTGGCCGTATTTTATATGATCTATCTTGAGGTTTCGGGTCAGTAGGCTTTGGATTTTCTTGAAAATGTAGGCAACGCAAAATAATCAAGAATCGGTTTCGACTCATTTTCGCCGCAAAAATAGGAAAATTGAATAATGGGTTTTTCTTCCTATAATCTTGGATACTATTCATTGAAACTGTGCCCGTATGAAAAAGCAATCCTAAAAAAGTGTGGAACTCATCCACTGTAACGTCTTTCCACCTGGTAATTCTTGAGTTTTCTTTCAATTCATCATTCAAAAATGTGTGTTCGGCATATTTATTTATTTATTTCATTGGTCAGCAACTCGTAAAATGTATCGTCCACCAACAATTTGAAAAAATCAACTGGATTAGTACCTGTGTAGAAAAATACAAAAAAAAAAAATATACGAAATTCACAAGCAAATCCCTTACCTGCCGGAGCTTCTAGCATACGCCTGGTCTTGGAAAATTGGATTCCCTGCGGATTCACGTTTGGAACAGAGGTCCAACTAGGTTTGGAGCTTGTTGAAGCAGCGATGGTTGTCGTCGGGGCGGCAGTAGGCGGTAAAAGAGTATTTTGTTCATCATCTTCTACCTCCGACACATCTGATTCAGAGTCACTACTCTGTGGGAGCCAGCCGCCGTCCTCATCAGCATAATTTGCACTTGGATCTGATATTTCGTCGTCAGATTCCATAACTGACCTCTCTAAATCCTAAATCCAAAGGTTGACGATTTTTTCGTTTTTGTGCCATTTTAGTGCCGTACGATTCACACCTAGCACGCGGTGTAGCAACAAAAATAAACGAAAATTTCCACTAATAACAACGGTCGGTATAACGCCCGCAAAAAATTAAGAAATCACAGGTTTATTCGCTATTTTGTTATTAGGGTCACCCCCTCCATAACCGATGCATCGGAGACGATCGAGACCGAACCAACAAAAATGTTTACGTCCATAGACCTCATCCAGTGTGCTCACGGGTATTAAAAGTGGTTGCGAGTCGTGCTAACGGCAGCAGAAGTGATTTAGGATGCACTGCACAATGACGACAATTGTCGTCAGGCGCACACAGGATGATCAACAAATGACGACAATTGTCGTCAATCAGCAGCGAACGTGTTAAAGCAAACTCTGCTTTATTTCAAACAAATGTAAAGCTTTTCTTGAATGTAGATACCTAATATTTTTTTTCTGTGAACCTAAGCAAAGGCTCTTTTAAATTGACATTTTGCTAGTTTTGATATTGATGTTAATACTAAGAGGAGTATTTTCTTCAGAACTTCTTTTTGTGGTGTGGAATGAACTACAATGTCAGTTATTATATTGGCAGATACTTCGTAAGTTATGAAGTTAGATGTTGCTTTTCTGGAGTAACTAATATATTTGAAATACTAGAAACATTATCAGTCGTGTCTTCTTATCGTCACAAAAACTGGTCATATTTCTCAAATTAAACTGGAAAAAGATTTAATTAATGATCCGTTTAAAATTGTTCAAAATTTTATTGATTTTTTTCATAAATATAGATAAGTCTGTCAAAAAAATCAATTTAGAAAAAATTATGATAGTAATTATTAAATAGAGAAGTAAATTAACGACCAAAGGGTTAAAATGACAACATCTTTTCAAATAAATAATAAACGTAGCCCTCGAACCATTAAAATTTTCAATACAAGTCATCTATCACTTTCCGATTGTTCGGAATCCCAAGGTCCCGCGAGATTTATCTATTTTCAATGATTAACGATGATATCAAAGACACAATTTTACTAATAGTAGAATAAAAATAGCTTTTTTTCATTTGGGTTGCCAGATTTTTTTTTAAAGACATTTATTATTAATGAATTGACACCGCGTTCAGTCAGGAATAGGCCATTGTATGTTAATAGCTTCTTTTTAATGATCATTTTTTTAATAGTGTGAGATTAGCGGTGTTATCTTTTGAATTTAAGTGGTCATTAAGCAGCTAATAGAGACAGATGTAAACTGTGAACATTTGTATTTTTATTTCACCTCCGATAATAATATTTTTACCTTTTTTTTTTGTAGGTTAATAACGAACACTTGGATACAATATACAGGATGTTTTCTAACTACGCACACTAGTCCACTCTATGGACAAAATTTTTCAAACTTTTCTCCAACCTATTTTAAATATCATTTTGTAAAAAAGAACTCTTTCAGGTCCCAAAAAATTACTTTTTTATATGCGTTTCTCGTTGCTGTAGTAAAATGTATCATTTGTTTTTGTATAGGCTTCATGGTCAGTTTCATGGGCGTCGTTACACAATTCTATAGGGGGGGGCAAAATTTTGAAAAAATTTAAAATGTTTATTAGTTGAAAAACAGAGAAAATGAAAAATAAAAGAGCAATACAAATTAACAAAGGTTTTTAATAAATAAAATAACCCAACAAAAATGACAAAAAATAAAAAAACACAAGAAACTTCAAACACATATTTTTAAAAAACAAATAGAAGGTGTGAGATAAAAGAAAAATATGAACAAGGAGACAGAGCCATACATAATATATAAAAAAAAATATTTATAGAAACACGAAAACAAAAAAACTCACTCAAACACGTCGACGAACACTAGGAAAACGTAAATTTTTAATTCCTTCTTCCTCTACCTAAAATAATCGATAACAGAAAACATGATTTCTTTTTAGTTTTTTGCCTATTTTCATTCATTATTCGCTCTGTGCATGACAGCAGCGCCTACTAATTTATGAACTAACGGACGATATTTGCGTATACTGACAATACAATTTTTAATGGGATTAAAAAATATATATGTTTATTTTAATAAAAGTATATAGATTTGTAAAACAAGTGAAAAAAATGAATTATTATATATTTTTATTAGGTACTTCAGCTAAAATAAAAGTAGTATAATCAATAATAAAACATAGGCAGGCTACGGTGATGTAAGTGTTACAGCGCGGCATTCATTTGTCAGCCAATTTTCTGGCAAAACGAGACACGCTTTCAGATCCTACGGAAGACCATGTAAATTTATTTGCATGGTTCTCTATAGGATTTGATGGATCCAGTATTAGTAGAAATTTAATTTTTGTTGATATGACATCCAAATTATTAAAATAAAATCAGCATGCATTACCGTTTACGATGATGGTGGGTGGGGTTTTCCGGGTTTTCCTCACCTGTAAGTCAAATGTCACCATTAATCATCTTTAAGTCGCCCCGGAGCGCCCCGGCAAATAATAATAATAATATCCGTCCCTTTCTCAGCACAAGCTTAGCTTTTGGGGTTAAAATTCACTCGTAAGGGGGTGAATTAGGGAGAGTATTATTATTATATATTTACGAGAAAATGTATATGTTGTCTAAGCCTAATAAGTTAACATTGAAGAAAAGGTTAAATAATGTGAAAACAAAAACATTACCATTATATAATAACGTAGTCTCAAAACGTATTAACAAAAATAATTGGTAAATTTGCGATTGTAATTCATATTTTCTTTATTTTTAGTTCGAAAGAACCCATAGAAATTAATGAATAAAATTAGTTTCCTATCAATAAGTCACAAGATTGCATTTCAGCCACATACAATAATCAAAGGCAGAAATCTAATCCTTGCTCAACATTTAAGAGTTAAGGGATGTTGAACAACATTGTAAAATAATAATTTATTGTTTATTTAAAACCTTTCAATTTTCTAATGTCTACTATTTCCATTATTACTGTTATTATTACAATAATAAAGGTTTTTTCTTCTTATTGTACACTGTAAGAAATTTACACTGTTTTTTCTGCTAGTATTTTTACAATTTACAACACAGCAACTATTATTGTGTTTGATTTTGTAGGTTTTATTGTGTTTTTTCGTGGTTTTTAGTAGCATTGCTGCATTTAGTTATTGTCAAGTCAATTAGTGTCAAAGTCATAATAAATATATCTTTTAATTTACTTCTCTCATTTACAAAGAATATTTTATTTCTGTGCTAATTTCACGTAATAATACGTCAATGCGCGTGCGCCTATACTTAATTTAGTACTAAAAATTGGTATCATTGCAAAAGAAAAAAAAATATTTTTAGTTCTAAATTTAGTACTAAATTAATAACTTGATTTAGGGCTAAATTTTAGTACTTAATTTAGTATTGTGACATACAGCCATTACGCGTTGTATAGTCGTAAAAGCCAGGGGGGGCAACTGCCCCCCCCTTGCCCCCCCCAAACGACGCCCATGGTCAGTTTACCTTATTTTTTGCGCCAAGAAAGATAAACAACATGACAAGTTAGAATGAGTAATGATATGATGCTTTTGTACCTCTTAAATTGCTTGAATTTGATAGCAATAATATTATATGGACAAATCATTGGCCATTTTCAACATTGTACTGTAGGCCTATACAATTAATTTTTATGTAATCTTGTCTTTTATTGAGCCATCTAAAAATAGGTATTAAAATCTATTAAAAAATGGACCAGTCTTAATAAATTCACATAGCTAAAATATCACTTCTAATTAGAGTTGCAGCACTATGAGATTGTCAAAAGTTATTAATTTATTTTTTGTTGAAATTTTTCAATTTAAGTTTTATTTTTCTTTATTTTATTTCAATAATTATTATTTATTAATATTTTGTGGCGCGTGGTCTACATGAAATTTTTCTATTCACCCACTACAAAAATAGGTTGCCCATCATGTCTGATCTAAAGAAAATAAAGACACCACGACCTCAAGTAACCCGACATTGAGTCCACAGCCTCTCTCGTCATTCAATATTTTACTAAAAAAGGAGATAGACATTGAAGGAAGAAGTCTTTCTTTCTTTCTAGAGTAATTGGCAAATATGAACATGGACGTTTATAGTAAACTCAAACATTCTTGTTGCGAGAGGATGAGACTGCCGATATAAAAGAATATACGCATACGAGGTGTGGTTAAAAAGTGTGAAAAATTCGTTTGATGAAAATATTACACAGCAACTGTTGCTTAATAAAATCAAACATTTTATGATTATTATCTCGGAAAAATGTTAATTAATATTTTTATTAGAATTTTTTAGAAATGAACAAAAGTTCTTTGGTTATATTGGTTGCTAAAAGTTTTTATTTAAAAGTATAACATAACTTATGTTTCGGAAAGTCAATTCTTTCATCTTCTGGTATAGTCACAAATATTAAAAGTATACAAATAAAAAACACCATTACTCTCGTGCTCTGTGTAGGTTATGGAGTACTATAATACTTGATAGTATAGAAGTGCTAATACTCTAATACTCCATAGTGTAGGAGTGCTAATACTCTTTTCACATAATGTATGTGTATTTAACCAGGTTGTTCCAAAGTTATGAATAAAGAAATAAATGGAAAACATTGATCTCGGTCATAAACAGGTATTATTTAAAATCACCTTCATTCACGGTCAAAGTATATCCGCTTTCGAATTAATTACTCTTTGGAATCACCCTGTATCGACAAAACAAAGTACTAGCGACTCGTCCAATCGACCATTGATTGACCCGATCTTATTGGTATATTATTTATATACGCGTATTCACAATCTCGCAGACTTGCAGGTTTTTACGCCGCTTACCAAATATGGCGTTGATGACACTTTTGCAAAACGGCCACAGAAGTCCATCTGTCGCTGCAGCGATTCAATTGTTTCTTTCTATCGAACAGGTTCAGACGTGAGTAAACGAGTGCGATTGCCCGGCAAGCCAGTTCATTCAAGACCGGCCGCTGTCTTGTACGAGGGGTATTCGAATAGTTTCGGTGAATTGTCAATAGATATAGATAAATGGATAGAAAGAGGAAGTGTTTATTTATTTTTAATAAAATAATTTCTTATTGTCCATTTTCCTGGAAACATGCTTCTATTCTACCGCTTGCTAAACGTAATCAATTTACTAGCCTATTTGACTTGCGTGCTATTATTATTTTACTGACCTAGGTCTCTGGTTAGATTATGATGTTCGTTTCAGTAAATATACATCCATCTGATCTCAAAGTTCGTTCAACATCTTAAAACGGTTGTTCCAACTCTAACCGAGACTTGCTTTCCACAACAACTCAAAACATAAACTTTGTGAATCTCTCATTTTTCAAGTTTAGTTATTGTGAATTATATTATCAGTAAGGGTCATTTCATATCAAATGAACGAAAACTAAAAAAGGTATGGCAGACCATCTCACCGATTCTGATAAAATTTGGTACACTGATTCTCTATATGGCTGGGACGAAAAATCCAACATATTTTTTCCTCTGTTCACAACTTCACAAAAATTAGAATATCTTAAGAACTACTTATCGTAGAAGATATAGCTTGTTGTAAAGGTAATTCAAATGCGTTAGATGACCTATTTTATTTTCAGCTGTTTTTTTTTTTTAATTTTGAAAAAACATTTTTTGATTTTTTGAAAAAAAAAATATATTTTTTTAATACTTTGGCAAAATACGTGACAAATTTCAAAATGGAGAAATTGTGTGTTCAGTATGGAAAAAAACAAGAAAGCATATGAAAATCTAATTAAAAAGTGAAAATTATGAACGTTTTTGGGCTTATTTTTGTAATTTTCTTAAGACTAACTAAATTTTATAAGAAATATACTTATATTATAAAAAAATATCTATAAGTAGTTTTTGGTTTTAATTTTTCTTTCCAAAATGTTTGAAGATTCAATCATTTCTTTCTTAGTTAAAATATATGTCCGGCCACGTAAAAACGTGCAGTTTTGCTGATATGTGTTATTATAAGTTTTGCTTCAGTGACACAGAAATTATGTATTAGAGGAAAAAGGTGCAAATCTGGAATATGCATGTAATATGGAATACCTCGGCTTTGACTGAACCAAATGCCGCCCCCTATCAAAAATCGGCTAAACTTATACTTGTTTGCCATCTTTATTGTAGGCGATCTATTGTGGTTCTTGAGGTGTGCACATGTGAATTTCGCGTCCTGAAAAGTTTAACACGTAAGTGAATATGCAAGTCTAATTTTTTTATTTGCATGTTTTATTTAAATATTTGTTACGATGCCATTGTATATAAACTAAAGTTTAAGATGACGTTGCATTTGTTTAGTTTTTTGTTATGATAGCCTAGATCTAACCTGAAATATTGGTGACATGGGTTGTTGGTAATATGGAATACTAGTATTCCATATTTGCACCACGTTTTTAATTTTTTAAGTATGCCACGAAAAACTGAACGTCCGTCTTGCAATAATAAAAGAAAGCAATACAAGGAAGAGGACATGGCTAGGGCCATCCAGGCAGGGCCGCCGAGAGCCAGACCGGGCCCCAGGACAATTCTGTGGATCGGGCCCCGTGATAGAATACAATTTTTTCTAAAAAAAAAAAGGTCCTCACATCAAAATACTAATTCTCCCTACTTCAATTACTTCTTCTAAAAAAAAATTCTCTAGGCTAAAACTTTTCCTCAACTTATATTTAATTTTATTTTTAATTTAAACTTAACTTCCCTATCTCTCATCTTGTGTCGCATTTCTCATGCAGAACAAAAAAACCTGTTGTCGGGCCCCCCTAACAGCGCTACCGGGCCCCCATTTCAGCCCGGGCCCCGGGAATTTGTCCCGGCTACCCCTCCCTCTAGTCGGCCCTGCATCCAGGCAGTGAGAGAAAAAACAATGGGATATCTCAAAGCATCCAAAACCTGTAGGGTTCCTCGTACAACGCTCTTTCGTCTGAGTCAAATTAACACAGTTCCACCAGATAAGGCTGCAGCAACCAAGCTTGGAAGAAAATGTGTTTTGGGACCAGAGCTAGAGAAGCTACTAGTTGATTACATTTTAAAAATTTAGTCCAAATTTTACGGGCTCACAATGACAGATCTTAAGCGCATGTCTTATCAGTTGGCCATAAGGAATAAAATCAAACACCCATTTTCTACATCTGGATTAGCTAGCAGAGCCTGAATTGATTTGTTTTTAAAGCGACATCTAAAATTGTCAATAAGGAAGCCAACGGGGACATCATTTGCCAGAGCTGTAGGTTTTTGTAAAGAAAGAGTTGCTGGCTTTTTTGACTTCCTTGAAAAGCAAATGCCCTATTCCCCTAACAACGTTTATAATGTAGACGAATCAGGGTTAACAATTGTCCAAAGTAAAGTATCGTCAGTAATAGGGCTGAAAGGCAAACGTCAAGTTGCTTCATTAACATCAGCAGAGAGAGGGGCTCTGATTACAGTTATTTTTTGTATGAGTGCGGCTGGAAACTTTGTCCCTCCCTTGGTTATTTTTCCTAGGAAAAATATGAACATTCAGCTCATGAAGGGAGCTCATCCTGGGTCCGTAGGAATTGCACATCCATCCGGTTGGGTACAGTTCCATATGTTCACCCAGTGGTTCCGTCACTTTATCCAGTACACTAAACCAACTGAAGAAACCCCCCTCCTGTTAATCCTTGACGGCTATTACAGCCACACTTGCAATATCGACTTTATCGACCTTGCAAGGGAAAACCAAGCTAACATTTTATGTCTGCCTCCTCACTCGACGCACAAGCTCCATCCTTTGAATAAGTCATTTATGGGGCCATTAAAAGTTTATTATAGTGAAGAAATTCGTATTTGGATCCTTTAAAACCAACGAGCTCTTAGTCCTTTTGATATAATGGAGTTATTTGGTAGAGCTTACGAAAAAGTTCAGACATACACAATAGCGGCTAATGGTTTTCGGACCACTGGTATTTACCCTTTTATCAGAAATGTTTTTTCCGAAGCTGACTTCATTGCTGCGGAACAAGAAGCAGCGAAAAGAGGAATTACCATTAACATTCAAGTAGTCAAAACAACAAAAGCTTCTACTGCCCCTATCGATAAACCTTCATGCTCTAAAACATCATGCGAAGACAATGCACCTGATCGAATTCAAGCTGTTGACCAAGATCAAGATGAAGATGACCAAGACCAAGATGAAGATGACCAAGATGAAGATGACCAAGGCCAAGATGAAGACGTACATTCAACCCAGAAGTTTGTTTCACCGTTCGAAATATCTCCAGTCCCAAACACAATCCGCAAAAAAACCAACAGAGGACGCAAGACAATTAATAATAATAATAATAATAATAATAATAATAATAATAATAATACTCTCCCTAATTCACCCCCTTACGAGTGAATTTCAACCCCTGAAGTCGACTGAACGACTTGTGTAGGGGAAGGGACGGCTATTATTATTATTTGCCGTGGCGCTCCGGGGCGACTTAAAGATGATTGATGGTGCCATTTGACTTACAGGTGAGGAAAACCTCACCCACCATCATCGAGACGGTAATGTATGGCGAATTTTTTTAATTTGCATGTCATTTCAACAGAAATTGAATTTCCATTAATACGCCACACATCAAATCCTAAATCGAACCATGCAATTTAATTAAAAATCCACATGGTCTGGTCTGGGATTCGAAACCCAGCAGTCTCAGACTCATAAACTTGCCTATAAATGAATATAAGCGCGATAGACCGCTACACCACCGTCCCGATTGGATTGGATCTATTGTGATTACCTCGTCACCTTACAAAGACGAACTAAATGAGACAATAAATAAAAAAACTGAAAAGGAGCCAAAATCGCGTCTTCAGGAATATCCTTGAAACAAAAAAAAAAGATTCTCAAAAACAGGAGAAGTCAAAGTACAAAATGAAATGTCAGAAGAATGCAGTTTCTGCTGATGAATCTGGGGATTCAAGCGAAGATGTAAACATTGACGATTCTGACAACGATTTGGAAGATATGCCGTGACAACTGAAACCGAATGCTCATTGCATGTTTTGGAATAGTTCGTTGGTTTAAACTTCGAAAATACCCAGTATAACCTCATACATGTTGGTATTTTCTTGAAAGGCAAAGTCAGGGGAATTCAAATTTACAATTAAATACAGGGTGGTCCATTTAAACAAACAAAGGTTTGATCAATTTTGAAGTTATGGATCATTCTGTATAATCGAAAATAATTTTAAAATGTGCAGATTAATATTATCTACAACTTTTGTAAATAACATTGTTTGATATTTTCTATAATATAGGATATATCGAATTTCCACAGACTATTGGGACACCCTGTATACATGATAATACGAATATGGAACATTTTTCTTCAGATTTTTTGTTGCTTTTATTGGACTTTTATTATTTTTGGCCGGGAAGTCATAATTTCTCCATCTTGAAATTTGCCACATATTTTGTCAAAACATTGATAAAAAAAATATTTTTTTCTCAAAAAAATCCAAAATGACATTTTTGAAAAAAATCAAAAAATGTTTTTTCAAAATTTAAAAAAAAAATCAAATAATATATTTTTTTTTAATTTCAAAAAAGTAATGTGATACATCGTTGGAAAGGTATTTGAATTATTTTTACAACGAGCTATATCTCATCGATCTACGAGTAGTGGTCCTCAAGATATTCCATTTTTTGTGAAACTGTGTTAGACCAAAATTGGTAAATTTTTCGATTTTTGAAAATTAATTAAAAAAACTACTGATCAGAAAAAAATATTTTAGATTTTTCATCCTACCCATATAGAGAATCAGTGTACCAAATTTTATCAAAATCGGTGAGATGGTCTGCCAAATCTCTGATTGATTTGATATGAAACGACCCTTAAGGAAAACCCTGTATAATTTAAATCAGTACTCTTAATATTTAATTCATACCAATTGGCTACACTTAACCCTTCAGCTCGTTTAGGGGAAACAAATATTTCTAAACGCAGCAATATTAAAAATATTTGAGTTATACAAGAAAATATTAGCGAACAAGAGAAAATGTCCAGAAGTAATTTAGTATTAGAATCGAGAATTTATGACGCTTGAAATTTGGAACAAACATTAATTAAGTCTTCACATCAAAGTGAGAGTCCTCAACATTATTTTTAGTGCTGCGAGGCTGCACTAGGCTAAGTCGGTGCAGTTGAAACGCACCCAAGACCAACCGGGTCGCTGAACCGTATTTTCTATATGCACAGCGTCGGAAGAGGATGGATATAGTCAGTCCCATTGGTAGACACAGACAGCGTGACGCCTCCACTTACATTGCGACCGCAAAAATGCAAGTGGAGTGAATGTGCATTCGTTATTAATCATCCACCTACATGTTAAGAAAGACTCTCGGGCTCACCGAACGAAAAAAATTTGTTTACATAACAAGAATGGCTCTTATTAGAGTTATTGCTTCCGTCGGAGGTTCTTGGAAAAATAAACGAAAACCTCGGAATTGGTTCGGGCCTTTCTAAATTCGCAATTAGTATTTTATTTAATTATTATAATGATACGCGGAAACATATTAAGATCGTGCTCTCAGGTTTTACGGTTTTATCTATAAATAGGCGCCCAACGTGGGGCTATATTTTTTTGAACTTGTAATATTGGGCTAAGACATCAAGGAATTCTTTATAAGTTGCTTTTAATACGTTTTACTACTTATGTCGGATTTACACAGCCACATTGTTTAATTTATATATGAGACACCGCGAAAATAATTATATTCATTAACTATATGGTGGTGGGTGAGGTTTTTCGGGTTTTCCTCACCTCTAAGTAAAATGGCACCATTTTTAAGTCGCCCCGGAGCACCGCGGCAAATAATAATAATAGCTCAGTTTTTGGGGTTAAAATTCACTCGTAAGGGCGTGAATTAGGGAGAGTATTATTATATTATAATAATAATAATAATAATAATAATAATAATAATAATAATAATAATAAATTGCCTTTATTTGCTTGTAATATACAATGCACATAAACATCATGAGGCGAAGTCTAGCTTGCGCTACTCAACTTAACCTCAACATAAATATAAATTTAAAATAATCAAAAGGTATCCATCATTTACAATATAAAAAAAATAAGAAATTTAATATACAATTAATTTATGATTAAAAATGTTTGAAATTAATAATATATTAACGTTAGCACTGCATTCATTGCTCAACTAATAGCAACGTTTTATAATTTTGTTTCAAAAATGTCAATGAACATGTCCTAATTTCCCTAGGTAGACTGTTATATATTGAAATGGCGTTATATGTGAAAGATCTTTTGAAAAATGATAATCGGTAATTCGGAATCGTTAAGTTGTGTGGATATCTTAAATGTAAACTGTGCAGATCTTTCCGATATATCAATTTATTTTTAAGTATATGGGAGTTGAGGTTAAAAGAATTTGAAATACCGTGGCTGCCATCTGATATTTAAATAAATTTCCTATATTGAGCCAGCTAAGTTCTTTAATTTTATTTGATATTCTATCATACTTTCTGATACCAAATACAAAACGACAACAACAATTTTGAATCTTTTGAAGTCTGTATTTGGTTATTTGATCCAAACAAGGATAGTAAATTAAAAGTCCATAATTTAGGATGGACAATACAAGACTTTCACAAAGCAACTTACGCAATTTGAAACTCAAAATACCTCGATTCCTGTATAATTGACGAATAACCAGATACGATTTTTTGACTAGGAGCGAAACATAGTCCTGAAACCTTAATTTGCAGTCATAAATAATGCCTAAGTTTTTGGCACTTCTACAAGATTTTAGAGGTTCATTTTGAATGAATAGCTTAAGGTTCTGTTGTACATTATGTTCTATATTTTTAGGACAAAATAATATTGTATGACATTTACTGGCATTTAGTTTAAGGTTATGATTCATAGAAAATGTATATACTGCATTTAAATCTGAATTCATGTTTTGCGAGGCTATATCTACTTCACATGGGTCAAAGGAATAATATAGTTGCGTGTCGTCAGCAAAAGAGTGTATATTTACATGCTCCAATAATTTATAAAGGTCTGAAATATATATGGAAAAGAAAAGGGGACCAAGAACCGAGCCTTGGGGTACTCCTGATGTTACACACATAAAGTTAGATGATTTCTCTAACGTTACTTTTTGGTAGCGGTTACTTAAATAAAATTTGAAAAATCTTAGTGAGGTTTCATCGAAACCAAAATATTTGAGTTTGGCACAAAGAAGCTGATGATCTATAGTGTCAAACGCTTTAGAAAAGTCAAGCAGAGTAACTATTGTAGCTTTTCCTTCATCCATTGATCTTATAATGTTATCTGTTAAATCTAAGAGTAATATTGTAGTACTAAACCCCTTTCGAAAACCTGATTGTTTAGTGTTTACAATATTATGAGAAAATACGTATGTATGTATATATTTGTTTACTAATTACTTTTTCTATAATTTTGGACAACGTCGGTAAAATACTTATGGGCCGAAGGTCGCTAAATGTTTCAGGCTTATTTGATTTTGGCAAAGGCTTGATTAAGGAATACTTCCAGCCCAAACATTAACACCAAATTTTCATTCAACCTGAACTCACGCACAGTGTTGGCAAATCGAAAATCTACTAGTTCCCATCACGAAAACAAAAAATTCCCCTTTCTTCACTCTCACTTTTAAAAACTAGATCTCGGATTTTGTCAACCTATATGACTAGTCTGGAGAAAGCACCAATTGGTATGGTAACGGTCTACCCCCCATACCCCATTTTTGATCTTTGTTTTACTCTCTAAGATGTTATTATTTGCCTCACAAGTTTATTTTATTTAAGTTATACTTACTGTATTTGGCCTTTTTCCTCTAGTAGTAAAAGTGATCGTCTAGTTAATTAATTGATAATTTATATACCCACGTTGTGATAATGTTAATTAAGGTAAACCAGGATTCGTTGCAAAGTTTGGTGCAAATTGATAAATAAAACTCTTTTTATTTTTCATACTTTAAATTTGATGATATAATTAGCAAAGTATATTACAATTGTTACTATTTACTGAGATCTCACTTTAGTCCCGTTCAAACGCAGACCACGTTCATTTGCTGTCAATATATATTTTATTTGGGTTGATGACCAACGGAGTTAACGAACAGCGCCAATTCGCCAGTTGGTTAACTACTGTGTTGATGTTTATATTCTTATTTAGGTTGATGACCAACGGAGTTAACGAACAGCGCCAATTCGCAAGTTGGTTAACTACTGTGTTGATTTGATTCTATTCTAGATATACACAGGTTACACCCTCTTAGGTAAATATTTCGACGAGTATAGAGATGATGACCAACGGAAGTAACGAACAGCGCCAATTCGCCAGTTGGTTACCTTGCTATTGTGATTTCACATATACTTTGTTTCAAACCTTGTAGAATGGGTGGCTTAGCATATAGGTGTCCCCCCTTGAGCTAACGAACAGTGTATTCATGAGTTGGTTAACTTACTGTTAAATTTTACTATCTCGGTTTGTACAATTTATCCAAGATAGCACATCCCTGTATATTTCTAAAATATTGATTTTTATAATTTCTATTGAAATAACTTAATACAACCTTGTATATTTCTTTATATTAATTTTTATAATTTCTATTGAATAAACTTAAATTCACCCGAAAACAAATGACTTACCTGTCTTTGGGGGTGAACGACTAAAGGCCATATGGTTTATTGGTTACATTGATAATATTTGAAGCAAGCTCTCGTCTAAACAACCCCGGTGGTCTCTCAAAAAAAGTTACATAAATCTTTTGACTCACACCATTGAAAATACAGACATTAGATTATGTACTAATTTTATCTAGCGTTGTGACGGTGTCGATTGAGGTACCTCGCAGCGGTGAGCGTCGCCTTGCGTCGAAGCGCCTAGCATCATGGTGGAGAAGAAGGTATTTAATACGGTACTGCATTGGGACAGATATACGGTAGAAATATTTAGGTGGTGCGGGACGTGACGAAGGGTATCGACAATGATATTATGAAGAAAATATTTAGGGGCGGCAAGCTTCGAGAAGTAGAGCGATGGAACGTTGGGCGTCGGAATGAATGTAAGGTAAGACATACTTAGATGGCGCGGAATGTGACGGCGTTCGGGACGTAGTTAGGTAGGGAAGTAGGGCGTCTGGATGTTGAGCGTCGAATTGAATATAATGGTAGGAATTACTAAAGTGGTGCTAGAAGTGATAGCGTAGAAAGGTAGAGAAGTAGGATGGCAGGACGTTGGGTGTCGAGATGGTGACACCTTCGGGGATAGGAGGTATTGTAGGATAGATCTAGTTTAGGAAGAGCGTTTTAGGAAAGGTACAGACTATATAACTGGCTAAAAATAATAAAGTGATTGCTTGAATGTAAAATAAAAAAAATTAATGAATCCGAGCTCATTTGGGTCTGGCTTCTTATACTAGTTTTTATAGGTTTTTGTGACGTCTCAGTGTGTCTTAGTTCCCAGCGAAAAAAGTATCTGGGCGGAAAGAGGGTAGCTGATTTTTTACTTTTCTTGAAAATTTTGTGTATCGAAAACACGCACTTAAAATAAGTGTGTCAAGTGTTTCTTGGTCTGGGTTCCCAGACACGTGCACGAAAAGTGGATCTCTTAAGGACAGGTTTATAGATATTATTTATTAGGTGTCGTAAATAAGATTTAATTATCTGGGAGATTTTTCGTTAAATAAAGGATTTTGAATTTAATAAATTGAATTAATAAAGTGTTAAGGTACCTGGGTGCGGTAGGTTACAGTATATAATAATAAAGACAGTTCATGCATATTATTATTTTGAATTTGCTGTAAGAGTAAAATATTAAAATTTAAAAAATTCCTGAAAAATATTGTATCTACTCAAATTTTTTACCTAAACACGAAATGTTCAACCAATTGGCAATACTGTGCGCATGGCGCCCATTGTTTTGTGCATAGAAATAGGCTGTCTCGACGTCGATGCCGGTTGGGTACATGATAAAAAAATATGGAAATTATATTACATTTTGTGGAACAATTAATATATTGAATAATTTGGAGACAACATGTGTAATATGAATTTTACCAGAGTTGACTGAAAGACATCTAAATTCATAATAATTTTATCAATTTTGCTTCTAGATCTGAGTTTATTTTTAAAAAATATATAAATATGCATCTGTAATCCATAATTACAATTGAAATAATTACAAAATTTGATACTACAAAATTACTAATTACAATTACTAATTACCAATTACTAATTACCAATTACTAAGTACCACTTACTAATTTCCAATTACTAATTACTGAATTAAATTACTAATTACCAATAACTAATTAGTAAATAATAATTACAAATTACATTGGTAACTGCTTTACGTGTATTTTTAATTTATTTAAACTTTTTCTAAAAATGATTAGGAAATTGGTTTAAGAGTTTTAGGTTCACATATTCTAGAACTTGAATGTTGCACGTTTTGGAATTGCCAAAATATTCGAATTGTTGCAGAATACCGTTAAACTTTTCAATAGGATGTTACTACTATTGCTCAGTAAACGTTTAAATCAATGAACAGTATACAAATAAGTTAGATTCGACGTGGAAGTCCAATACAATGACCTGCTCGATCTCCAGATCTAACCCCATTTGATTTCTACAATACTACTTCAAATCCATGGTATAATCGACTGAACAAAAACAATTTCTCCATCTTCGTCACGCCTAAATCTCCATCGCACCTTGTCGACCATCTTAACGATTTCGTTAACTAACGTTTTAACGCGCATTTTAAGTGTGTCAAATCGTCTCAAATGCGGAAACGGTCCAAATATAACCGGCATCGTGCCAGAGCTTGCTCGGATGTCACTTTTGCCGATATCTTTAGTTCTAGATCTCGTTCCTGTTGTTTACGTTGGTGTATTTACGGAATATCGCGTGTCACAATATTTTTTGACTAATTTATGCAAGGAATGTTTTAAATTTAAACGTTTGGGCTCGGTTAGGCTGCATTTTAATGCCCCGACTGCACCGGTTGGTTTACAATTTTTGAGGCGACGGAGTGGTTCAATGTATTAAAGATGAAACAGGTTTCTTTAAATTGGTATTTGTTCACTATTTTTGTTGGTAAAATTAATATTAACAGATTTGGTTTCGTTTAGTTTAGGCTTGTTTTGGTTCTTTCACGAAAAATGAATTCAACAACTGCATTTAAGAACTGGAATTGACGGTTCTGTTTGAACCAAAACAAACCCTTTAATACACCATATATAGATTTAGGCGTTTTAGTGACGCTAGAACTGACATGGTTTGAACACATTCTAAAAACATGTTAACGGGCAAATTCGATGTTATATTTGCTTCGAAAGACTTTTGCAAAGGCATCCTTTCATATATCCATCAAATTATTTAAGACTTATGTTCGACCTTTGTTAGAATATTCAGGTGTAGTTTGGTGTCCGCTTCTTGTGCGAGACCAGAACCTTTTAGAAAATGTTCAACGCCGGGCTACCAGAATGACCTTTATAGCAGTCAGACCAACTTGTGCGAATCGTCGACTACGAGGGGACCTGATTCTAACTTTTAGAATACTTAAATATAATTACGGAAATCTTAGTGACATTTTTTTTGTTAAACACTGACTCTCGTCTACGTGGTCAAGAACTAAAATTAAAAAAGGAAAACCTAAATACAAAGCGCAGACAATCATTCCTTTCCAATCGGGTATTTAATGTATGGAACGATCTCGGCGACGAAGTTGTTGGTGCCATAACAGTTAACGTCTTTAAAAATAAGTTAGGCGTAATTTTTAGTTTTCTCATCTTATTGTTTCAGTGTGTTTTATTTGTTCCAATTTTTCTATTTTGTTTTTAGGCTATCATAGGACTCATGTCCTCAGCCTTTATCAATGTATAATAATAATTAATAATGATCTTTTGGTCAATTTGTTTATTTAATTAATTGATGTTTGTAGTTTATTTGCAGCCTTCTTATGATCTTTGCCTAGGATGGCAGTGTCATCTGCATAGTTATTGTGTCTTGTTCTAGTTGGGGAATGTCACAAGTGCATATAAGGAACATAGTGGGTCCCATGACGGTTCTCTGTGGTACGCTTCATCTTTTTTTAATCTGAAGAATATATCTGGAATGTATGAATCTAATTGCTCTGAGTATGGGGATGGAAGTAGCACATTCAGTTTATGTTTCAAGCTGTCATACCATACTGTTTCAAAATCCTATGCGACAGCTCTTTTTCAATCACATTAGAAATTCTAGAGTTCCAAAGTTCCATAGTTCTAAAGCCGATAAAATATAAACGTTGTTCGTATTCTTTAATATTATATATTTTTTTTATAATAAAATAAGGTGTTTCTATTAAAAATCTGATGTGTCCAACACTTGACTTTCCTATCTAGTTATTACATACTTTTCTGGTTATTTTGTACAACCTATTGTATAAGTCACTAAATAGTCCAAATTTGATTGGCCTCATCAATTTTTCAAATTAGTTTTGGAAAGATTTGTTGATAAAACAAAAGAGACCTGCTGAGAGATTTTGAAAGAAAATTGAAGAAACACCAGAAAATATTTGTATTTTTCAAAAATGGTATGCCGATGTGACTAAATGGCACGTACGTTATTTTAGATTGGTTACATTAGAAAAATAGAAGAAAAAAAAATGTCAACCAAACAGTAATTTAAATGCGCGACAGACAGCTATTATTGCAGATACTTGGTCTAATATATCATTCGAAAGAGACCAAAGACCAAACCGTGTGGGTCGCCGATATGAATGCATTCGTTATGTAACCCAACATAGACTTATATATACCGTAAGGACCTATAAAAGAAAAAACCCACGCATACATTTTCTTACTTCTCACGAAACAAATAGTTTATTTACACTGCAACAAAGAAGTACATACGTTGGTAATGAAATTTTATTTGTTTAGTTATTCGTTGGTTGATCCACTTTGTAACCATCAAACTAGGAAAAATTTACTACGTTACGATTACATAGTTATATACAGGGTTTGAAAAAATAATAAGGATTCTGCAATAAAAATAGCTTTTTTTAGTTATTTTTTAATTTGGGTATTTTCAATATTTTACACCCCTGTTTAAATTATGACAAGCCGCCACTGCAGATGTGTTATGATCTGATTTCGCCTTAACATTTTTAGCAACTGATTATGGCAATTGATTTGTTATTTGACACACTCTGTATTTTTATCGGTATCTTTTTGTGTCTTATTATGTTAAAGGGGGAAGGGAGTTGGGGTAGGGCGGAAGGGGAGTTGGGGTAGGGCGGAATGGGGCGGAATATTAATGTGGTACATACCTTGGAATTGTGACTATTTTGTGTCATTTGAGACAAGAGTTCTCTCCTAGAGTGCTTAGATATTTATAAAAGAAATAAATCAAATTTGCATTTTACCTGTTTGGACAATCTTTGTAAAATTTGCTGATTCCGCCGATGTGGAAATACCATTCTGCTGAGAAAGAGGATATTAAAAGGATTCCTAGGCAATAACATATTCTTAATAATATATACTTAACTTTACAGTACCTAAAAATCATTTTTATTAAAAATGCACAATTTCAAATAATTTAATACAAATAATTACCTTTTTTTCTGATGATGGCAGGTTGAGGATCTAATAAATTATCATTCTTTTCTTTCAAAAGAAATTAGTTTTAGCTCCCATTTTTAAAAATACTCTACCATCTGAAAAAAAAAACAAATTCCGTCTTTCTAAAATATGTAGAACAAATTTTATTGTAAACCCAATCCCTAGGCATGTTCCAGAAAATCTAAACTTAATAAGAAATTAGGATTTAAAAGCGTTACATAGTTCAAACTGTATTGATCTAAGATATAAACTGAAAAATCAAGAATCAGATTCTATAAAAAAATATTATTTATTTACTTACCTGTGAAAAATTACTTTAAAGTATTTTTTACCACAAGCGATACACAACAGTAATTTTTGTGAATATTTCACAACAGATTACACAAAAATATAAATATCTAGCACAAAATTATCAACCAGCACCTTGAGAGACGATACTGTTTGGCCATTGTCTTGTTATTGGTTTTCTATCTTTCTCAAGATTGATCAGAACGAATTATTGGGGCGTTTAAATTGAAAATCACCGGAACCAATTGTCAAAAAATCTAAACAAATGTTGACTGTTTACCTGAGACTATCACTAACATATTTTTTTGCAGTGTATACTTTTTTACAGTTTCCCATGGAACAGGCTTACTTATTTATTGTAAAAATTAACATAGACCATTTCGAACGACAATGGTTTATTATTCTTCCTTTTCGGATTTCAATTTATTTCTTCGGCTATATTGGGTTGGTTGATGTCGGTATGGCCAACATGTCTATGTTGAAGATGCCGTTAACAACATTTGTAAAGTAATGACAATGACCTAGTCAGACTTTCATGTGGGTTTGCAGCATTACAACTTTTTTATCCGATATCTTAGCTATACTTTAGATGATTTAAGGTCAAAATTTTGTTAATTTACACACAATATACTTTGTAGAAAACTATACTTTTATTAATAATTAAAAAAAAGAAACGAACATTCAATTGAAATATCCTGTGTTAAAAACATCTCAGTTTATAAATAAAATCTAATATTTTTCTTTGCAATTAAGAGACCTAAAAGCTATATATACATGCGTTGCATGAAAGAAAACATACTTTCAAAGGAATTAGACAGCTTTGCGGCGAAACAAGTTTTTGATGTTCGCCTGTTTCGGAGAAAATCTCTTTTTAGACAAAAGGTTTATTCGAAATACACTTTGCCAGTTAAGTATACAACTTATATTGCTGTTTATTTAGTCGTTGTCTAAGATTATAACGATCAGTCGCCGCCATACGATGGAAATGATTTCTGAATGAACTTACATATTTAGTCCATAGGCGTAGAATGCGTATAATATAAGATTATGTCATTGTGTCAGTACGGTTTTCAAGAAGGCTTATGTACAAGTGATGTTATTTCAGCTTTATTAAAAAAATTTTAATACAGCTGTACCATCTTTATGCGTAAAAACTGATACGTATATAGTTAGATTTGCAACCCGAAACACATTTTAGGCATTTTAAATGGAAAATAAAACAGTCACCCAAAAATCCTTAATTTCAAGTTGTAGATGCCAACCTACTAATTGAAGACCTTGGCGTAATAAGGTTACATGCCACATTAAGTAAGTTTTGAGAAATTGAGTTTTAAATTTGTTTTAAATCTGTTTTAATAAAAAAATTATTTAAATATAAATATTACGAAAAAGAGCGCCATCTTTCGGATTAGACGCAAAATAATTTTTATGTGGCTAGTAAAATCCTTGTTAACAGATGTTTGGAGCTAAAACAGCCACTTCATGACAAATTGTAACTTGCATCCTTTTTACATCGAGGGCTTCAATTGTATTTTTTATCAAAAGTATTGATAGAGATACCTATTATTTAAACTTATACACCATTTACTTATAAACTAAAACCTTAAGCCATAAATGAAAACTCTAAAGACACAATTTTAAACACACTATTTAATTTTCAGCCATTTTGAATGCATAAAACTCTAAAGAAAACCCTTAGTTTTCTTGAGTTAAACTGCAGTTTTGTTTATTGTATGACTATCAAACAATTATCATATACTTCATCAACACTATCACCAAATTTTTCAAATTAAAAACGGTTTAATTCTGTTTTAAATACACTAATTTACTATACAAATATTTTACTCGCACGCAGGTATGGATGAATGTTTGAAAATTACTTTTATCTGGCATTTTTGGGTTAAAGAAAGAAATAATAGACCTCCTCACAACGTTGTCATTTTTTTTGTCTTCATCACTAGGAAGATATTGACGGTTGTGGTCAAACTATCTTCAGAGTAGATTACAGATTCTACTCGAGTTGGCTTCTTCTGCCTGATGAATCCCAATTAAGGGTAAACCGGTCATAGAATGTTAGCTCCTTAAATGCCAAATCAAAAGTTTTGTTGTATTAACGGAGTCGATCGCGAAAACGTTTTATAGTACTGTCATTCAATGTCCAGATGATTATATACAGTGAGCATCATAAGTCTTACCCCCCCTTACTAACTCGTTACTGGGGTCTTGTTAGGAAAATCGCCGAGACAGGTCGATTTTTGATTTCTACAATGTACATTTTTGTATGATTAGTTCACCCTTAATTTCATCCCTTACTGGAGGGTAGCAACCCTTTAGAAAAATTTAAATAGCATGGGGTAGTGAGTGATAGCTCATTTGAAAGGGGGTTTTATTCTCTATTCAACCGTGCAAAAAATTTTGAAATTTGCTTCATTTTGTGTTGATTTATTAATGTTTAAAAATAACAAAACCTCACAAAATAGGAAAGCAACTAGACTAACAGTGACTTTCTAATGGCAAAAAGTCTTACTTCACGTCTGAACCAAAACCGAAATCATGCAGGGGCAAATTTTAATTCTAAGGATGAGTGCGCTACGTTAATTTCCGTTATTCTGAAACAACAATTAGTCGAGAATTAATGAAGCAAATGTCAATTTTTTTTACACGGTTGAATAGAGAATAAAATCCTCTTTCAAATGAGCTATCACTCACCACCCCATGCCATTTAAATTTTTCGAAAGGGTTGCTCCCCTCCAGTAAGGGATGAAATTAGGGGGAAACTGTTCATACAAAAATGTACATTGTAGAAATCAAAAATCGACGTGTCTCGGCGATTTTCCCAACAAGACTTCAGTAACGAGTTAGATAGGGGGGGTAAGACTTATGGTGCTCACTGTATAGTCCTGGAAATAGTTGTTTGTGTTAAACCAAAGATAACAGAGATATAACCGTTAATTGATAAAATATAATATTCACGATGCCAAGATTAATTCAACAATCGATACACTCTATTTGTAGGGACGGGACGAGGAGACGAAAGGTGAGAAGTAAGAGAAGAGATAAAGAGAAGAATTTTACGCACATACAACTTATTTTTATCAATGATTAAGTGTGTAAACCTCTGCGCTTATAATGAACAACGTACATATCCATGTTGATGTAAGCCCTGTTGCCACTTTCAACCTAACATGACTATGTTTTGGAATTTATTGAAAATTATAACATCTAATTTAGTGAAATTACATATAATTTAGTTAAATTTAATATAACTAATGATTCAAAAATGTTTGGGTTCAGTAAAATAGGTTGAATTATTTTAGCTCTTTTAATATATGTAAATAATTTTGTAAACAAAACAAGAATAATGAAATAGGCATATGACAACAGCGGATATTATACCCTTTTGTGTCCCTTAGAATATGTCTTATTCAGGACGCACGGTATTTGTTAGTAGTTACATCTCCTCGGTATCTCTATTCAAAAAAACGGGACTGGAAGCATAATTTTAATCACTCTGTATTTTCGTAAAAAGTTTTGAATAAATAAAATATTTATAAATAATGTTTATGAAATATCAAATTTGGTGACCACAATAGATGAGTAATGAAGATTTCTAGGGAAGTAAATTATTGAAATGGTATCCAAAATGGAAAAGAAAATCAGAAAGAACAATCGAGGTGTTTTAAACATTTTTTGAACTGGACATGCACGAGCTCTCAACGTCATATGTCAACTGAACGTTAATTATTAAAGTTAAATGTTATCGTCATATGTCAATTGTCAACAGTTTCCAACCTTCCACTGTTGCCAACTCTTTCTTCTCTACGACATTACAATCGCATCTGATTTGGCAGACTTTCTAATTATATTTGAAAGTTTTAATTTGAACGATGTTTTTATGAATATATAAACGCTTGTTTAACTTCATCAGATCTTTGTTGTGATTCACCGCACGTCGATGGTTTTACAGGTTCCTGTAACAATTCCTTATCATTTTATTGCATACAGGATGTTGTACCAACGTGGTTTCTGATTGCCGTTCTGCATACGAAATACCACAGACGATGACATTCTTTGATAAATTTCGAGATCGAAATTCTTTCAACGGATTAGTTATTTTTTTGCAATAATTTTGACGTGATGTTGGTTTATGACACAAGAATGGAAAATTATTGCCCACAGTTGTGGTCTAGTCCAAAAAGTACTCTCTATATTTGCCATTTTTTTGTTTTATAAATATCCCTCATTCATCTGCAACGTTCTTTGTTAATTCAATACAGACCAGGTCGTTAGACGTTGAAAATGTAATTAAAAGCTATTTATTATTACGTTAATTAATTACTTTAATAAATTACATATTATAAAGCGCATTCAATTTGCTTATGAACAAGAACTACATTTACTGTTATTTTAGTTTGGTATTATTATTTCCATTATAATTAATACCGTAATTATTAGTATTTATGGTACCTACTAGGTGACTCATATAACCCATATTTTTAGTCCGTGGGACATGGTAATTATATGTTAATGGTATAAGAGATTGTAGTAAATATTTAGTAGTAAACAAGATGAAAAAAAATATCCAAAAAAAGCACTAATACTAATACGTTTTAATTGTCAACATTATTGATATATAAGATATATGTCAATTTAAATTATATGAAATCAGTATTTTGAATTAAAATTAACTCAAAACTGTTAATAGGTTATAATATAGTAGCGTAGTTTGAAAAACAAAGAATTTTGTTTTAAACAATCTTTTTTTGACATCAGCTCATATTTTTTAACAGACAGAAGTAAGGACAGTCCGTTCAGAGAAAAAAATGTTTTACACATGAATATAATTTCTTAAAATAAATAGATTGGCTTAAATGAAGAAAAGGTTCCAATAAGGCACTAGAAAAAGAGAAAAAGCTCATTTTTTTTAATGCTAAAATTCTGAATTAATTTTTAAAACAATATAAAAAACAGATGGTGATTAGACCTGACCTATAACTTTAACGAAATGTCAGGCCCATGGACTAATAGACACACGCTTATGATTTATGTTCCCATTAACATCTGCTTTCAGAATTTCATAATAAATAATTAATTAAAATCTTTTCAACCTTTAGCTTTCACAATTTTCACGTCTATGAAATGTGTGATATAGCGACCAACCTACGATGATATACTGAAAAGGTACCATGTATGCAGAAATTTCAGGTATATGTAAATAAAGTAATTATCAATTTATTACCTACAGTATGCTTTATTTGTATTAATGTAAATACTTCCTTTCTACAGAAATATGAGGTTCAAAAAACGAAAACTCTTTGTTACGAAGATAATCAAAGGTTTTTACAATTTTGTGCAGAACATATTCGTTATATTTTTTGCATTTGCGATCATTTGTTCATAGAGAATCTGTATAAAAAAATATTTAACATTATTTAGATTATTACTCGATATCGTTAATAAAGGTTTTAATACATAAAGGACCCAGTATAGATCCCTGAGAGATTTTAAATCATATTAAAGGAAATTTTTCTGATTTAAAGCTATTAATTTGTACGTATTATCACTTATTTGATAAAAGAAAGTTTGGTGAAACTGTGATAAAGTCGAAAGCTTACGAAAAATCTGTATATATAGGGTTATTCAATAATACTGAACGAAAATTGGAAGTTTGATACCTTTAGTTAGTATGCTAACATGGTGTTAAACTCACCTTTATTAAGAACAATTTCTTAAACTTTAACATCCTGTACTCAGAAAACGAAAGAATTTTTTTATCTTGTTTTGACCTAAGGAATCACTCTGAATACATCATCAATCATAATAGTTGACTACTCAAAAAACAAATAAATATAGAAGCTTCCTGTTTGTTTGTCATTTAATTCGAGAAACGTCTTACAAAAAGAAAACAAGAAAATAAAACAAATTAAAAATATCTGCGGGTGATTAATCAGACAGGTGGTTATTTCGGTGGATCTGATAAACATGGTCGCATGGTATAGTGAATCCGGTGCACCTGCCTCAGGACACGTCCCATTCTTATGCACAGCACAGTCATCGCCAATCTCCAGATGAGTTTGTAGTTTGAACGCGTGTTCGCTCTACTGGAACCGACGACGACGACGACAAGTTAACCACTATAAATGCCATTTTTTTGTCTTTAATTTATTGAATATTTACAAATCAAGCAAATAGTTCGGTTAATATTAAACCATTTTGACCGCTTCAATTATTAAAACATTCCTTGAGGAATTTTTTAAATTGTGTTACTCAATTATAGTATCCTTGTTGGATATTAGAAATAACTTTTATTTTAACAATTTTTTTCTCCAAACATAAATAACAGATATATTCCATAAAATATAAAAACGGCCCCCCATAAAGTACCCCCCCAGATGTTCCGACTTTGTCCAAAATGTAATCGTTTGACGTCAGGCCGAAATAAAAGTTAAGAGGAAAATTTACATTACAAACTAAAAGACCTGCGGGGCAACGGTAGTTTAGTAGGTATAAAAATTACAACTTAAGGGTGGAGCCTAAATACTACAAAATTACTTCAGAGACTAAACAAAATCCGCATTCATTCATAATTTTAACAATTGCATGTAGATACGAGGGATACGTATTCCAAACTCGAACGCGAAGTTGGAACATATAGGAACCGAAAAATCAACACGGCTACCGACCTTCATCATTTCTTGAGTGAGTCAGAGTTACCTAAATTAGGGGAACCAGAATCGTATTTGTTTTTCTCGGTGCATTGCGAGATATTGTTATAACGCAGTTCGATTTTTTAGAGGGTTTTACATTATTTTTATATTTTAATTTAGTGAATAGACTTAGTTAGATTAAATTACATTTACGAGTAAAGAGGTGTGGAATATAAATACAAATAACGGAAAAATAGACGATTGGTTCGAATAAGGTAATAGGATCAATTAATACAGGGTATTTATTAATTGAGTGCCGATACTTAAGGGTGTGAATCCTTGGGTGTTAAAGTTTTAAGAAAAAAATAACTATTTTATCATAAGTTTCTTATCACTCTAGATATTTTTATGAAATTTTGCCCCAAAAAAAGTGTTTCCACTCATGGTGGGTTCCTACCAAATTTCAACAAAATATCAAAAGCAGTTTCAATAAACTGGTTTTTATTTTCTTACGCGAAAAGGGTGCGTCGTACGAAAGTACATCTATAAACCAAATTTGCTCCAAAATAAATAAGGATTTTAAAGATAATTTTGGTTTTTGGAAAAAGCAGTGGCGTATTATATTTTTGTTCAAAAATATTCAGTTCAAACCCGGTACGGACATCACTGGTAAAAATTTAGAAGTCTTTTACGACAAAAAGGCGGGATTGAAAGTGAAAGTTTAGTCTGTTGGTACATAATATACTATATTTATATATCTAATTTTTAATATTACACTGAATGTGACATGGCTTTTTTGTTTGCCTTTTTTGGATTAACAAAATATTATTTTAATGATTTAAAATAAACTGCCAGTAATAATAATTATCTGTACTTAAACATATACAAAGTGAAATCATAAAACGACGCATCAAGAAAGCACCAAATTATTAAAATTTTAATTTACGTAACAAGTAATAAAAGTAATTTTAAAAAACCGACTTTAAAATCGTGCAGATGCCATCACCACATCTTAACCAAATTTATATGGGACCACCCCTGAGGTACTCCCTTACTAACGAAAAGAATTATAGAAATCGGACAAGGTGGTAAAGAATTATCGCTGAACATACATAAAAAATAAAAAGTTTGAGGATTTTCTCATGGACCCAATTATTAGATTTTGACCAAATTTATATGAGACCATCCCGGAAGTATCCCCTTTCCAGCAAAAAAGAATCATTTAAATCGGACTGTGTTAAAGAATTATCGCTGAACATACATAAAAAATATACAGACGAATTGAGAACCTCCCCCTTTTTGAATTAGGTTAAAAGGTTAAATAATAATCTATATTAATTGTATTAACTAAAAAACTACTATGTAGAGTTATATATATCTTCTTAAATTAATCTTATATGTAAAAACGTGGGTTCGGTTCCTAGAAGAGTACCTAGTTCACTGTGCAGCCAAATTTATATTTATAATACAGAATTTTTTGAATAAATAAAGTTTATGGTTTAATTAAACACTAAGTTTTATCAGAAATAACATTTTCTGAAAAAAGTAACACATAGAAAGCAGACTGTTAGAAAAATAAATAAAATTTTTATATAATCACATAAATGTGATTTATCTTTTAGAATATTGTATATTTTTGTCAAAGTTTACTAATTTAAAAAAAAAAATAAATATCCTTCAAAATTTTTCTTACATTTTTTAACACGGTACAAAATACCTTAATCCGTTTATAGTTATCGATTTTAAACAAGACGAGAAATAATTAATTTCTCGTCGAAGAGAAACCGCGAAATTAGTAAAGAATTTTAACTTGATTAAAAAGCGTTCTTTCTCTTTCCATTTCCTATAAAAACTAATAGACCTTTTTGAAATCGGTATTCGCTGACTTTTCTTCTATTTTATTGCCTTGAAAATGATATGATTTACATAAAAAACAAAAACTTATTATTTTTGTGAAATAAAAATATGTTGTTATTTTCACAATTTTCGACCACTCTTTGTTTCAAAAAAAAAAAATACGATGTTCTTCTGTAGATATTAACACATTCTTTAATTGGCTCTTTTTTTTTAATATTCTTTAGTATTTTCATAATTTGGAAAACTATATAGCATTGAAACTTCTATACCTAAAAAATTGTGAGTACGCTTTTAATTAATTGTCTGTTTTTTTATCTCACAATGTCTCGATAAGAAGTTATATAGAAAAAAAATCTTATTTTGCTCTGAATTTATGGTCCATGCCATATGGGGTGGCTTTAAAACTAAATAAAAGATTTTAGGAGATTTTTTAAAAATTTCTCAAAATTTTAAAGCAGTGACTCATTTCCGTCTTTTCCACAATACAAAATCAGCTTGTCACAATCGTTTTTCTCTCATTTATAGACATTGGCTAACTTTTTAGAAAATTTTCTCTTGCAACGCGCCTCAAATGGTGCGACAGTCAAAGCCATGTGCGAAAGCAAGAAAAAATATTTACATTACTTTAACGGATTGAAGAGATATTAACATGCTGGAATTAATAATTATTGTTGACTCGAAGAGGTATTCATTAAACAAAAACATATTTATAATTCACATCTCAGTGTATACCTTCCAATTTCGGATATATATTTTTTAATACATAAATGATAAAATTAATTTAATATAATTGAGCGAAATTACTGTATGTAAAAAATAACATGAATTCAAATCACTAAATATTAGACAAAGATATATATTTTGTTGGTGTCACCCTCTAGACGAAAAAGCTTTAACGTATTTCTATTTTTATTGTAATAAAAATAAATGCTCCTGTAGGCAAAAATTAAATATATTGTTCTAGCATTTTTTAACATTTCTATTTCTTTTTGTTTCTTTTCTTAGATTTTTTTCAAAAGAGACTGATTCATATTTTTAAAGTGACTCCAGAGTGGTATGGGTTAAGCTTTTACCTGTACATAAAATTTCTTTTAGTAAAATTAAAAAATAATCCGCAAAATTGGTGTACTATGAAACCCTTGCATATAATATATATACCAATCTTAGTATTACAGAAATAAATTACGTAAAAAAATAAGGTGTACAAATACGTAAAATTTATTCATCCCTCGTAAAACATCAGTAAAATATATTATAAATTGTTTTCATTCACAAATGTTAATTTCTTAAAAATCTATCAGAGGCGCCACTTTCCAGACGAAAAATCTTGCAATGTAAGGGTTTCGTAGTACCCCACTTTTAAAGTTTATTTTTGACTATTTTTGAAAGAAAAAAATATGTACGTGTATGTAAAGGTTAAATCTATGCTCCTCTGGAATCACTTTTTCAAAATTCAATTTAGTTTTTTCTAAAAAAAATTGAGAAAATGGGTAAAAAATGTCGAGTTTTGTATTTTTTTTTTTTTTAGAAAAAACAGTTTCAAATTTTAAAAAAGTGTCTCCAGAGGAGCATAGGATTTATCCTTTATCTACACGTACATATTTTTTTCTTTTAGAATAAGTCAAAAATAAACTTTTAAAAGTGGGGGTACTACGAAACCCTTGCATGCTCCGCTCTACAGCCAAGTAAATACTCCTCTTAAGTTTAAAATTTTATGTTTTTTTCTTTATCCGTTTTTGAGTTTTCTTCAAATTTCGAAATTTACACATTTTCTCAAATATCTCGAATACGGTCCATTTTAGAGAAATTATGTATAGGATAAAAATTATAGAGAATTATATTACAAACAACTTTTATTTGAACAATTTTTATAAAAAAATATTTTTTTTACATTTTATCAAATTTCTCGAATACGGACCATTTTAGGAAAATTTTGTATAGAACAAAAATTATAGAAAATTATATTAGAAGTAACTTTTATTTCAACAATTTTCATAAAAATCGGAATTTTGCACATTTTGTCAAATTTCTCGAATACGGACCATTTCAGGAAATTTTGACATAAAACAAAAATTATAGATAATAATATTAGAAATAACTTTTATTTGAACAATTTTTTTCTCCAAACATAAATAACAGATATATTCCATAAAATATAAAAACGGCCCCCCATAAAGTACCCCCCCCCCCCCCCAGATGTTCCGACTTTGTCCAAACTGTAATCACTTCACGTCAGGCCGAAATAAAACTTAAGTTAAAAATTTTATGTTTTTTTTCTTTATCCGTTTTTGAGTTTTCTTCAAATTTCGAAATTTACACATTTTCTCAAATATCTCGAATACGGTCCATTTTAGAGAAATTATGTATAGGATAAAAATTATAGAGAATTATATTACAAACAACTTTTATTTGAACAATTTTTATAAAAAAATAATTTTTTTTTCATTTTATCAAATTTCTCGAATACGGACCATTTTAGGAAAATTTTGTATAGAACAAAAATTATAGACAATTATATTAGAAGTAACTTTTATTTGAAGAATTTTCTTCTCTAAACGTAAATAACAGAGATATTCCATAAAATATAAAAATGACCACCTATAAAGTACCCCCCCCCCCCCAGATGTTCCGACTCTGCCCAAAATCTAATCAGTTCATTAGACGCTGGAATAAAGCTTAAGTTTAAAATTTGGTGTTTTTCTGTGTATCGGTTCATGAGTTATGCGACATACAGACACACACACAGACATCATCGCGAAAATAGTCAAAACGGATTCAGGGGGACCTCAAAACGTAAAAATCCGTCGAAAACTCGATGTCGAAAAAAATCATGATTCCTATGCTTTCCTTATATCTGTATACAGATAGGAAAGTAAAAATGTATATGATAACTTACCAACAATCGCAGTATTTTTAGACCTAGCAAAAGCTTTCGACACGGTAAACCATGCTCTTCTCCTAAAAACCCTAGAAGATATAGGCATAAGGGGTGTATCAAATAATTTCTTTCAATCATATCTGACAAACCGTCCTCAAATAGTAAAAGTGGGTGATTCATGTAGTAGAGAACAAATAGTTGTGTGTGGTGTACTATAACCTCAAATTTATGTAACAAAAAAAAATAATAAAATATCTAAATTTGAATGCTAGACCGAGTACGGTTACAAAGATGAATTTATTTTAGGGCTCGCGGCTAGACTCTAGTGGAGATGGGGTGGTTCAATCTCAATTATAAAAAAAGGAGGGGCGCCCGTTAAATTGGCCCGAGCACCTGACTGTCTAAGTATTGACCCTCAATTTAACAAAATACCAATAATATAAATCGATACCTCAGTGTACCCAATCTAGACACATAAAAACAAGAGTAATAAAACACAAAATGCTTATTTACGGATTTATTTTCGAGTTAGAAATCAACAGTATGATAAGAAAATTTCCCCAAAAAAAAAAATACCAAGTACCAAAATACCAATATCCATCAGGTAAAACACAATCCCAAAATCGAAAAATAACTTCCAAAACAAAACCCAGTATCGGATGACTTAAATATCACTATATTTTTGAAAGTTAGCAAATCACACCCATTTCATGCGAAGTCTACTCAGTAACAACTGAATTTTTCTGTTCTCGTTAGCTACTACGCAAAAACGGAATTTTAACTTGATAAAGACATAATTGCCTGTTTCTAACGAAATTGTTTAGAGGGCACTACAAAAGGTCATCAACTAATTTTAATAATAAGCCCAAAAAAATATTCCTAGAACAAGTATTTGGCACTATCGCAGGGGAAGCTTCAAGCCTTTCGCGCAAAATTCGAAATTTAACTATTAGTTTAGCAAATAATTTAAAAACCCCTCGGATTTAAATCTAGGGATTAAAATATTTATTTCAGGGAGTGCAAACGCACAAATTTGAATCGCGAATTCAGAGAAAGTAATTTTTCGAGGTCTTTATCCTTTACAAACATCGAAAACTTCACCTGCTACCATAATTTTCCGCCTCGAAATTCGTCAAACGGCCAACGGCCACGGTAATTCGCACGTTTATTACCATATCGGTCTTGCGAGTCCTTCGAAAACCACCGCACCGCGCCTGCTGTTGTAATCGTTGCGCGCCACAATAGGAAATAAAATAGATTTATTAGAAGCACTCGCCCTCGACAAATTACTTTGTCTTCTCACGGTCTGGTCTCTTCAGACAGTACCGATTGGATGGTTTTAAGAACTAGAAATAGGTGCTTTATTCATGGTATGCCTACAGGGATGTCCTGGTAATCACGATTTAAATCAAAAGTTTGCTATTTAGCGAAAGTAAAATAAATCAACTTTCAATATATTAAACTTTATCAATATAAGCAATATATTATTTTTGATATTCTTTTAATACACTGAGAAAACAGTTTGTTGGTATTATAGAAACTTTAAATAACTGTTGGGTATGGCTTATTTAATTTTAATCCATTTATTGTGTGTTCCCAAATAATTAAATTTTAATAATAGTAAATGTTTTTTAATTAGTTTAAATTACAATTTTGAAAGCATAAAAATGATAAATCCCCAGTTTCCTCTACGAAATTATAAAAACTACACCCCTGTGTCCCCAAAGTGAAAACAAACCCATCCCACCTCAGCTCCTTCAATTCTTAATACCGCCCCTGTGGCATCGTGAAAAAAGGACGACAGTATATAGGGGATCGAAATCTATTCTAAGACATAGTTCATAATGGGACAAACGATCTGATAACGTTGTAAGTTTTTTTCCAAATGTCAGATCACTTTGTTTACATTTTGTGTAAGAAAATTGTAAACTTTGACAAATATTGATATATTTGTATTAATATATTTGTATATACTTCACCCTGTCGTTCTGGCGTCTTTAAGGAAATTGATACATGTACCTGTAGTTTTAATGTGAATAGACTGTTTTTTATATAACGATATCACATTTGTCGGACAAAAATCACGTGGCTTTGGGGAGTCAGACACCCCCAATATGCCACTGTAGCGTCCTTATGGAAGTTTATACGTGTAGTTTTAATATTAATCGACGGTTTTTTATATAACATTAACGTATAACATCTGTCGGATAAAAATCACGTGGCTTTGGGGAAGTATAATAAATGTCGGACAAAAAAATTGAGTATTAGCGTCAGTCGGACAACAAACGTCTAAAAAATGGTGTAACCACATAGCATACTCCATATATAATAATATAACCCATATTATTATTATTGTTATTATTTGAGGTATCGGTATTTTTGATTATATAATTATTAATATTTTAGTCGATACACTCTTCTCATGAACATTTTTTGTCCAAGGCTGGAATTATGTATATATTATTATGTTTTTTTATGCGTTGATCCCGAAAATAAACATAAAAAAAGCTTAATATTGCTGCATTTAAAAGTTATAAACAATTTAATTTACTACAATTTAATTTAATATGCCATTTGCAATTAATATAATAATTTTTCGGAAAAAACACAGATTTACTTTTTTTGTACAACTTTTTCAACCCTTCAATTTTTGTTTGAAACTTTTTTTCATAATTTAACAAACAAACTTTTCACAGGTGTTTAAATAATTAAATTATTTATATAACTGTAATGTGAGTCATTTCATTATTTAGTCATGCTCTAATACTCCAAGTCCCTCTCTGTATTATTTGGCCGTTGAGGCTCAACTTGTCCACTATTTATTTACACTACCCCACACTTGACACCAAATGTAATGTGAGCCATTTCATTATTTAGTCATGCTCTAATACTCCAAGTCCCTCTCTGTATTATTTGGTCTTAAGGGGTTCAATTATGTACAGTTCATCAAATTTCTAGAGGCTTTCGACGGCTAGACAGAGAAAGCACTACTGAGAGGCATCGGTTGGCGGGGGCCGACGGATTTACGCAATGAAAGTACACTCTGCGCATCAAGTATTTCACTATTTTATTCAGACGTAAATGTCAGATGTAAATTTCGCTAAAACATTTCTTTTATTTTCGTTTGTGTTTTTTGCTCATTACAGTTTAATAGAACCTAAGTATGGAGTTTAATAGCAAATTAAGAGGCCGCGTGATTAACAGTCAATCTCGCGAAATAATAGCCAATGTTATAGAGTTTATGAGAAGAGAAGGAAACTTTAATTCACCTTCAATACCATTTAAAAATGTAAATGATCGTGTTGCTGCAGCCACAGGAGTATCTAAAAACACTGTCGTCCGCATTTCTGGAGAGAAAAAAGAATCGATAACCGTGAGATATCGGAATTTTCATCACCAAGAAAAACCATTAAAAAACCAAAAACAGTTAATGATATAGATGAAGCTGACAAAGGTATTTTAAAAAGAATTATTCTGTTCATGTTAATCTCGGAAAATATTGTTCCAACATTAAAAACAATTCTGACTAAATTTAGAGAAGCTACAGGGTACAAAGGAAGCTATGAAAGTTTAACAAAAATAATAAAGTCGCTAGGATTTCGTTGGCGGAAAACAAAAACAAACAGAAAAATATTAATGGAGAGGTTTGATATTCAAAAGCTACGTTTAGACTATCTGATTCGTTTAAAAAGTTATCGAGCACAGGGCCGTCCAATTGTCTACTTAGATGAAACATACATTCATGCCTCCCACACACACCAGAAAGCTTGGAGTGATAATTCAAATGAGGGATTAAAGAAACCAATTAATAAAGGTGATAGACTAATTATTGTCCGTGCAGGAGGTGAAATGGGCTTTATTCCGAATGCCCGGTTAATTTTCAAATCTGGAACCAAAAGTGGAGACTACTACGATGAAATGAATTTTAATAATTTTTCTAAATGGTTGAAAGAAAAGCTGTTTTCGAACCTCCCTCCAAGAAGCGTCATTATTGTTGATAATGCTCCTTACCATAATGTCCAAGTAAATAAAGCACCAACGTCAACTTCTAAAAAAGCTGACATGCAGGATTGGTTAAGGAATCATAATATTGCTTACGAAGAGGATATGCTCAAAACGCAATTATACAGTTTAGTGCTATTGCATAAGTCACGATTTAAGAGGTATGCAATTGAAGAAATGATAAATGAACATGGTTTTAGTTGTTTGCGTTTGCCACCGTATCATCCCGATCTTAATCCGATCGAATTAGTGTGGGCATCATTGAAACAATATGTAGCTAGTAACAACACTACATTTAAGAGGCAAGACGTACAACTGTTGTGTGAAGACTTTTTTGATACGTTTTCTAAAGAGGAGTGGCAACATCGTTGTAATAATGCTAAAATGTGGGAATCTAAATTTTATGACAGAGAAGTTACTTTGGATGAGGCAACTGATAGATTTATAATTAACTTAAACAGTGACAGTGAGACTGATTTTGAATCTGATATGGAAACTGAAGAAAGTTTTTCGGAAGACCATTAAAAATATATCTGTACCTAAGATCAAAAAAGTATTATCTATTTTTACAACGAAGATGCACAAGAATCAAATTTTATTTTTTTATTATTAGATAGCTATTTTTGTTTCTGATTTGTGTTCATTTACAGGCTCACTTTTTTTCCGTTTCTCCTTTTTGATTTTATATGGGGTTTCAAGTTGTTTTTGACTTATTTCGACGTAAATCACAACAACACACTTTTTTAATAAAGCAAACAAGTGTTAAGAGGTATATGTACGTGTAAACTACAATTACAAATGATATGAAACCCATGAAACCACCAACAAAAATGTAAAGCTAGCTTCCGTACTAGAACATGGTGTCATTCGTCGAGATAATTTATCGTTTTGTTTAATAGATCAAGAAATGTAAATATTCCCCTGTTATTTTTTATAAAATTATAAGAGAAATAAATTTTTTTCTAAATAGTATAGTTTATTATTTTGTAGAAAAACAAAATTTCGGAAATTTTAGTAATGTTTCAGAAACAACCGTTATTAATAATAGGTACCATTTTCCTTAATAAGGTAGAAATAAAATATAAACTATTTCCACGATTTACAAAGGCCTACAAAAAAATTATAGATATTTTCCGCTATCCTATAAAATTTATATTTTCTGACTCAATTTCAAAAGGTTGAAGGAATTCCAAAACACCTTTTATGGCATAATAATTATTTTCAATTCTACATACTATCTTTAGCTGCTTTTAAAAACGTTCTAAGAAAGTCCAATCAGACCAATTTAATCCCTAAACTATTCCACACTTTTAAAATTTAATTACCTAAAAATATTAAAAACTATTTAAAATAACTTGTTTAGCAGACTGTACAATAGCTATCTTAGTCACACGTAGCGCGTTCTCTGTCTGGGCGTCGAACACCTCTAGAAATTTGATGAACTGTATAATAAGCGGACAAGTTGAGCCTCAAAGGCCAAATAATACAGAGAGGGACTTGGAGTATTAGAGCATGACTAAATAATGAAATGGCTCACATTACATAACTTTTCATTACCGGCGCTTTAAGCTGCATTATGTGGATATTCGTAATCAGCGCATCAAAAAACATAATATGGACAAAAAATGTTCATGGGAAGAGTGTAAGCCTATCTTATATAATTAAAAATATCGACGACCCAAATAATAATGATATAAATCACAAACTCGTGTTGAGAAAAACAAAACTGCAACTTTTCGCAAACTTTTTGAAGACTGGCGTATTTTGCGACAGTTGGAGTCACACTCGGAAGCGGTAACATCAAAAGGGTTTGACATCGATTAACATTAAAACTACGCGAACATGTATTAACTTCCTTAGGAACGCCACAGCGACATGTTGGGGGTGTCGGACTCCCCCAAAGTTACGTGATTTTTGTCCGACAAATGTGATATCATTAATGTAATATAAAAAACGTCGATTAACTTTAAAACTACGCGTACATGTATCTACTTCCTTACGGACACCACAGCGACATGTTGGGGATATCGAACTCCCCAAAGTCACGTGATTTTTGTCCGACAAATGTAATTTCGTTAATTCTATATAAAAAAACTGTCGATTAATATTAAAACTATACTTATATGTATCAACTTCATTAAGGACGCTACAGTAACATGTTGGGGGGCGTCGGACCACGTCACAAAGCCACGTGATTTTTGTCCGACAAATGTAATATTGTTAATATTATATAAAAAACCGTCAATTAATATTAAAACTATACGTACATATATAAACTTCCTTAGGGACGCTACAGTGACATGTTGGGGGCGTCGGACCCCCCAAAGCCACATGATGTGATATTGTTAATGTAATATGAATGAAACAGAATGATACATACTTTGACCAGACACAACCATCTGGCAATTTGTTAACATGTTAAAAATTTTAATCTGGCAAATATATCAGGGACTGATTATTTAAAAAAAAGTCAATTTTCTCATCCAACAACAATTGTTGGACTCCCGGTACGCCGAGCATTGGATAATGCGATCTATCTATCATACCGTAGGAACGCGGTGCATCGCAATGCATTTCTATGAAAAAACATGCATTGCAATTTACAAAGTGCAGTCGTTTTATGGTACTTACTTACTTATTTCTCGGTTGTGTCATGTTACTGATGTTAAAAGTACGATTACCTCTAGATCAGTGCCGCGGTTAAAGGGTCTGCGGGTCGTTGATTCCGTGCGAAAAATAAAAAATGATGTATACTGAAGAAAATCGGTTTTTCGAGAAGGAGAATGTATATGATTAAAATTTTTAACAAAAAAGAAATTAATGAAAACTGAATACATCAGCTTTGTTTTTATTTTTTCTATTTTGTATTTTTTTATATGCAGCATTAAATAGATTGTTATAATATAATATAATATATATTTTTTTCCAATAATCTTTCACTCCTTGTATAACCAGACGATTTTAGATGTAGGTAAATTGTTTTCCAACCTACTGAAGTATTTGGCATAATATTTTTATTATAAATGGGCCAGGGACGTAGCATAAGATTCAACCCTCGTAAAACAAGTAATTTACTTTTTTAATTAAAATCCTAGAAAGAAAATAATCGGCATGGCATCTCTTCTTTCCAGTCCAAAATGAAAGTAAACATGCAGAACACCGACCGGAAACAATCATAGAGAGCAGAGCACGTTTTTGTTGGAGTTGGATGCGAGCCAGTTGGCGACATACCTCGTCCATACCTCCCGTTTTACGTACATCAAGCACATTCCTGAGGTATATACAAGATTAAATTGCGACAATTTATTTTATTTCGTATCAAATAAAACCACTAATATTTTCTACCGTGATTTTATTAATTAATCTTATGTACTGAGCGTTTTTAAACTAAGGGAACACAATTTGTTTGAGAAGTGTTGATTTTAAATAAGTTTTTCAAGTAACATTGTTAAAAAAACATACTTTACTCTAACCAAATTCATATTTTTGTATTTCCCTCGTAAACGGTACACGCTTTTAATATTTATGAAGTTTTTTAACTTTTATAGGATAAGATTTTCTTCTTTTTTCCACTTCTTGTTATTTAAATCGGCCTTTTATTGGTATGGTGAAAGTATCAGGAGCACTGACATTGGAAAGTTCTTTTTATTACTTCCATTTGTAGTACTTTGCTACAAACTTCACTATACTTCCAAACCAAAAAAATACCTACATTGTTTGATTTCAAAAACAAGTCATTACATTCAAAATATATAAACCTAGATAAAATTATTACTAAAATTATTGAATCTCACTTCGATTTTACATGATCTCCCTCGCTCTCGCTACCAGACCTGATATCTTTATTCATTTTACCAGGTATAAAAGAGATCATGATGAATTTGCCCAGCAAACATGTCCAAAAGCAATGCAGAATCAACAGCATGATCAAAAGACTGTTAAAAGTGTAATAAGCAGCTGGCGAAGCACCGCTCTCGTCCACAATACAGTCCCAAATAATCCAAAGAGGATAAATACCTAGCCTGGTGACCAACCAAGATACAGCGAACATTCCGAAGCAGATATCTCGAAGTTTGTTCAATTTGGCGTAGTGAGTAACTTTAGCAGCTTCAAGGAATATGTCGGAGAAGTCGTGAACTAGTAGAACCAAGGTACCGATACGTATAAACCTGAATATCCAAGACAAAGACATTAGCACTATGGTGATGACATGGTGCGCAAACATCTCCCAAAAATCTTTACGTTTAACATCAAAAAACTGGGTTACTAATAAAGACCAGTAGAACGATAGAGGTACCATATAATACAGCCAAATATCAGTTGTAACAATCTGGTTATGGATATCATCCCAACATTTACTAATATCCCAAAACCACGGTTTGTTCCACATCACCACAAATCCATAACTGAAAATCATAGTGTAGTATAACAATTTCCAGCAATTTTCACAAAACTTATCCAATTTGGAATGTTTTTTTATGCTGTTTTTACGTAATCTCAACCATCTTTCGACATCCCTTTCTGACATGTTTGATTTGATGCTGATTTGCAGTATCTGCTTCCTGTTCCAATCTTCTGATGCTTTAAATGCATTTTCTAGCACTTGGTTCTTCGTTACTGGTAATGGTTTGATACCCAGACGTTTTGCTAATGGTGTGAGGATGTATTTCTCGAATAAGTACCGTAAAAGTCCCATTACCAGTGCCATTGGAAGTGGGTATAGTATTTGCAGATCGTGCTGAACGAGAGACATTTTAAATACTACGAAATTGGAGAAATGTTGACAGAAAATAATATTATCAAAATTGTTTTGGTTGTCAATCATAGAAAGAGATTACGATGATGTCAGTTAGCTTAAAATAAAACTTGGTAGATGTCGTTTTAGAGAGAGAATCACAGATTTGGATAGAGGAGATAGAAAATGTGATTTTCATCAGGCACGTAGAATTGAAGGCGGCCATTTTCTAAAAAATAGTGATCTACGCACTTGCGCATTGATTGCATATTGAAGTGTACAGGATAGGACTAATACATTTAAACATAATTCGAAAATATTAAGGATAGAACTAATAACCATAAAAATTCGTAATAGAATTTTTATGGATTTTAAGAGATTTCTAAAAATAAAAAACATAGTCTTTTTTGAAACTTTATTTAAAATTGACAAGGGGGGTAGCCATGTGTGAGTTGAAGTAATTTTAAGGTGAAGGGGGGAGAAAAAGTCCTTTATATCTCACAAGGAAAGTCAATGTTTAATTATTCAACAAAACATTGAGTGCGACCGGTTTCGAAGTAACATCACTTCATCTTCAGGCTCGCCTAGTGGAAAGGAGAATATGTGGTGTAAGGTGTGTTGACTTTGAGCCCACAATATATAAAATAGTAAAAAATAGAAAAACTCACCATACTCTCCATCCACTAGGGAATACTACAGACAAGTTTCATCAAAACGTGGGGGATGAAATAAATTGTAAAACAAAACAATGTTACAAGTTATAAAAGTTAAAAATATTTGAAAAACAAATATTAGTCGATATAAACAGTTAAAAATTTTAAAATATTCAAGACGATACAAAAACAAATTACATACATTAAACAGATTGAAAGATAAGGCCTATTTTAAGCAAACATTGCTGTTTTTTATAAAAATCTAACATTTTTGAAAGGAGACCTGTCAAGTTAAGGCCTCTACAGGTGGTGGTAAGTACTAAAGAAAAATTCTTGGATAAACTTATGACAGGGTATAGGTAATAAGATGTAAACTATGAGTGAAGAAATATTTATTATTTATTATATAAGATTTGGGCCATGAACCAATCACCAAGTGTATGTGATGTTGTAGGATAAAATAAGAAAGAAGAAGAAATGACTGGGTTAACTGTTGTGAAGCAACTGAAAAATAAAAGAAGAAGAAAAGAAGAAAATGACAGATGTGAAAACACACAACTTAACCTAGTCCTTAAACATGCACGTTGGTTTTTTGTGGGAAAAAATTACTTACTGAAATGTACCCCTTGCAATGAAATATGTGAATAGAAATAAAGGGGGAGGTTAAAAAGGAAGTTAGAACGATAAATTTAGATTAGTGTTGAGAAAACTGGAGGAGTTTCTGACATTATCTGGGCATTTAAGCAACCAACAGGATTTAATTTTAAATTTCTCAATATCTCGAGGCTTTCGAAGCTATTAAGAGTAAATCTATGGTAGGAACTATGTAGGATTTCGAAACCTTCAGTTGAATCGAAGTCGTGATTTGAGTCCAGTAGGTGGTTGGCAAAATGTGAAAATCCTGTTGTATTTTGGTTAAGACAACGCAAATGTTCTTTTAAACGGATCTTGAAATTTCGAAATGTGCGTCCCACATAGAAAGAATGGCAAGATTTACAAGTCAATTTATAAATTCCAGACAAGTCAAAGGGATCTAATTTATCTTTATTATGAACAAATAACTTATGTAATGAGGAGGGGGTTTTGAAAGATACTTTAAAGTGGTCTTTAAGTAAGCTTGCCACTTTATAGGATGCTTTTCCAATAAAGGTAAGAGAAATGTATTTCTTACGGGTGGTTAGTTCATGTACCAAATTAGGATTATTAACATAAACCAAGTTTTGTTGAATTTTATTTTGTTTATGTGTTAGCATTTTATCAATAATATCCAGTTCAAAGTTGTGATCTATAGCAATAGTTTTAATTATATTTAGTTCCTTATTAAAGTTTTCCGTAGACAGAGGGATGTTTAATAGCCTCTCTAAGTAGCAATTAAAGGCAGCCAATTTATGTGTTGCTGGATGGTTAGAGGTATTGTCTATAACTGTGCCTGTATGTGTTGGCTTTCTATAGATGTCAAAGTTGAACTTGTTATTATTGTGTGAGATTTTAAGATCTAAAAAGTTAATAGATTTGTTTATTTCAATTTCTAATGTGAATTTAATATTAGAATGTAAGTCATTAATATAAGTCAAGAAGTCATTTAATGAGTCTAAGTTACCTGACCACAAAATCAAAATATCATCAACATATCTATAATAGAATTTCACATTTGAGTGGAAAAGGTTATTTTTAAGGATTTTCTCTTTTTCAAAATTGTGCATAAATATGTCTGCTAAAAGTGGAGATCCCATAGAAAGTCCATTTGTTTGTGAAAAAATTTCATTGTTGAATATGGTGAGTTTTTCTATTTTTTACTATTTTATATATTGTGGGCTCAAAGTCAACACACCTTACACCACATATTCTCCTTTCCACTAGGCGAGCCTGAAGATGAAGTGATGTTACTTCGAAACCGGTCGCACTCAATGTTTTGTTGAATAATTAAACATTGACTTTCCTTGTGAGATATAAAGGACTTTTTCTCCCCCCTTCACCTTAAAATTATTTAAAATTAAATAAAAACAAAAGATATTTAAAATACCATTTTATATAAAAAGAATACAACAATCCAAGGCCGTAATATATTTTATAGTAATTAAATTTTTTGTGCATGTTAACGTACCACAACTTTTCCTTTTATATTTTTTGTTTTCTTAAATTCTAATTAAAAATATATTTTTTTTTTATTTTAAAATTTGATATCTGATGGTTGCACTTTAGGTTTTAAACTACGCATTTTTTATGAAAAAACTGTTTTATTATTGTTGCATTTACCAATGAATCGCTATATATAAAATAATATGAAACATACTGCTAACAGAAAGCAGCGCAAATACCATATATATTAGGATTAGTTGGATTACATTATAAATGCGTTAGTTGTCTTGATTAGCAACGATTTTTAAAAGAGAATAAAGAGAAATTACAATTGAGCAAATAAATTACAAAATAAACGCTTTTCGCAACCTTTTACAGCCTTTAACAAGCCTTTAATTTATAACCATTATTAAAAAAATAATAACGACATGCCAATGAAAGGAACAGTCATCATAAAAACGGAGCAGTACCGATTATAATCACTAATCACAATCGATTTCATTGAAAAATATCTCCAACCTGTTTACTGTTAACTGTTAACCAATAATAAGCGATTTAACAGTTTGATTTCAAATGAGCGGTAATCAGTAATAATGGGTGTCTAGTAGTTCACGTGGGTTGATGGAAATGACTCAAGGTCTATATGAAGTGCCAATATTTTTATCTGTAACCATTTAAAAAGTCATTTTAAAACGTCAATGTTACATACATATAAATATTTATACCAAGTAAGGTCTTATCATATCATTTAGTAATGTCAAGTCATCCTTGCACCCTAAAAAAGTACCAATGAAAAAATTATTCCTCCAATGCAACCAAACAGTTATTTTTAGGATAAGATTTTGTGTCAAATGTTATCCACAGCCACAGGGTTTCTTTTTAAATGGCATGACATTCAAAATTTTGGTCAAAACAATTTTCATCATGCACTTTTCTTGGAAATTCACAATGCTTTATTAGGATTAAAAACACCAGTTTCTGGAAACTTTTTCACTATAACACTAACATTACTGATCAGAAAAAGTGGTTAAAGTTTTCTTTTTGTAATCACAAATCGCAACTGAATGCCTATTTTTAAAATAAATTATCACTAGTAATACCACTAGAGGTCAAAAAATTTCCTGATATTAATTTGACCTCGCGTGGTATTCGGTAAGAAAATTCCACGCCGAATTATGGTTGAAAATTAAATATTTTTAAAATTTATTTTTCGTTTCTCAACAATGCAAATTATTTTCTCCAAGTCACCAGTGAAACATAAAAGGTGTTGTCGCCTTGATTGTTGAGTTGTCATGGTAACTAAGTGAGACCCTAACCTCGAATATAATTTCAGTTTTGAAGTTGTCAAGCGGCCCGACGTAAAAAAATGTTTCGCTTCGGTCAAGAAAGCAAAGAAAATATTCGTCAGGAGATTGAGCAGTTGACACCCGCGAATACAAGAAAATCGAAGTCAAGCGTATGGAGGCAGTTTACAAACTTTTGCGCAGAAAAATCATATAATTTCGATAGAGCGGATATACCTGTGGAAGAACTGGCGCTTATTCTTGAAGATTATGGGTTCAACATGCGAAAAAAGAATTCTGAAGATTACAAGGAGAGTGTCATCAAAGTTTTATGGAATTCCACAGCTAAGCAGTTGCAGGAATATTTTTTTGAAAAATATAATCGAAAATTCAATCCATTCTCTGACATAGAATTTTTGAACGCAAGAGCTGCAAAAAATGCTAAGCGCCGGAAGCTACAAATGGACCCAAGCAAGAGAAAGGAAAGTTCATCTGCACTATCAACAGACGAGCTGAGAAAAATCATTGAGATTTGGGACGAAAACACTCCGGAAGGACTGCAGAAAAAGTTTTTTTACGTTGTTGCTCATGAATTGGCCTGGAGAGGAAATGAAGGAGCGGCAGCACAACTAGAATATTTTGTGGAGGAATTTGACAATAGAGGAGAACCAACAGGCCGCATTGAGTATAACCCGGTTTTCTCCAAGAACACCCAAGGCGGTTCAAAGAAATTAGCTGACAGTAAGTGATTAGTACCGAATACACTCAACGAAGAAATATGCCCCGTGAGACTGTTCAAAAAACTAACAAGCAAGCGAGGTCCTATCAAAACGAAGCGTCTATTTTTAACGCCGAATCCAAACTGGGAGAATCCCAGTTCCAAAGGCTGGTACAAAAACAGTCCAGTTGGACAGAATACAATATCTTCCTGGTTCAAATCCGCTGCATCATTGATTGGAATTGATGTTAAAAAGATCAAAATAACTAATCATTCTGCAAGGGCTACTGCTGTTTCAACTTTAGCCAAAACTGGAATTGGAGAACAGCAATTGATTAAAATAACCGGTCATGGTAGCAGTCACTCAATAAAACCATATCTGCAAATAGATTCGGCACATCATCAGGAAATAATTGATGCAATGAGGTCTGCTTCAACTTCGGCAAAGACGATTCAAGAATCTCTGAATCAAGAACCAGCAACTACTTCCAAGCAACCTTCCATAGTTTATAATAATTGCGTTTTCCACATAAATAATAATTACAATAGTCCAAATAATATAAATAATTAGATTTAAGTGTTATCAATTTTAACCGTATTCATATTATAAAATAAAAAACTAAAATTCTATTTTGTTATATTATTTTTCAACTCCTGGAAACCCAGCTAGGCAAATACAAATTTCGATAACATCCTCTAGGTCTATGGTTAAAAACCTGCGATAATTCTGAAATTTTTACTCATTGTAGTTGCATGAAAATGGCAACCTAAAGCGTAACATAATATATTTTTCTATTTTATATCAATTTTGGATTACTACAAGTGTTAGAAAGTTATAATTTTATCAAATTTAATTTAATGTGATTTGCAATTTCGGTAATGGTTTCTCAGCCTGCCCTTTAATCAAGGTACATTGTTTTCTACTCATTGTAGTTACACAGTACTGCAGTTTTATGATGAAATATATTACATTCTCTGATTTTTTATTTACTTCGGGCTACTACAAGTGGTAGAAAATGAAAAAAATATTATTTTTGTATAGATACATACGTACAGGAACAGTTTTTAGGTACATAATAATATTCAGTTTGTCTTTACACCAATGGACCCTATAAACTGTTGATTTCTACCGATTGTAGTACCTCAAAAGTGCCATTTAGGAACGAAAAATGTAATATTCTTTTATTTTATAGTTACATCAGCTTACTACAAGTGGTAGAAAATTATAATTTTAGAGGTTTTTCGGAAAGCTGCATGAAGATTCACAACGCGTCATAGCTTTGGCTGCAATTATTTAGGCCTTCAAATTGCTTATTCTACTCATTGTAGTTGCATGGGAATACCATTTGAAAATAGAAAATAGTATATTCTTTAGTTTTGAATAACTACAAGTGGTAGAAAATTGTTTTTCTGCGTTTTTATTAACATGCGTTATGAGCGCTTTAAAATGGTATGAAATTCATAACCAGCGTCAGCAAGCATAAATCGTAGGAGGCTGTGATCATTGTATTTTGACAGTTCAAAACATTAAATAACTCGCGTTTTGTTGCGATAAAGAATATTGCACAGCAAGTAAAACCAACAAAATTACCTATTTGTTTGAAAATGAATCGATTTGAAAATCATACGCTATGCAAAATATGCGTGAAATTGTTTGATGTAATGATCAATCATTGCACCATGACTTACTTACTCGGATTAATAGAGGATTGTGGCTCCAACTTGAGAAACGAAAATTTGTTCCGAATTGTCCACGAATATTTGCACCTAAACTACGCAAAATTCAAAGTGCTGAATGGGAAAAAGGTGAATAAATTAGTGTCTTAAATATTATATATATATTTTATTAGACATAGACACATAATTCAAAGCATCCAAAGTCCTGCATTTTCGCCATTAAGAAGAAAAGAAGTGGCCGAAGAATATAGAAAACACCTTAGCATTGTAACTAAAATGAATCAAAACTAAACCTATTATGTGAACAAATAAAAACCAGTCTGTCAAAAATGGTCTGTTATTGTAAACGTCAAAAAATTTCCAGTATAATTCGCTGTTGGGTACCCCACGAGAAAAAAAATTTCCACTAAAATACCTCCGTTGTCATGGTGATCTGTCAAAAACACGTATTTTGATTGGTTCAAAATTACAGGTGTGGAATTTTCTCTATAATTCCATTTGTATAGTTGTATGCTGTGCATCTGTGAGATTGTTTATTATACATAGGTACCAATTATAGAAATCTTTAGTAAGTACTTGCTTGCAATTTTAGTAATATATGTACCTATCCTATATATTTAATTATTTCAAACAAATAAAACCAACAACTATTATCTGAGTCTTTTTAGTTCCGATTGGTTTTGACAGAGTAGTTTTGATCATGGTTTTCTTCCATCTACTTTTAACCATAAAGTCATACCTAGCTGAATTTTTGGTCTTTTTAAACTTTTTACTGTAGCGGGTCATATTTTTAATGTATGTCATCTGCAGCAGAAAGACCTACATGTTTTACATTTAAAAGTAATTAATTGTCCTTTCTACAAACTCGGCTGTATTTTTACTGAAATATATTTATTCACAATTCACGTAGTGGTTTGGTTTTTGGTTTGGTATTTTGATGTTATAATTCTCCTCATTGTCAGATTTTGACATTGGCAGCTTTGATCAAGACAAGAAAGTCCTTGAACGAAAAATCGTAGTTCGGGTTTTAGTTTTAAAGCACAAAGAGATTAACAAATCTGATGCACAGTGTTATTCGAACGTTGATTTTCGATCACACGGGTCATATATCGGACGGTTTCGGCGAAGACAGAACACTATAATAATAATAATCTCTTTTATGGTCTTGGCATTGGCTTGGTCGGAAAACGGTTAATAAATAATAGTAAATAGTGTAGAAGTCATAATTGGGCAATGCCATCAAATTAATTTCGAATCGATCATGTTGAAACAAATCTTAGGTAAGTAAGTCATTTAAAAGTTGTAATTCTGCATACGGACTTTAATTATATTTTAATACGACCCTGCTTAGTCAACCATTTAAGCCACGCCCAGTGGGGTCATTTTTAATAAAACGTATCATACGCAAAACAATTGCCTTATGGCATCTCCATTAGTATTATACATCCATGCGCGTGAATTAGAGAAACACCATTAGTCAGCGACTTATGGGGTTTCTTAATTAAATCAGATTTGGACATTTGAAAATTTAATACAAGGAGTGCTACTACTAATTCTATTTCTCGCTGGAATGAGCACCGAAGTGTTAGCTATAAGATATGGAGGGTAGATAAGATCTGCCATTTTTGGAATATGTCAAATTTGTGACTTACGGGCTTTCTCAAATGACCGATTCACTTGTCCTGTGACGAAGATTACATAACAACTTCGAGAAATTCTATACGATCCAGTATCGGCTTTAGGTTTTTGTATGTTTTAATTCAAATATATTTTGTTCCGTATTTTGATTTAAATGTATTATGTTGAATATTTTTCAACACACTGTGCACAGATAAACAAATTTTGAAATGCGAAAAAACAATGCTTTATTGGCTTTATATTAAATAATTTGACAGCAGTTATCAAAGAAACATCCCTACTGACAATGGTTCCCGAAAACATCGATATCAAACCAATGGATCTCTTCTACATCATTCCAATGGTAATCGCCTTGCTTACAGCCAAATTTATTTTCCAAAAAACCGTTTATTTCCTACTGGAAACTTGTCAAAATATCAATTTTCTTCCACCTAGTAATCCATCCAGAATCCTAGAAACTACTTATTTGAAATCAAAGAAATTGAACCAACGAGACCCCCAAGAATGCCTCAATCGACGGTATAACGAAGGAGAAGAATATTTGAATAATCTTTGTGAAAATGTATTTCAATATTTATATTACGTCCTTATATTCACTTACGGTATAGCCGTATTGTGGAACAAACCATGGTTGTGGAATATATCAAAATGTTGGGAGGATTTCGATCACCAAAAAACAAGCGTGGATATCTGGTGGTACTACATGATATCGCAAACTTTTTACTATTCAAATTTCGTAACTCATATGTATGAAGCACCGAAAAAACATTTTTACTTTATACTTGTTCATGATGTCATCACAATTTTAATTCTAACTTTATCCTGGTGCTACAGGTTCGTCAGAATTGGTGCAGTAGGAATGATGGTACACGACATCTCCAATGTCTTTCTCCAAGCGTCTAAAATAGCGTTCGCGCTAAGAAAGGAGATGGCGCATGCGTGTTCTTTCGTTGTTTTCTCTTTGGTGTGGCTAGTGACAAGGATGGGAGTGTTTCCTTTGTGGATCATACGGAATTGCCTGAGTGTTCAAGTTGAATTTGGGTTTAGGCATTACGGGAGTATTTTGTTGATCGGTTTGTTATTCATTCTGTTCGGGTTGCATTGTTTTTCTACTTGTATGATTTTTAGGATTTTTAGTAATGCTGGTAAATTAGTAAATGCCAAAACAGATGTCTAATGTAGCTACAATAATATATTATAAGTAAAAAATACTTTTTTACTATTATTTTTAATTTTAAATGATCAAATTTGGTTATAAGTTAGTGTGCGGGTTTTTTTTTTTAGATCCAATATTCGATGTACATTAAGAGGGGGCTACCAGCAGGACTTCGTCTACAATTAAAAAAGCTTCATAACTTTTTTGTACCTCGGTATATTCCTTTTTCCTGGAGCACACTGTATAATTGAAATTATTTTATATGGGACCACCCCTGAGGTACCGCCTTACTAACAAAAAAAGAATCATATAAATCGGATAAGGTGGTAAAGCATTATCGCTAAACATACATAAAAAATGAAGAGTTTGAGGATTTTCTCATGGACCCAATTATTAGATTTTGACTAAATTTATATGGGACCACCCCTGAAGTACCCCCTTTCTAACAAAAAAAGAATCATTGAAATCGGACACCGTGTTAAAGAATAATCGCTGAACATATATAAAAAAAAAAAAATAGTAAAAGATCTTTACAAAAACATACCACATATTCCTTAGAACAAAATAAGTCGATTTAAGTAAAATTAATAATTGCACCTTTAAAAATTCTACGCCAATGGAAGAAAAGGAGTTTGATTATGAAATTTAGATTGCGCAACTCATTTACTTTAAAAAAGGTACTCTTGATAAGACTCGATTACTCTCATGGTTTTGACGAAATTTGCATTTTAGTAATTTTAGAACATAAACAATAATTATTAAAATACAAACTTTGTCAAAACCATGAGAGTAAATCGAGTGTTATCAAGGGTACTTTTTTGTAGTAAATGAGTACCCAATCCAAATTTCATACTCAAACCCCTTTTTGCCATTGGCGTTGAATTTTTAAAGGTGCAATTATTTAAAAAATCAAGTTCTACGCCTATGTATTATTATCAGACAAAATTTTATACGATGAAAAACATAAAAATGTACTTTTTTCATATCTTCTTCAACACCTCTAATCGAGACTTTTAACAAAAATACTCGATTCTTGCCATGTACGATTTTTTGAGGAATATTAATTATTATTTGCCTGCAATACACAAAAACATTTATTATTGGTTTCCATATTTTCATCTAAATAAAAATATTGTCAAGTTTTAACACTTAATCTCTTGTTAACGATTAAGAGTGTTCTATCTGACTCAATAATTAAAAAACAAATGCGTGGTTTATTAATATGGCTGTACAATATACCAATGCAGAATATACCGATATGTTACTGACATTAGGATTTTGTGAAGGAAATGCTCGAGAGAGTGTCAGGGTGTACTCTGGAAGGTTTCCAAATCGTCGTGTACCTAGCCACCCAACTTTTGCTGCTGTTGAGAGACGTCTTCGGGAGACCGGTTCCTTTGCTCCCAACACTGTTGATAATGGAAGAGAACGTTTTGTAAGGATTCCTGAAGTTGAAGAAGACATTTTAGAATGTGTTGAAGAAGATCCAGAATTAAGCACCAGACGAATTGGAAGGGAACTAGGAGTAAGTAAAGATGTCGTTCATAAAGTGCTTAGAGAACAATTGCTATATAATAATAATAATAATAATAATAATCGTCTTTATTTCCATTAATTTAAAGTAAATACAATAAAATAATACATATATACACGGGCGAAGTTTATTTTTGGTTGTGCACTAGACACAACAAAAAATATTCTTCCACTTAACCCGCGAGTAAACCTGCATATAACCATAGAACAATAGAGCAGAAATAAACAATCAAAGACAAAATATGTATATACCATAATAACTATATCAAATAAATAAACAACTGTAATTTTAACATTTAACAAACAAATGAAAATGCACTTGTCTCAGGAAGGTTGAATCCAATGAAAAAAAAAAACAACATAACTAAGTAGGGCAAAAAAAATATCAAAAACAACGACCAATGAAAGAGGGAAGTACAAATACGTAGCGATACAATAAACAACAATATGTATGCAGTGAGGAAAATTGTTACTTAAATTTGATTTTCAAAAATGTGTATTTTAAGGGCTGTCTTAAATTTAAAAATACTATAATTCTTGAATTCTGGTAATATTTTATTATAAAAGTAAGAGATGAGGTAACTAAATGATCGTCTGAAAAGTTCCGTCGTAAAAAGGGGAACAGTCAGTAATCCTCTGTTCCTTATATTTATATTATGGACATCTGAACGGTAGCTAATTTTGCGATGTAGGTAAGAGGGCTTCTTGTTCACAAGTAGCTTATGACATAAAGTGAGAAAGTGATGCTTTCTTCTGTTCTCCATATTTAACCAACGTATTTCTTTTAATTTATGAGATATTCTTTGATGTCTTCGTATACCAAAAATCATACGTAAACAAGAATTTTGCACTCTTTGCACTTTATTTTTGTAATTAAGAGTTAAATTGGGCCCATACAATACATCTGCATAATTAAATAAGGATAGTACTAGTGTATCACAGAGCTGTTTTTTAATGTGAATAGGAAATAAATGACGATTCCCATAAATCATCTTAATATTATAGTAAGCGCGTTGCAATAACTTATTTACATGCCTCTCAAATCTTAGTTCCGAGTCCAGAAAAACACCTAAGTTTTTTGCTTCATTTACTACTTCTAATTCATTATTATTAATAACAATATTTATCGAATTTAGCAGTTGTTGCCTATAATTTTTGTTACCAAATATCATAACTTTGGACTTTGTTGTATTAATAAGCAGACAATGATCAGTTGCACAATCGATAAATCTTTTTAAATCCTCATTTATAACAATACAAGCGTTTTCCAGTTCATGTGACTTAAAACTATAATAAAATTGAGTGTCGTCAGCGTACAAGTGGACACTGCAGTTTTGTATTTTATCCAAAAGATGAGAAGTATAGATACTAAATAATATTGGTCCCAGTATGGAGCCTTGTGGAACACCTGATCTTAATGATAGATAGTCTGAAGTAACCCCTTTAATAAATACTTGCTGCTGTCTATACTTTAGGTAGTTTCCCACTAAAGAAGCAGCATTATTCGAAAAACCTATATAATTTAGCATATTAATCATTAAATCATGATTTATGGTATCGAATGCTCGACTGAAGTCTAACAAAACTAGTATTGTGCATTTTCCACCATCTGTAGCTTTTAAAATGTCATCTGTAATATGGAGTAACGCAGTAGTGCAACTAAAACCTTTACGGAAACCTGACTGGATGGAGGGAAGTAATGAATGTTCATGTAAGTAATATTTAATTTGTGTTTCCAGGGCTCTTTCTAAAATTTTTGATAGAGTAGGTAGAATACTTATCGGGCGTAAATCTTTGAATTCGGTTGGGTCTGTTTTTTTTGGTAAAACTTTTACAATAGCTTTCCTCCACGCAGTCGGAATGACACATTCAGTTATACAAAAATTTATTATGTGGGTAATGTATGGTATTATATGTGGACAACATAATTTAATTAAATTTGCATTTAACCCATCACATCCTACAGCATTTGTTTTGATGTCACAAATTGTTTTATAGACAAATAGGTCATTAACTTCATGAAAAATGAAATTAGAATCAACTAGTTTATTAGATTTATAGAAATTTTTAATATCTTCAGATGGTTCCGTCTGTGGAATGGACTCAATAAAAAACCTATTTAATTCATTTGAGTTACAAAGATTGTCTGGCATATCAAACTTTTTATCAGGTAAAAATTTATTAGATCTAAGAGTCTGCCACATTTCTCTTGGAGTATTATTATTAAATTGATGCATAAAATAAGCTCTTTTTTCTCTTTTGATAGACTGAAATGTAAAATTCCGTAAAGTTTTATAGGTTTGAAAATCACCTTGCGATTTAGTTCGCTTGTACTTATTAAGAGCCTTGTCTCTTTCAGCCATCATCATTTTAATTGGAAAAGTTAACCAAGGCGCTTTTGGCTTTGTAACTCTTGAAGTGACAAGTGGTGCATGTCTATCGAACAAATTATTAAGACAGTTTACTAAATATGAAACTTTGTCGTCTATTGATTCCTGATCATATATTCTAAAAAATGACGAATTAAAGAGATCACGTTGGAAATTTACTTCATTAAAATTTTTAAAATTTCTATAAGTAATAAATTTTGGGCCTATTTTCTTATCTGTTTTAAACGTGCAATATATCATTGAATGGTCCGAAATTATTTTGTCAATCACACCCTTATCACACTGGAAACCCTCGGGAACAATTAAATAATCTAAAAGAGTAGCAGATGTTGCGGTAATTCTAGTAGGTTCATCAATTATTTGACACAAATTAAGTGATTCTAAAACAGATTTAAATTTTTTTACATTTATATTTTCAAAGTCCAATAAATTTAAATTAAAATCCCCCATACAAATAATATCAACATCAGTGGCGTAAATAGAAACAAGACTATCTTCAAACTCGTCTAGAAAAACGCTTGTATTTTGATCATGAGGTTTATAAATAACACCTATCGCAAATGATTTTTTATTTAACGTTACTTTAATCCACAGTTGTTCCCAATTATAATCTTGTCTAGTAATAACTATCTCACTACGTATTGTACTCCTAACAAAAATGCACAACCCTTTACCATTACAGTTTCTGTTATCCATACCATAAGAAGCCAGTACAAGAATTATTAGTACATGATCCTCAAATTCGTTTGGGTTTTTGTCGATTTGTTACTATGCAAAGAGAAAGAGATCCAAACTTTGTCAAGAAGGTTCTCTTTACCGATGAAGCAGGTTTTACAAGAAGAGGGATAACTAATACCCATAATGAACATGTTTATGCCGTTGAAAATCCGCATGCAATAAAGGTAAACCATTTTCAGCACGAATTCAAAATTAATGTGTGGGCTGGAATAATTGGTGATTTCATTGTTGGTTCTGTCATACTTCCACGAAGATTAACTGGAGAAAATTATTTGGATTTTCTACAAAATACGTTGCCAGAATTGTTAGAAGATCTACCTCTCCAACTTCGGAGAGATATGTGGTTTATGCAAGATGGAGCTCTACCACATTTTTCTTTAAACGTTAGAAACCACTTGAATGAACAATATCCACACAAATGGATAAGCAGAGGTAATGACGCACCTGTAAACTGGCCACCACGTTCCCCAGACCTAACACCGATGGATTACTTTTTATGGGGACATCTGAAATCCACAGTTTACAGGGAACCTGTAGAAAATGAGGAACAACTCTGGCAACGTATTCAAGATGCAATAACAATCTTAGAGGTGATGAAGAAGTTATGGAAAGGATACAATTTAATTTTCTTCGACGTATAAATCTTTGTATGCGTGAAAATGGTGAACGTTTTGAACAATTTTTGTAAAATCTCTATTTTGATTATGTTGTAAATAAATATTTTTGTGAAACCTATACACTCTAAATTATTAAAACAGAAATTTAGCGAAAACCATGAGAGTAATCGAGTCTTATCAAGAGTACCTTTTTTAAAGTAAATGAGTTGCGTAATCTAAATTTCATACTCCTTTTCTTCCATTGGCGTAGAATTTTTAAAGGTGCAATTATTTAAAAAATCAAGTTCTACGCCTATGTATTATTATCGGACAAAATTTTAATACCATTTTTTTTGCCACATAAAACTCTACCAATATACCAATTTCAACAAAATCGCATATGCCGTTTTAAATTTATATGGGAAAGACGATTTAAAAATTGTAACTTCAAGGCCCTCTGGAGCCCAAACGAAGCAACTTTGTACTAAGGTAATTTTACTTAAATCGACTTATTTTGGTCTAAGGAATATGTGGTATGTTTTTGTAAAGACCTTTTACAGACACCCTGTATATATCGCGACGAATTGATAACCTCCTCCTTTTTTGAAGTCGGTTAAAAAATGACTTCGTTTAGTGTTATTATTGGTAGTTTATGATACTTTCTATATTTATTTACGTACGCTATTATTTAAATTGTATAATGTATTTTGTATTGGTAAATAAATATGTATTACTATAAAAAAACATGTCTAATCTAAAACACAAATAATATATACGAATACATTTTAATTCTTGATATAAAAAAGATAATTTTTACTTGAAAATTCGACGGCATTTATCACTACTTTGTAAAATGTTCCACGTACTAAACCTTAAGCCTATCGATCCACATTAATACTTTGGTTCTACAAACTGACAAAAGCACTTTGTTTACATGACATGTCCCTTTACTCATGTGTTTTTCCCTAACATTTCGTTTGCTTCAGCGCTCCACAATGCTGGTGATGTCATTGACGGAATGAATAGATCAAAAGGCCTATTTCTGGGGTGGGTGATTTTATCCTTACGCACATGAATCATCCACCCACTCACTATAGGGTGATTAGCCGATGGTGAATTACCGTTCGAAAGTAAAAACAACTCGGGGGCATATTTTATTAAACGGAGAAAAAGAGAATATTAAGTAGCCCTAAGTTACTTTGAGGAACATATCAAGGGGGTGAGTTTTGCGTTTAAATTGGTTTGCATAATTTATGGAGGAGATTTTTTCTATTATTCCATAGTAAGCGAATAATCAATTTTTATTATATTATAAACAAATAAAGTAGTGCTGACGACTGTCAAAAAGTCGAAATAAATCATTAATTAACTTCCCTGAAGACGATTTAGGACTAGCCCTTTTCTAGGCGCTCGCTTTATCTTCGACAAAACAAGAATACGAAAAATAGCCTCATCACACACTTGTAACAATGGGTGCTGAGAATGGTTAGTTACCCACAGAGTCATGGTTGGCTGTGCATAAACTCCCATAAGTCGGATTGGTACTTCCTCGAGTTCTTCTGTCTTCTACCGCTGTCACGAGCGTACCTACCTACAAAAAAGGGCTATCAAATAAATCTTTGGTTTTATAACTTGCTACGCATAATTATTTATGTGATTGTATCCGACCAAATGCATTTAAACATTAAAAAAAAGAATTTACTATATTTTGTCTACTACGGTTACATAAGTTTCGGTTGTTCCTATAATTTCCTGTAATGGTCAAATTATGCTCGCTACAAATTCAGTAAATGAGGAAAGAAATAAAAGAAATACCTCAAATTTATGGTCCTTTATAATGAATTTAAGCAATAAATGCAATGATTAACAATTATTATGAAAGAAACAAACTATAAACATACTCAATCTTTATTACAAAACAATGTATAGCACTTAACAAAATTATTGTTCAAGAATTTCACCAAAAATTTATCTTGCGTTTTTAATGAATTCTTAACTAAATATAAGTAAGAAATTCAATCGTATATGGCATATGTTTAAATCCAGAAGAATAATAAATCTATCAATAGATGGCACGGCAAGTCATTAGCATTGGTACCAAACGAACACGGAAAAAAATTGTAGAACAAATTTCTACAATTATAGATTTTTTCTCTACAATAAATAGGGACAGGGACAATTTGTAGTAAAAATTTCCAAATATTTGTGGAGAATGTATTGTAGAGTTATTATCTACAATATTTAGTAAAAATATCCAAATGCATCATAAGAATTGTTCTACAAATTGTTATAATTTTTGCTATTCATTTTATGAATTTATATTAAAAATGTATTGCGTTTTATGAAAATAAATACGAAAATTTTACACAATAAATAGTAAAAATTCATACAAATTGTAGTAATTTTAAATAAAATTTGTAGTAGTATTCCATAATTATTATAATTATAACCTAGAAAAAAATGTTCCTTAATAAAATATTCAATTTATTGTTTTAATATAAAAGATACAAAGTCTTAATTACATTATGTAATAAATAACAGTAATAATAGCGCCCTCGGTCTCAGTTGGCTTTTCTGCACCTGCAAAATATGAAATAAAAATTAATACCAATTGAACTGTTCATACCCTTAAAACGGGGATATTTATCACCTTTACACTGATTTGGATATTAAATGAATAAGTCAGATAACTAACAAAAATGAGAAAGTAGGTATGTCACAATTAAGACAAAAAAACATCATTGAACTTGGGACAAAATTCGATCGTTGGGCACAAGATTCGATCGTTGGCCACAACTATTTTTTTAAAATAATCTACTAAGGTTATTTAAATTAGTTTTCTAAAGGTAAATTATTCAGAAACAATAATAAATGTACTTACCACCAATAGAATTTATTATTAAAATTTTCTCAAACGCATCGGTGCTTATAATATAATAATGTGTTATAGGTACTCGTATATGTACCATGCTTTGTTATGTGAACATGGCGAACGGCTACTGCTGTCTGGCCATTTATGGTCGACGTCAGAAAACGTTGGTCAATAGTAGAATTCTGTTTTGTTCACATGACTTAGAATTTCTACAATATTATAGAATATTTTTGAACAAAATTGAATTTTTTTCATAAGAAGGGATGTAAAGTATTACTATTTTTTGTAGAGAAAATTACTATTTTTTGTTAGAGATAATTATTAATATTTGTACAAATTTTTACAGAAGTTAGTAGTAGTAATTACGATAATTGTAATAAATTTCTACTTCTACAAACAATAGTAAAATATACTAAATATTGTGGACTTCTTTCCTATTGTTGTAGCATTTTATTCGACAATTCAATTGCTACAATAATTAATAGTTTTTAACTATAAATTGTAGTAAAATTTTCTACAAATTGTTAAGTATTTTTCTACAAGTCTACTACTACAACATTGTAGTGAAATTTTCTAATCACATTTTTTTCCGTGAAGGACAATATGCTCAAAATATTAAGTAGAATATTGCATATCCTGTAAAATATTAATTTCTAGCTTTTTACAACTTCACAATATATCATAAATGTATTAGAAACAGTAAAAATATAAAAATGCAAGTAATAAGTAAAAATAGTTTGATTACTGTTGATAGAATTAAAAAAATATGAAATATGACCACTGTGGGTATATAATTTAAAAATATTAGAAACAATAAAAGATGTATAACATCGATTTTGAGTGTTGAAATAAAACAATGACTTGTCTAAATATTATGACGCAATAATTAAAGGTTATTATGCAATATTACGACAATATTATTATTAATATTCTTGAATTTAACGTACTTAGAAAAGATAGGGGTTTATGTGGTGAAGATATTTCCTTTTTTTATAAAAAATACATTGTAGTTTAAAAAAATTATAAAACCATAACTGGAACATGATAGTTTTGGTTGGGTCTCCATACAGTCCTCCCACTCAAAGATTTTCCCAGGTAATATTTATCGTCCACCCAGTAGTGACAGTAAATCTTTTTAAATCACTTTGAAGACTCATTATCTACAATGTCTATGGAATTTGATAAATTCATTTATATGGGTGGCAAATATTATATTACGGATTAAAACTAAAGCCACTAGTTTAGGTGGTATCAATATAACTTTTATAAATGTCCGTACATATTACCATATTACCCACTTGGCAAATTTTTGTTTAACGAACTCCACCTATCCTGGCTGTTGGAAAGAAGATGTAGTTTCACCTATACCAAAAGTGAAATATAAGAAAAAGCAATTAAAGAAACATTTAAATACTTGTTAATTCCACAAGAGCAGTCAGAGTTTAGGGCAGGTTATAGTTGCGGTACTGCTATATTAAATATTACACACGTCATTTTCACCGAATTGGATAAAAAGAAAAGTGGAATTTTAATTTTACTTGATTACAGTAAAGCGTTCGATATGCTGAATCATAAATTACTATCTGCTATATTACAATTTATAGACTTAAGTGAAGCATCCATTGAACTTTTTCGAAATTATTTTAGAAACCGTAACCAGCAAGTATAGGTTAGGGAGGTGAAATATTAATAGAGGAGTACCGCAAGGATCAATCCTCGGTCCGATACTTTTTACTGTATATATTAGTAACATTCCTTGTAGCCTAAATCTCATGAAAATGCATATGTACGCAGACGATACCTAATTATATTATTTTTTTAATAGAGAAAATGTGATTATTGTGGAATAAATGATAAATACTGATCTATCTGCTCTTATTGAAGTGTCTCAGAATCATGATTTGGTGCGTAATGAAGCGAACTCACATGGTAACATTGCCGCTAATGATTTAGTGATTAAAATGAGTTATAATAATTTAAATGTTATCGAAAAAAATAAGAACTTGGGTGTAATTATCGATTCAAAATTAAGATTCACAGACCAGGTTTCATTTATATTACAAAAAGCCTGCGCTAATCTTAAATTTCTTTATCCAAACAGGAATGTCTTAAGTATTAAATTAAAAAGTAATCTATGCGATACTCTTGTACTTTCCGATGCAAATCATTGTGACTACGTCTTCGACCCTTGCTTAACCTTAGTTTATGTTTAATTTTTTATTCAAAGAGCACTGCAGTAGTGATTTTGTGCGACCATTCCAATGAACGTTTTGTTTTATATTTTTGTTTTTTCTGGGTCGTTTATTTAAAAAGTATAGAGCCCATGAAGTAAGTGAGAATTCTACACTTAAAAAATATTAGAAATGCAAAAAAAGCATTTTGACACCTTTTTAGCTTTTTTTAGAAACATTTAATCTGAAAGACAGATGTAATTGTATTTGGAGAAACTAGTAATATAATTGAACTTGAAAATCCAACCCCGGTCCAATTAACAGAGGTGTCATTCAAGGATCGATTCTGGGGCCTTTATTCTACATTCTTTATACCTGCCACTTATCGTCTATATTAAAATTCATGAACATACATATGTATGCAGATGACACACAATTGTATAAGTTAGTTATGTCTTCCAGTAAACTGTCAGTCTTGAATGCCTCGAAATCTTCGGTTATTCTTTTTGGTCCATTAAAATCGAGTGAAATTAATATTAAACTGAACAATAACCAACTGGCTATATCGGAGAAATCGAGAAACTTAGGAGTAATAATCGATAAAGATTTGAGCTTTACTGACCATGTGTCTCATATTTTACAGAAAGCCTATATTAAACTGAGAACTCTCTATGCTCATAGACAAATGCTTAGTAGAGATCTGAAGACTTAACTGTGTGATATCCCATTCTAATTATTGTGATTATGTCTGCGGACCATGCCTCTTACAATGAGATCAGTTCAGACTACAAAAATTACAAAACACTGTCTGATACTAATTTTTGGCATTAGGAAATTCGAACGGATATCTCACACATTAATGACTAAGTATGAAAAACATAATTAAAGTATATGGCCTCTGCTTATTGCATGAACTTACACATATACACAACTGTAACTTCAGACATGGATATATAATAGAAATTCCATCGAACAGCCAAGTTTCAAAACTCATTTTCTTACTGTCTAGTAAAATTTTATAATGACTTGCCCGTACACTTAAATATTTTGTCTTTTATTTTATCGAAGTTCTACTGTACTCAACTTAACTAAAAGGATTTTTTTTAGGTTGTTGTACCTAAAAGGAAGCAGACTATCTAGTTTCAAACGTATCATAGACTAACCGATCAATTAAAACCGAACTAATTTGTTTAACTATAGCTAATTGCTAATTACTAATTATCCACAATTATGTTCTAAGAAAAACCGCGCATTTCGTATCATAATCGTTAATGCGACGTCAATATCAATTAGGATATCGATATTCAAGCGAGATTATTAAAACGCCATTATATTCGTTATAATTATTTCTCGTTTTACGTAACATTATTCGTATGCAAAGAGTTAATAATTTATGAACAAGTGACCAGTCGACAAAAGCAAAATGTATCATTACATTACCCTGTTTTAACTGAACGCGCATAAACAAAATGCTAATAACCCCGTATATAATTTCTTCCGTCAAATCAAAGAGTGCTGGTTTTGTTTTAAAGAGTGGATTTATCTTTAACGACACTCGTTTCCTTCAATATTAATCTCTCTATCGATTTATAGCGGATGATTATGGTTTTTAATTTGGTTTGTTTTTTATTCGTTTTTATTTAAATTTTGCTATATAGGTTTACATATTTATTTATTTATTTGGGCGATGTATGTTAATTTTATTGCACGCAGAGTTGTTAGCTTGTTCCATTTCTTTATTTGAACTGCAGAAAATGTGGAAAAAGTTCGCTCAGTCGAAGCTGAAGTAGCAGGAACAGAAAGAATTTTTACAGCCACTTTTGATAGCTGATTGTTCTGTACAATAATTCCCTTCCTATAGTTATAAACCAAATTACTTGAGTATGTAGGTTTTTTGTTATAAATCAGTTTTAAAATCCATTTTTGCAAAATGGAAATTTTTTCAAGGTAGATATCGTAAACTCCTCCCCATCCTAGTATACCATATGTTAACTGAGATTGAACCAAGGCATAGTACACAGTTTTTAAATAAGGTATATCCAGGTATTCCCTTAAAAATTTGAATTTACTAATAAGACCTCTTATCTTTTTAGCAAGATGATTTATATGCAAATCCCAGCGCAGATGTTTATCGATGACAATTCCTAAGTATTTAATGTGCTCTGATTCAGGAATCTGCGTTGTTTGGTCGATTATCAAATTTCCCAGGTCAGGCAAGTTACTTGAATAGGAAGTAAACGGCATGTAACTAGTTTTTTCTACATTCAGAGTGAGTTTGTTATATGCAAGCCACCTTTTAATAATAGAAAAGTCAGCTTCTACCATAACTTTTAGGTTTTTCCAAGTGTCTCCTTTATAAAATATTGCGGTGTCATCAGCAAAGCTCGTAATGGCACCTTCTATGTTCATTGTCAATAAACTGTTTACATATATAGTGAATAACAAAGGTCCAAGAACGGTGCCTTGCGGAACACCAAAGGTTACAGCTCTCATATCGCTTGTGGCACCATCAAGATAAACCTGTTGATTTCGATCATTCAAATAACTTTCTATAAGTCGAAAAATTCTTCCCCTAAATCCATAACATTTAAATTTTTGGAGTAATATAGTATGCGATACCGTGTCAAAAGCTTTTGAGAGATCAACGAATATGCATAATGCTGGTGTTTTTGAATCTATAGCTTCATAAATGGATTTTGTTAAAGCACATATAGCATCTTCCGTTGATTTACCCTCTCTAAAGCCATACTGATTTTTTGAAATAATCTGGAATTTGTCTAAAAATTTTACAATTCTGGTTTTTAAAATGTTTTCTATAACTTTTGATAACGTAGATATTAGGGATATAGATCGATAGTTTCCTACTTCCAATTTAGATCCTGACTTGTGTATTGGCTTAATAATACCGACTTTTAGACATTTAGGATAATAGGATTTTTCAAAACATATATTAATTAAATCTGATAAAGGTTTATTAATAATGTCCGATACATGATTTAAGGTTTCCGATCGAATGCCATCATTTTCAGGAGACTTTTTGTTTTTGAGAGATTTTATTAAATTTTCAACCTCAGTTTCATGGGTAGGGTGTAGATAGAAAGTGTTTTCAAAATGTGGGATATTTTCCGTGAAATTTTCCGGTGTTTTTATGTTTCTCGCATATTGTTCCCCTAAGTCGCTAAAAAAATTGTTAAATTCATTTCATTATGTTTTTTAAGTGATGTTATTTTTGTTTTAGGGCTTGACTTTCCGCTTATCTGATTTACACAATTCCACATACCTTGTGAGGAGTTTTTGTTTTTGTCTATTAAACGTTTAGCGTATTCTTTTTTTGCCTTTTGAATTGACTTAGTTAATCTATTTTTAAGATTTTTATAGCTTTGTTCTAGATAATAATTATGGTTTTTTTGTAATTCCAAATAGATATTATTTTTTCTGTTATTAATTTAAGTAGATCTTTGGTTATCCATGGTTTTTTAATTTTTTTTCTTATAGCTATCTTTACAGTTGTAGAATTTTTTTCAATATATGTATTTAAAGTAGAAATAAATGTTTCTGTCATGACATCTACGTTGTTGTTTATATTAATCATGTTCCAGTTTACCTGTTTTAGATCGTTTCTTAGTTTAGAATAATTAACAAATTTTTTATACTTATTTGGGTTTGGTTTATTATATTATATTATATTATATTAGTACACCATAATAATAATTCAGCTAAACAACTTTGTAAAGCTGTGCAATCAACAAAGTTCCATATTTCAGCAAAAATTTTCAGATCATCAGCATACATTAAGTATTTTTCTTCTGTGCTTTTGCGAATAATGTCATCAATAAATACTATGAAAAGAAGGGACCCAAGGACCGAACCCTGCGGTACACCTGAAATTTGCTTAAAATGGTTTGAGGTGTTGCACGTACTGACGTCTATTTTCTAAATAAGAATCGATAAGTAAAAGAAGAAAATCAGATAGTCCCTTAGACTTTAATTTTTGTAATAGGATTTGATGATAAATTCTATCGAATGTCTTGTCCTCTGGCTGATCGCGTCTCTGTGGCACAGTATACCTAAGTATACTGTGTCTGTGGCGCACTATGATGAGTGAGCCTAACACGAGTGAGACGATATGCCGAAATGCATAAAGCTAAAAAGGGAAGACAACACGCCAACAGATCCTTCAAACTGTCAAAAAACACATTAATTAGCGCACCGCTCATAAACAAGGTTGCCAAACCAGTGTTGCCAGTCTAGTACAATTCACAATTGTACTAGATGTAGTACTTTCTGCGTGCATCAGTGTTCACGTGTAAAATATATATATATATATATATATATATATATATATATATATATATATATATATATATATATATATATATATATATATATATATATATATATATATATATATATATATATATATATATATATATATATATATATATATATATATATATAGATTCGTCCTGCCGACGTTGTGACATCATGTCGCAAAAATGTTGGTATCTTTATGACATCCGTTTGCGATGTGACATCCAAATTCGGATGTCACAACGTTTTTGGGGTTCAAACATCTTAGAAAAGGTTTAAAAGGGCGCCAAACAAATTTCAGCTGGATGTCATAATGCCTAATTTTCAATTTTGTGTATAAATTTAGTTCCAGTGTATAGATGTGAAGGTGGCGCTCGCGTCAGTTGGTTTTGTATATTTTGTATATTAAATATTTCAGTCCCCCGACTGTCTAACATCCACCATTAAGTATATTAGAATTTACTCACTCGACTGTCTGACATCCAACATTCAGTATATTAAAACTTACTCACCCGACTATCTGACATCCACCATAGAGTATATTATAACTTTACACACTAGGTTATGTGACATCCAAAAAATTTATTTTAGATATATTTGGATTTTCATTTTAAGATCAATTTTATGTTAACACATTAACTGCCAAAATTTTTTGTTGGGTTTCGCATAGAGCCAATAAGTTTTTTAAATGCATTTACTCTCTGTGACTAATAAATATATATACAGCTATATTATTACAAGGTGTATCAACAATGGGTGAGTGGACGATGACTGTAATTTATAATAAAATAAATCAAATGAAATTAAATTAAAATAAATTAAATTAAAATAATTTAAAATAAATTAAAATAAATTAAAATAAATTAAAATAAATTAAAATAAATTAAAATAAATTAAAATAAATTAAAATAAATTAAAATAAATTAAAATAAATTAAAATAAATTAAAATAAATTAAAATAAATTAAAATAAATTAAAATAAATTAAAATAAATTAAAATAAATTAAAATAAATTAAAATAAATTAAAATAAATTAAAATAAATTAAAATAAATTAAAATAAATTAAAATAAATTAAAATAAATTAAAATAAATTAAAATAAATTAAAATAAATTAAAATAAATTAAAATAAATTAAAAAAATAAAATAAAAATAAATTAAAATAAATTAAAATAAATTAAAATAAATTAAAATAAATTAAAATAAATTAAAATAAATTAAAATAAATTAAAATAAATTAAAATAAATTAAAATAAATTAAAATAAATTAAAATAAATTAAAATAAATTAAAATAAATTAAAATAAATTAAAATAAATTAAAATAAATTAAAATAAATTAAAATAAATTAAAATAAATTAAAATAAATTAAAATAAATTAAAATAAATTAAAATAAATTAAAATAAATTAAAATAAATTAAAATAAATTAAAATAAATTAAAATAAATTAAAATAAATTAAAATAAATTAAAATAAATTAAAATAAATTAAAATAAATTAAAATAAATTAAAATAAATTAAAATAAATTAAAATAAATTAAAATAAATTAAAATAAATTAAAATAAATTAAAATAAATTAAAATAAATTAAAATAAATTAAAATAAATTAAAATAAATTAAAATAAATTAAAATAAATTAAAATAAATTAAAATAAATTAAAATAAATTAAAATAAATTAAAATAAATTAAAATAAATTAAAATAAATTAAAATAAATTAAAATAAATTAAAATAAATTAAAATAAATTAAAATAAATTAAAATAAATTAAAATAAATTAAAATAAATTAAAATAAATTAAAATAAATTAAAATAAATTAAAATAAATTAAAATAAATTAAAATAAATTAAAATAAAGTAAAATAAATTAAAATAAATTAAAATAAATTAAAATAAATTAAAATAAATTAAAATAAATTAAAACAAATTAAAATAAATTAAAATAAAATAAAATAAAATAAAATAAAATAAAATAAAATAAAATAAAATAAAATAAAATAAATTAAAATAAATTAAAATAAATTAAAATAAATTAAAATAAATTAAAATAAATTTAAATTAAAATAAATTAACATAAACTAAAATAAATTAAAATAAACTAAAATAAATTAAAATAAATTAAAATAAATTAAAATATATTAAAATAAATAAAAAATAAAATAAATAAAAAATAAAATAAATTTATATATTTAAATAAATTTATAAATTTAAATATTTATAATAAATTAAAATAAATTTAAATAAATTTAAATAAATTTAATTAAATTTAATTAAATTTAAATAAATTTAAATAAATTTTAATAAATTTAAATAAATTTAAATCAATTTAAATCAATTTAAATAAATTTAAATAAATTTAAATAAATTTAAATAAATTTAAATAAATTTACATAAATTTAAATAAATTTAAATAAATTTAAATAAATTTAAATAAATTTAATTAAATTTAATTAAATTTAAATAAATTTAAATAAATTTTAATAAATTTAAATAAATTTAAATCAATTTAAATCAATTTAAATAAATTTAAATAAATTTAAATAAATTTAAATAAATTTAAATAAATTTAAATAAATTTAAATAAATTTAAATAAATTTAAATAAATTTAAATAAATTTAAATAAATTTAAATAAATTTAAATAAATTTAAATAAATTTAAATAAATTTAAATAAATTTAAATAAATTTAAATAAATTTAAATAAATTTAAATAAATTTAAATAAATTTAAATAAATTTAAATAAATTTAAATAAATTTAAATAAATTTAAATAAATTTAAATAAATATAAATTTAAATAAATTTAAATAAATTTAAATAAATTTAAATAAATTTAAATAAATTTAAATAAATTTAAATAAATTTAAATAAATTTAAATAAATTTAAATAAATTTAAATAAATTTAAATAAATTTAAATAAATTTAAATAAATTTAAATAAATTTAAATAAATTTAAATAAATTTAAATAAATTTAAATAAATTTAAATAAATTTAAATAAATTTAAATAAATTTAAATAAATTTAAATAAATTTAAATAAATTTAAATAAATTTAAATAAATTTAAATAAATTTAAATAAATTTAAATAAATTTAAATAAATTTAAATAAATTTAAATAAATTTAAATAAATTTAAATAAATTTAAATAAATTTAAATAAATTTAAATAAATTTAAATAAATTTAAATAAATTTAAATAAATTTAAATAAATTTAAATAAATTTAAATAAATTTAAATAAATTTAAATAAATTTAAATAAATTTAAATAAATTTAAATAAATTTAAATAAATTTAAATAAATTTAAATAAATTTAAATAAATTTAAATAAATTTAAATAAATTTAAATAAATTTAAATAAATTTAAATAAATTTAAATAAATTTAAATAAATTTAAATAAATTTAAATAAATTTAAATAAATTTAAATAAATTTAAATAAATTTAAATAAATTTAAATAAATTTAAATAAATTTAAATAAATTTAAATAAATTTAAATAAATTTAAATAAATTTAAATAAATTTGAATAAATTTAAATAAATTTAAATAAATTTATATAAATTTAAATAAATCAAAGTTAATACATAAAAAATATGATGAGCTAATTCATAAAAACGACTGCAAACGATCGTCGTTCGTGCATCGTCGGTGCCCTTCCGTTTAAAGTTATAACCTTAATAGTATATTTAAGTAGCTGTGCGATAAATATTGATGTACGCGGATTTTATTTCTTTTTTATTTTAGAGTGAATTAATCTAAGAAGTTTCACTCTTTTTTTAATACTTAGTTTTTTATGCTTCTGATATGATTCCAAATAATCTTACTTAATGGTTCTTTCGCCATTTATAACCGAGATAGAGGTAGTTTTATTAACTTTGCCAATTTCTTTCTTGTTTCATAACTTACCAACCGCTATTATGTTATTAAAATTTGGCACATGTATTCTCTACAACTTACCATAATCTATTAAGGCATTAATAAGAAACACAATGCAGTTTCATCTTTTCGATTTTTTGATTTTTTTTTCAATTTTTCATTTTTTTTTTTTTTTTCGATTTTTGGATTTTTCGATTTTTTCGATTTTTCGATTTTTTCGATTTTTCGATTTTTCGATTTTTTCGATTTTTTTTTTCGATTTTTCGATTACCTATTAATAATATTTTCATATCAGTTTATACATACGTGTGCTGTCGTGACGTCATACCGTGACTAATGGATCATTATTCACTAGTGAATAATAGGTATTATTATTCTTAAGGAATTACAAGTTTAATGAATTTTTTATAGAACAGTCGTGGACAAAAATGTTTGTAGTAAAATAGTCTGTGAGCAAAAATAATAAACACCGCTGGATTTATCTTTAGGTTCGCCAACTGGCCGTGTTAATGCACTTGAGACCGGAGAATCAACCATACGAGGTCGATAGATACTCAAAAAAATTAATAAAGTAGTCCCAATGGACAAGTAAAAGATATTACCGGCTCAAGGGTGCGTTTAGTGGGTAAATGATAAGCCTGACTTGCACTAATGATCCGGGAGTCCCAAACTATTGGAAAAGGGAGAACCTGTACTCAATCTCTATAAGGGATATCCACATACCAAAAAAAAGATTAAAAAGTTACTTCAATCGGAAACTAATTTGTCCACGACCACTTAATAATAAATCAATATTCTACCTCCTAACTAAAAGCATATGGTACCCATATATCACTAGAGTGAATTATGATAATTCACTCTTTTCTAATTCTGGCAATTTCCGGTAGATCACTAAAGATGGGCGATACTTTTCATAACGATATTTTCTAGATCGAAAAATCAGATATTCGAAAAATTGGAAAATTGAAAAGTCAAAAAATCGGAAAATGGAAAAATCAGACATTCGAAAAATTGGAAAATTGAAAAGTTGAAAAAACAACAGTTAGTTACCAATGTTTAATAACAACTTTCCATTCTACACTTAACTTTTATTTAATAAAGAAACCATAATGGTATAATGGTACAAAGTATAGTATTAGACTCGCCTACGGCTCGGGACGCAAACGTCACCCTGCGTGAATAATGGCTACCATAAATTGCTCGTTTAATAATATACTATTTTGCGCCAGTGTATCTAAAAATATACACAATCAAACACTGAAAAGAAAATTCGAGAGACGCTACAATGGTGGTTGCCACCTTATCGAGACTGAGGCCCACAAGGGTAAACTCGTAGCGTAACAAAAACGAGAAATGATTTAACTTGGAACGACAGACCGAAAGCCTATAGTAGTATTAGGACGTTGAATTTTTTGTTTTATGAAACGTTGGCATTACATAGGTTTATCCATGTGATAATTTTCACAAGCCTTGATTTTTAAAACCATTCTATATCGCCTTTTGATTAGGGTTTAAAAACTTATTCGAGCAATTTTTCCAATAATAATTGGCACTTTTACGTCTTAAGCCTGCTTATGTAAAATATTTGGGCTCCTTATTTTGCCTATTTATATTCTAATAAGGGACATAAAGGACAGAAAGATGAGTATTGCAACTATGTTAAAAGAAATAAATTGGCTTTCAGTTCAAAATTATGTTCAGTACATGACTGATATTTATTTATAAAATAGTACCATCGCATCAGATCTATTAGAAAAAATTCAATATAATTCACAATATCACAACTATAATACAAGAAGCCAATCTGACTTTCATGTACGGCAGCCATCACTAATAGTTTCTAAAATATAATTTTTATTAAAGGTTTAAAAAATTTAATTGACTGTCTACAGAAATTAAAAAAAAAACAACAATAAATGTATTCAAAAGTAACCTCAAGAAGTTTACTAATTATTATTTATAATTCGCTGGTTGAATATGTAAACCAGCATTATATCCCACCTCTCTTTTATATAATAAAAAAAGTGCTTTGTATAAGAACATTATAATATCTGTCTTGCTGCACATTTATTTATGGAAAGCTTTAATTGAGATACACTACAAATTATTTGCAATAAATATCAAAAGAAGCATACATTTTTAAATAATTTTACATTTAAGAGCCATTTGACATCTTGATACCTGACAGGCAAAGCCAAGCATTATTCTGATTTTTGCCAATTAAAATGGCCGGTTAATTATTGGGGTTACCAATAAATTTGATGAATGTGTTTTTGTGGCTAGGGGCGAAATAGTAGTACGCTTAAGTTAGCACCACCATAAAAAAGTAATTTTTAAGAAACTGCTTATATATTTTTCATAATTGGCAGGCTTGGCGACTAATTTTGAATAAAAATAGCCTCCAAAATGGCTATAGTTGCAAATATGAAGGTCGCAACCTGCCTTAGAAATTTCACTTTTACTATCAACAGCTGTTGTTTGACAGGTCGTTAGAGAATGAGAATGAACGGAAAAATAAAACAAAGTTTTAAAAATTGGGGTAAGAAAATGTTTTCGTCTGCACGAATGCAATACTGAGACCCCATAGGAAGGGCCTCAGTATTTAAAAATGAAATAAATTATTTTATCAAAACAACTAAAGAAATCACATTGGAATAAAAAAACAATTAAAATCATAGAATTTGAGGGTGTGCTTTGGCGTTAAACGTGTTAAGTTTTTATGATGTAATAAGGTGCCCAATTCAAAAATGTATTTATATATTTGCTGGATGTTACAAGAATAGCAATTTACTTGTAGAAATGGTATACTCTGACGTAACAACTGGATGTCACAAGATGCAAGGTTTTTCTGGATGTCACAAAGTGCTGTTAATAAAAATATATACCGTGTATACTTTGGATCTCACAACGATAGGACGTTTTATTTTTTTTAAATGTGTATGGTTGTGATATTTTTCGCTCAGCCATAATATTTTTTTAATTAAAAGAAGTCATATTTTTATTTTTTCCCTAAAGTCTTTGCAAAGGGTGGATGTCACAAAGTCAAAATTTTTGCCGGATGTCACATGATACGCTGGTCGAGTATATATATATATATATATATATATATATATATATATTGCAACAGTCAGTCTTTTAGCAATACAGAATATAAAAACAAATATAATATTATTTAAACGAATAAAACAGAATAATAATAATTTAATTATAAATTGACATAAATAAACAAGAATGTAAGAATCTTTTAAACAATGTTTATTGGAAGGTGTTATAAAACACACTAAGATGGGTTATTTTCATAAATATTGCAAAATTTTAACAATCCTATAAAAAATATCTTCAAAAATTCAAAATTTACATACCTTATTTAACTTCATATCCAGATATTATTTGACATGTATTTTCAAATTAAATTATTTCTTTTGTAAATCATGAAGGGGACATCTGACATCAGGTATAGACACCATGTGGGTCCCAAGAGATAAAATTCTAATCGGCAGATTGAATAATGTTGGATGATGCTCCGATTTGACATCTAAAAACAATTCGAACATTAATAACTTTATAAACATCCTGTATGTGTTTAGAAACACAAAGTAAGAATAATAAATAATATTAAAATACAAAACATAATAACAATGGTTATTTTGTAATAAAAACAGAATTTTTGAGTCATGTAATTTAAGTATTTTTGTAAACAAATTTTATTGATAATTTTGTAAATATTTAATCTTAAGAAGTGCTACTAGTGCTAGTGATACAGGGACGTTTGTTTGTGAATGAAGATGGATTTTAGAACATTTTTGGAAAGATAAACCATTATTAATTTTCCACAAGGGGGAAAATCTCAACACCCTGTAGGTGGATTTGGATTATTTGACATTAATCGTGACAATATCAAATTACCTTTATTTTCCACAATAGTTGGCTCTTGCTATGAGGATGATTCCTGGTTGCTATGAACGACGAGGAGAATCAACAAGAGGGCTAAAAAAAGAGACTCCATTTTGATTTTTCGGTTGAAGAGGTTTAAAAATAAAAACTTCCACAAGTTTTTACACAAAATTCTATCTGCAGAAATGTTTTTATGCACCTTTAGTTAAGAAAAGCTGTTTGGAGCTTCTGACAACGTAAATCACGAAAGTTTGGTGATAACTAGGCGATGGAATCCAATTTTACACTACACAGTGAGGACAGGTATCACCAAAACTGTTTTATAAAATTTCCATTTCCATTGTATTGGATAACTACTAATTGAGTGTTTTTTTTATCGTAACAAACACAAGAACTATATTTGTCACTATTTCTTTTTCAACAAAGACTGAATTTTTCACCCTGTGTATATAAAAAAAAAAAACTTTTAACTCACTAATTTCATTTAATCTATAACACATATTTTTCTTCTATTTTAATAACAATTATTCTTGAATTCGTTTCTGTATTTTTCAATCATGTTTCTAGGTTATATTTGTATAATTTAATTTTTAAAGTCAGCTGACAAATAATCGATTACTGGCTGTGTTCAGAATCGAATCCATCGAATCTACTCTGGACTATGCCACAAAAAGCAAAATTTACTATCAAAGATTCTGTTTTCATGCTATTTATAATATTATAAAAACACTTGTTGCCAAGATAAATAATTTAATTAAATAAAACATACCTTGTTATAATTTTCAAACCAGTGTTTTTACTAAATCTCTCGAACGAACCTACGGCGCCCAACAATCGATTTTTCCTGGTATTCAGATTATGGAATCCAATTGAACCCGAGATGTCTCATGCACCATTACAGGTAACAATTCCGAATACGAGGGGAAGGTAAAAATTACATCTTATTCAAAATAAACTAACAGTTCAAAAATTAATCATCATTTTATTATTATTCATAAAACACATCCCCGCAATATATATATATATATATATATATATATATAATATTGTGTTCCTTGTTTGGGTTCATTATCAATAAAGACCCCCTTTTTTTCCCTTTCAATGAATTAGATGTCATTTCAAATAGAATTCGAAAAATCTGATACATTTAAGGAATTTGGTACATTTTTTAGACACATCTGGTACATAACAAAAACATATTCAGGCAACACTGTATCAAATCAAACAAATTGTCACTGTCATTAGTGTCACTCCTCTACTATTAAATACAAAAAAAAACATATATTAATTGTGCTTATTTCAAAAAAATGTGTTTAATTAAGAACTGTGTCTTCAATAAATTGAAAGATGTGTGCCAATTCAACGATTGTTCCCGAAAGGCAAGGTAAATTAAAATTTTTAAGGTTATGTTGATTTATTTACTTATAATAAATTTTTACGACTCTAATTTGTATTATATTTTGTTTTAGTGTCTGACCATCCAAAGACTACTTCAAAATAGTCTATTTTGTATTCAATTGTAAATACTATGAAGAAAGAAGTAAGCAAAAAAATTTGTAAATTTTTTTTCTCACAAAACCCGCTATAACCTTCCAATACGGTTTGCTAGTATTGAAGCGAAAACTATAGAGACTTCGCATTAGTTTGGAAAGGAAACGAATAACATCAACGTTGCCAACGGCCCAGCCGCGTGGGGACTGTGGGGATATCTGTCGTTGTGTGCCTATACAGAAATATGTTTCATCTGAGCCTTACGCTTGATCCCCCTTCCATCAGGAATATATTTTCTGGGAGCATTTTTTTCTGCAACTTTTTTTACAAGCGGATAAAATCGCAACATTTTCTTAACTATTTTTAGTTTTGTTTTGATTTTTGTTTTCCAATATTTTGTCTATTTCTATGATCTTTGGTCATAATTAGGTTCTTTTCTGTAAAGTACTGTGGAACTCTTCTACGATTTCCAGAGGAATTTCAGGGGTCATGATGAAAACTAATATATGCAATCAACGAGCATAAGATCAAGTTATAATCTTATTCCACCACCCCTTCCTTAATATAATGAGAAGACATAACATGACTTCCAACACATATTTGGTAAATAACCTTATATATTTTAGTTTAATCTTTAATAAACAAAATCTAATACAAAGTATAAATAAATATTGGTATACAAGCTTATCTGAGTATGTTTAGTCCTTAGAGTTCTGCGTTCAGTAGAGTTCGTTCCAGATATCACCTCCTGGGTGGGAGATGGATAAAAGCGTTTAAAAATTTTATTCATTTATGTTAACTAAGCATGGGGGTTAATTTTTAAATCATTCGCCACCCTGTCGTATGCGAAAACGTATACTTTTACCTAAACTGTATTTTTGACTTACTCGATTCGTTTTCGTATGCGAAATTGACGTCACTTGCGAATAGGCATTTAATAGGTTTTGCAATGACATGACGTTTATTCATCTCGGTAAAGCAGTTTCATACTAGGTTTCTATTGGTAGATCATCGAATTTTGCTGAAATATTCTACAACTCTTCGTTAGGTTGATCTGTTCGCAAAATATTTATCGAAGGACATTCAAAAATATACTTTCCTTGACGCATGCGATAAATGTCATATGTCAATTAACGCATACTACTTTTAGCGAATGGTTTCAAAAATTAACCCCCCTGAAGTCCTGGCCGAATTTTCGGAGGGGGGGCTATTGCCATTAGCCATTCTCTTTTGCATATTTATGTTTAATAAAAGGCTTTATGGCGCCCCTGGTCCCCTCCCTGGAGTTTGCAATTGATCTTTTTGTTTAATTTCCATACCCAATTTTTTGAATATTGCCGACTTGCAAAATTTTCATAGTTTACCAAACTTACGTGGTTGATGACCTGATATTATTTTTTCATTTTAATTGAACAATATAATTTCGTTAAATAATTATTTCCTACGTATATTAGCAACTCGGCAGTATTTTGTAATAGTTTTTAAATTTATTTAATTAGGTATGTTTTGACTAAATAAAAATTCTGAATTAAAAATAAAAAAATTTGGAAAAATTATTATTATTTTTGGGATTTGAGACCTCACTTTCTAACCTCACTTTAAAAATTTTAAATTACAGTTCATCTTTTTTGTTAAAAAAATATTTTTTATTTTAATACACAAAACAAAATAACAATGAAATAAAATTAAAAAAATAACTTATAGTTTTTAAAAAAAATGTCTTTTGATTTGCCTTACATAGCACGAAAATTTCAAAGTTTACTTCTGTCAGGCCCACTGATCTGTATTATATTACTGGATAGGATATAGCCGCCAAAGAGCGTTCCGAAAAATTGGCCGATTTGGGCAAATAATACGTATTTTCCTTTGCATCAAAAGTGTAGCACTGAGCTAAGCCACTTCTGAAAATATCGTTCCATTTATACAAATTGTATGACTAGTTGATCAGTGGACAGTTTAATAGTTGTACACGACGAATAATTTGATATTCAACTGTTTCACTGGTTCTCGAACGTTTTAAAGAAACCCGAACAAATCTTATATTTTTTTTTAATTTTCTGTCTATTAATTATGTTTTTTTTTTTGTTTTAGGTGAGTACTGATCTACTTCAAATGACGAAAGTAAGGTAATAATTTTGTACATTTTATAAAAAACAGCACATAATCATCGAATCCTAGTTCCAAATCTTTTGAATAATTAATTTTAACTTTGTTACCTTGGATTTGTATAAAACTACAAATTCTAACTTAATTAATGGTTGTAATATGATCTTATTATTTTATCAATTTTTATAGTGTTTTATGCTCTACGATTTTGGGGAGTGGGTCAGGTTATTAAACAACTCATATGACTTTAAAAAAGAATATTGGACGCCACTATATTTAAAACTCTCTAAACTTGACAATCGATCAGTGATGAAAATATAGAAAATCACTAATCTTTATGATATTATAATTAAATAAGGTAGCGACAAATTCTAATTCACAGAGACTTAATTATTCAAATTTAAATGATTTATTGACTTATCTGTGATGTAACAGGTAAGGAGTGACTGTAGAGGTCTTCTTGTTAAATTTACAAAGGTAGTGTTAAATCTCGTTAACTTCTCTCGGTGGTTGAACTAAACTTCTTGATGTATTCTACGTTCTTCCAAAATTCATGTAGATACAGCTATTATTGAACTTCTGAACCATCTATATAATTTCTATCGACTTCTACTGAAACCATCTATATAACTTCTATAGGATTTTTTTAGGACCATTTATATACAGCAAGGCTACAAGGAAAAAGGTAAAAATATAAAGAAAGGAATTAGGGAGAATTTATATAGGAACAGATAAGATGCTTTTTACTATCAAATGCATAATTTAAATTATTAAATGAATAGCTTCACAGAGACCAAATTTAATAGGAAAAGAAAAAGTCTTATTTAACATATTTAAATATAGTAAAACATATTATATATTTCAAACAAAATAATATATGAAATTATATAAAACATGCGTTCTTGTGTTTTCCAATGTGTTGAGGTGTTGAGGTTATGTTTCAAATTTGACATTTTAATAAAGAAATTCTTGTACTAAATATATATTTTCAACAAAATATCGGTAGGAAACTTACCTTTTTAAATTCAGACGGTCATTAAAAATATTTAAGATAACTAGTACATCGGATGTCCTAGATAAAGTTCAAATTAAAATTCAATAATTCAACTTGCTTGTTGACGGATAAAAATGAAATGGAGGACCATATCTTTCGTTCTAGCCGATGATTTTGGCATACTAGGGACCTCTGCATTTTTAGTGATTGTACGACTAAGTTTAAAATCTTCAACCCATCTTTATAGTGTTGAAAATGAATGATAGCAAAAATTTTAAGACCAAAGAGATAAACCCCAATATAATATCATAAATCAGTAAATCACTTCATTTCATAATCTGACAATTTATAGATTATAAAATAATCTTGAAACTTATAATTTTATTACCAACTTGGTAACGTTGTTATGTTCAAGACAATCTGTCGATTAGAATGATTGTTTTGTGAATATAACCTGTAAAATTGAGTATTTTTGATTAATTTTTTTCGAAAAATACTGGCTCATCCTTCATTTTTTTTATAAATATGTACTATAGAAACTAGTACCTTTTGAGGGTTTAAATTTTTTTTGTGAAATTCGCAGCTCCTGATAGTAGGATGGACCCTCGATGGGCTATTTTTAAGGTAGTACTTTGCGGGCGGCTCGAGTTCCCGTCAGCATAAAACCTTTTACCTGCGTTTCAACTTTTGTCTCTTAATACTGCACACGAGTTCCCGGCAGGGTTCAAATTTATTCTTAATCCTTAACTCGAATTCCCGTTAGCGGTTAGTAATAATTAAAACTACATAATTTTTGAAGTTGCATCATATTTATTTAATTAAATGTACACTAAATTTATATGCTACACATTTTAAAAAATCATAGCGGCTAATCTCTTTACACTGATACTGTGAAATTTTGGCAGTAATGAAATTTTGGCTTTTTAAAACGTGTTCTTTTATTAAACGTTTTTCTTTTTTATCGCTACTATTTATTTTAATATAAGTATCTGTTTGGATTCTTTTCAACGCCTCAAGAAACACGTGTATATTTGGACGATAAGCCACACAATAATGTTTAAATTTCGAATGAAAACTTTCACAACAGTTCGTAGTTCTAGTAATGTCTGCAGAACATTCTGCCCAAATATTAGGGGGAAAACTTGAATCTTGACTTATATAATTTTCGATTAAATAGTCCGCGAATTGAACCACTTTTTCATTTTGAGGCATATCTTCTGCAAAATCAAAAGCAAATGCATCTCCCACTTCATCTGGATGTAAAAATGTAAGTCCAAATATATGGTGTAACCATTTTCCTGTTTCACGGACAGGATTTCGATATTCTTTTGATAGGCCACGTTGAAGTATTTTTCTATACCTATAAGAAAAAATATTTTGTTAGTACACATGGTACTTTTCCTCAAAGACCTTTCTATTTTTTATATAATTTATTTAGTTTGACTAATTAAAACCTCTATTAACTTTCTCCAATGAGTATTGTAGAGGCCTCGTATTGTATTATTATGAAGAAAAAACTATTTCTACTATTATACTCTACCCATTTACCGTACACCACTGGATTTTGTGTGACAAAATACACTCTTTATTTTATTTATATCCAAAATTTTATTTAAATCTGTTTATTTACTTGAAGATTAATTTTATGATTTACATAAAAAATATTTCTTAGTAAGCAGGTACATCTTAAAAATATCCTACAAGATCATCGCAAATTGATGGCTCATCCAATGTATTAAGTTTTAATTAGGTTTACAAACAAACGAATCAAATAAAAAAAAATAAAAAAATTACAACTACTAAACGCGCTATGCTCTACACCAACAAGGCATGTTAAATATGATGGTAAAAAACAGAGTCATTTATTTTTAATATTTCAATATTTCAATTTTGTTTTAAAATACCGATTAGCTTTATTATAACAACCTTTCTAATGAAAATAGGCGTGTGCAAAGAGTAACTTTCCGCCTATGTGCGGAAAATAATGTCAAACTGACAATTCACGGAAAACGTCAACTTTCGAGTTAGAATTGAATGTGGAAAAGTCTACTTTAGATAGTAATCGTAAAAAAAAATATTATTTATAAACATCAGATATAGAAATTTTTCAGTCGTATACTAGTTAGTCCAAAAATATGAATATTGAGCAAGAGTACAGTATCTTTGTTTTTGAAAATATCAAAGTTGATAATAATTATTATAACATATACGTAAAATTGTTTATATATAAATTCAGTTTTATTTTATTTGATTTTTTAAATGTTTACTTTAACTTTAAATTTAATTCTAAACAATTTTTTTTACAACTTCAAAAATCAAGATACCTACCATACCGTGTATACGACTGAAAAAATGTTAATATTTGATGGTTGTATTTTAGATTTTAGAACATGCAGAGATTTTCATAAAGAATAATTTTTTTATGAAATGTAAGATAAACTTTTTCCCATTTGTATAAAACTTTTTGGGACACATTGTATACCTATGTATAATTGAGGCCTCGTATAATTGTGGAAAAGTAAAAATGGATATTTAAAAAACAATTATTACACTAGAGATTGAAATAAATGTGTTCTTACCAAGCTTGTGCCAAATGGAATCTACATCCTATAATTTTGGTGTGTGGAAAAATGGTTGTAACAGCAGAATGTATTCCTTTTTCGAAATCAACGACTATGGTGTCGGGGCGCCAAACGAATCCAAATTCGCTACATTGATAAATTAAAATTTGAAGCAATTTCACATAAGGTTGATCTCATTTTGTTCTTTAATAAACAATATACAACTGGAACATATGTATCATTTACATATACATGCAAACAAAATAATTGAAAAAAATATTTTGGACAATTATCGAAAGTTGCATCCATATAAAATTTTGTTTGAGCACACATAAATTCTATGTTGCTCTTACAAGAAAAAACAATTATTTCTTCGGTGGGATCGTTGACCAATAAAAATTGTTCGTTCCTAATTGTTTTTATATCTAATAAATTCAAAGTAATTTGAATGTCTGCAGAAGATTTTGGCAATTTGGGGATTAATTTACGTTTTTCTCTTCCAAAGTTATTTCGAATGTATTTCATGTCTTTACTTGTAAGAGTATCCAAACACTGTTTTTGAGAGTTTATTTCCCTGTGGATAATTTTGGCAGGTCTGTCGCACATCCAGTCTTCGGCTTTTCGCTTTACTTGGTTACTCACTTTTTGTCTGTTTAATACACCTTGATCTAACATTTCATGCTCATGGTCACCACTTTTCTTTGAAAAAATTAAATTTTTTTCATCTCCTAGTGTGTATAATTTTGCACGACAAGTTTTCGTGACACAACACCAACAGGTTTCATCTGTACTTTTTAAAATACGATATTTGTAAAACTTATAATTTTCTAACAAAATTAAAGGTTTTCCTTTTTCACTTGTTATAACATGAAAATCCATATTAATAAAAATCACAAAGAGACACTAAAGTAATAATGAATAATATTGCGAAAAATCCTAAATATATACCTATTGAGGCCTCATCTTAATAATCGTTTTAAATGTTATTTATCAAGCTATTAAATAAATAAATAAAAGTAAATAAATATATTAATCCTTTTAATTGCTGACCGCATCGGGCACCTGAGGTAAGTACCTACCTACCTAATTAAATTCGTCCCTTACGGGAACTCGAGTAGTGGATTATCTCAAGCTTCAACTGCTTGTCGGGAATTCTAGGAACGGATAATGGTTAAAATTGTACTTGACGGGAATTCGAGTGTCCTCGTACTTTGCTATTTGAAGATATAGGACATTACCCATATGTGCATCTGCATAACAGGTTACTAATTATACAGTGAATGATGAGACAAATATTTCCGAACAACTCCGTATATACTACATTCGAATTATATTCGAAAGCATAGCCAAAGCTCGTTATTGTTAATTCGAGTTCCAGCTCGGTTTACAAGCAGATAAACCTTAAGGGGGGTATTTTCATGGCGACGGTTTTACGCTCCGGGTCCAGATAGAATCTCTAGCGTTTCGCGTTTCAGAATCGGTAATGATCTCGTCTTAGCGATGCTAAACGACGAGCGTCAGCGAATGAAAAATATTATGCGATAACGAGCACGTATCAGGTTGGTGTGATGGACGGGAACCGAACGATTTTACGCCTTTGTGCATTTTTGTTTTGTATGTATGTCGGCTGAATTTAGAGTTATAGAAAATTAATTATTTAATTCTGTAATATTGCTGGTAATACCCTGGTTTCAGTCACTACTTATTTTTAATATTTAATATTTAAATTTAATTGATGGGATCCTATAATAAATAAAGATTACGCACTTACCTACAAGCAAGATTAATCGGAATTTTACGAAACTAACGAAAATCACTATGATCTCGTTTCAGCCTCGATGAGCCATCATCAGACTTGTTATGTTCAGTTAGGGTGTGAAAAGAAACTCTCTTTGATTTCATTCTCGGATGTTCTCTCCCCCTCCTACACATGTATAGTCCATACAAACAATAAGTCAACTACAAAGAAATACCGATAATGGAAAAAAAAGTTCGGCTTCCATTTGAAGATGCTTCAAAAAAAATTCACTAAATATTATGTATGAATTCCTTGTAAAAAGGAGTCTCTACCAGGAGTATGTCATTATTATGCCCCTGGACAATAGAAATACACTTATTTTAATACTAAAAATTATTAACTCAACTCCGAATTGGAATATAGTAGTCCAGTTTATTATTTCTCTCTACGTCGCTGAAATGAACCAATAACCTGTGTAGACAGACTGGAATATCGTGCCGTGCGGCATTGTAGTCAAAAGTATCCGCAAAGTAAGAAGAAGCCAGTGTCGTAGCATCGTTAAGTCAGTTTATTATTTAATTTAATTGGTTGGAGTATTTTAAACATTAATTATTACCACATATTTCAATTTTTACGATTTATTATATAAAATAGATGTAATAAATAATTTTACAAAGCGAAAAATAGATTAATAATCAATCAATTTGAAATATAGGTACTGCGTTCCAAGTATATGATACAAAATTCAAACTGATATAAATATATACCAAATGCAAAGTGTCTATTGAAATTATCGACTGTCGGTATATAATTTTTTTCAGAAAAATAAAATGCCGTCTCTGGAATAAATATTTTAATTAGTGCATTTCCAATTCTTTCGAAATAAAGGTTTCTTATTTTATATCAATTCTGCATGACATACCTACCTTCTTATAGATATAAATAGGTAGGAAATAATTGACTTAATTGGTTATAGTGCAAACATATCTCTACTGGTTGGGTTACTTCCCAAGTGACTTCTCGATTAGTAAACGAATACGAACGTCAACATTTTATTAATTTAGTTATAAAAAATATTTTAAAATTAAAATTACAAAGTAAATGTAGAAATAACCTAAACATAGACCGACTTATAAAATTAAAATGTGACTTACATATTGCTGATTTAACTCAGATTTTCTCATTGTTTCCAAATTCCTGCTCCTCGTCTTCCTTCTCCTCGTTATCACTAATTATATCATCGTCGTCGTCGTCATCCTCATTGAGATTTCTCCATTATTTACGTGTATGCCGCTATTGTTCCTGTATTCCTCTTCTATTTCATACACATGTTTTATAACTGCTTCCCACTGCGATTTTCCGATCGCATCCATTTGTTCTTTGATCAAGTTGACGACCTGAGAATCAAATTTGGGAAATATATTTTTTCTCCGAATATTTTGTTTCAATTGGCTCCAGAGTAACTCTATAGGATTGAAAATACAAAAATATGGTGGTAACCTTAAAACTGTATGACATCTTTCAGCTGCAATTTCATCAACTATATACTTTTTTTAAAATTTTTTAGTTTTTAGGACTTCCAAAAGTTCATCTTTTTTATATTTTTCATCAAAATACAAATCGTGATTCATTAAAAATTCTTGAATTTCATCTTTCTTAGAGTTTTTATTAGGTATTTTTTCCTTAAGCCTAAATTAGGCAACAGTGAATTCGTAAACCATTCTTCAAAAATATCGGAATTCATATTTGAATGGTAATCAATCTGGCAACTATCAATTTTTTTCCAATTAATAGTAAGGCATTGTCAACCCAACCGTCCTCTGAGCCACAGTTTAATATTATCAGTCGAGTGCCTTTATTTGGAGGGATACCTAAGGCTTGGCAATATTTATTATCGTTTCTCCAGCCCTTTTTTGCAGTATCATGCGAATCATACCACGTTTCATCAAGAAAATAAATTGGCCTGCTTTCATTTTTATATTCACGAATTTTCTGTAAATAAGAATTTCTCCAGTTTACAATTCGTCTTGTTTCCATCACGCGCTTCTTTTATCTATCGTTTTGTATTTAAAACCGATTTTTTTTAGCCAATTATACAATGTAGACTTTTTTATATTTGTATCGAAATAAGTTTCACTTAAGCGTCTATGTATAATATCAAGAGTGGGAATGGTATTTTGTTTATAAAGTTCATACACTGTGTTCACAATGGATTTGGCCATGGATGGATCTAATTTTTTTTGCACACCTTTGTCTTCACGGACTTTTCTGCTAGAAATTCCATTTTTTATAATTTGGTTCATTTTATAAACCGATATACCAGTAAGAAACGCTGGTTCTTGAACGATAGAAGTGTTTTCGATATATCCACGTTTTAACAAATTTTTATAAACATTTAAACAAATTTGCTGGGACTGTTCATTTAAAAAGAGTTTATTTTTTATTAGCGTAGGCACTGCATTAGTTTCTCCATCACTGTTTGATGTACTGGTGCTCGGAATACTATCCCACGGTCTCCACATAGTTAATAACACATACACAAAAATTATTATTCGTTTATTAAAATTACTATATAACCTCCAAAACACAAACTGATTATTGATAAAACGAAACCAAACACTAATAAAACAGAAACTAATATTCTATAAAAGTTTAAAAAGTACGATGCAGGAGCTGTTATCCGTACAAAACTCAACAGGTCACTAAGATGAACAAACCTCCACTGAAAGTAAAAATAATTATTTTTATTCAAATACCTACATTTCATTTTCCTTTTCAGCATTGGTTAAAAATTCGGCTCTTTAAATGGACAAAGACAATATGCCGACAAAGACAATATGCCGACGAAGGCAATAGTCGACAAAGGCAATAGCCGTCAAAGGCGATACACCGCCAAAAACAATATACTTACAGAGGCAGTATACCGACAAAGCTATTCACGCTTCTTGGAGAAAAAATGCAAAATTTTATCTAAAACACTGAAATCGTTGAAGGAAAACATCAGTTATAAATCCTACTTATTTTATTCTAATTAGGTATATATGTATATAAAAAATTACTATTTTAAATCTTCAAATCGAAAGAAACATATACCTATAATACGTACATATAATTAAATTAGTAAGTAAAAACATATATCTCCGTCTATGGGCGGTCTATCAAAGAGTTAGTTTAGCTGACTTCCGACAAGCAACCCGTTCCCTATACCAATTTTTTTTCGAATTATTCAAACAGGTGCCGAACTTTTTTTGCGTTTGCGGTATTCCTTTATAGTTGACTTATTGTTTGGATGGACTATACTTATATTTTACATTTAATTACTCAATCCCCAAAAAACACATAAGGCCATCACCATTGAAAAAATCAAGACAAGAAGTTCCATTTCTTGTCTTGTGTCCATCACTAATAATGTTCCAATAAACAATTTTGGCATAAAGAAATCAGACATTAAATTTTCGCGTAATATTAATGAATCGATATAATCTTAATTTTCCTTCTCTATTTTATTACTTTTGCTAGACCAAATCAGAAAAACAATATTTAGCGATTTATCTAACGTGCCAATTAAAATTTGACTATCTGTATCTAACACACTGTAAATTGTTTAATTATTTTATTCAGTCTCTGAAGTAGATTTGCAACAGTACAGTTAAAAAAAATTACTCTATAATTAATTTTCTCCTAGATAACGGTGATCAATGATTTGATAAAATTACAATAATTACGCGACCCGCAATCATGATTCATTCATTCATTCTATTTTCTGTATATTATATTCAATCTTTAGAGTCAGCCAATTTACGCTAGGAACATTTATAATAAATATTATTATTATAGTAATTGAATAACAAATAATTATTAGTGTCTTTAATTACAAAATATATACCGTGTATATGTCTATCCAATTTCATACAGGTGCAGGTGTTATAGTGGGTAATAATTATTTGTCGTTAAATCGATACGATTTACTGTTAATTCTTCAGAGACTGCTAGAAACGTTTCCAGACAGAAAGTTTATTGTTACAAAGAAACAAAATTAAAAAAAAAAATTAATAAAACTTTGTAATTAGTATATTTGAAGGGGTTAGAAGAAAAAGGATTTACACATTTTTTTTTAATAAATGAGTTGAGTGCATATTTCGTTATTTAAAACTATTATTTTGTTGTTAGCAAAATGATACAAGTGATTTTTAATGTCTTAACGATCAGCTGGTAGTAAAAGCATGTTATTGAAAACGCGTAGTTTGTTCTAGGCAAAACTCATTAAAAAAAAAAATATCACTTGAAACCTTTTGCTTCTAACCCCTTCATTTAATAAAATATTTTATTAACCTTTTTGAACGTTACTTATAATTTTTTCTTGTAGTTCTTGGGTTTTAGGTGTTTTTAATGCTTTTCCAGGGGCTGGTAACTGATCTTGAATTTCTGACAATCCACTAAACTTCTTCCGGAATACAGATGCCAGACCTCGAGCGTCGTAGATGTTGGCGCAAGTACTATGGACCAGCGAGTAATCTTTAGGAACCATGAGCAGGTCTTATTGTTGCTCGGTTGTAACACCATATCTTGCTTTTCCGGTACCTCCATATGCACCCATAAATTTTTCAAAGACAAGGTCAGGTGTTCCTTGGAGCTGGTTTACTTCTTCTTCCTCTTCATGGTCACCCTTAAATGGCGCCAGCCGATTTTGGTGCACTACCTTTGGTTTTCCGTTCGGGATCTTACTTATACGGTAAATGACATCATTGATTTTTTCTTGATGAGGTACGGACCTTCCCAAGACCTTTGAAGCTTTGGAGAATAACCCTTTTGTCTTTTTTGGGTTATGGAGCCAGACTTTGTCGCTTTCCTTGAAACATCCTTTTGTGGCTTGGGTATCGTATCGCTTCTTCATTCTGTCACTAGCGATTTGAAGATGCGAGCGGACCAATTCATGCATATCGTCCATTCTTCTTCGTAACTGGATCACATAATCTTCTCCAGGTCGGCATCCAAACTCAAGGTCGCACGGTAGTCTCATCTCACGCCCAAACAGGACCTCTGCTGTCAATTCATTGACAGCGGATCTATAAGCCATTGCAAAGAGCGAAAGATACTGATCCCAATCTCACTGATGGTTTGAAACCACTTTTGACAGATATTTTTCAATGGTTTTATTCATTTGCTCTACCATTCCTTTGGATTGTGGACGCAATGCTGTGGTTCTGGTTTTTTTCATGCCTAGTCTTATCACAGATTCCACGGAAGAGTTGACTTTCAAAATTTCTGCCTTGGTCACTGTGGATCTCCAAGGGCACTCCAAATCGACAAATAAACTGTTTTATCAACACATCTGCAACAGTTGCGGCCTCTTGATTTGGGATGGCGTAGACTTCCACCCACTTCGTGAAATACTGACGAAGTACTTCGGCTACTCTACTCCTTTAAATGACCAACTGCCTTCTGTTCTCGGAACCATAATCATTTTCAAGTACTCGCTTTAATAAGCCATCTTCGAGGTAAAGGAGTCCGACTGAGCCAAATACGACTTAAGTACTGGAGAGAGATTAGATACTTCTTGCCAAGTAGGTCGACGATTTTCCTCTTTTCATTGTCGCATCTTCTTTAAAACAGTATCTTTCTCTTGTTCTTCTCTAATTTTAGCATGGGTCCAATCATCGTTGATTTCAGTTGTTCTTAGTAGTCCACTTTCTTTGGATTCCGCTTTATTGCAGTGGGAGCACTCTGCCAGACACGGTCTTCTAGAAAAAGAATCGGCATTTTTGTGGCTTATTCCGGCTCTATGTTCGATCTTAAAGTCGTACTCTTGAAGTCGTTTAATCCATCTGGCGATTTGACCCTCCGGGTTTTTGAACTGCATCAACCATTTAAGGGCGGACTTGATCGGTACGGATTAAGAATTTCCTTCCATATAGGTATTGATAGAAGTGTTTCGCGCATTTAACAACTGTTAGGAGTTCTTTTCTCGTGACGCAGTAATTTCGCTCAGGTTTCTAGAGCACTTTACTAAAATAATCCAGTACTCTTTCTTTCCCCCCTTGAATCTGTGAAAGCACTCCTCCAATTCCTACATTACTGGCATCAGTATCCAGGATAAATTCTCCCTCTGGTAGTGGGTAGCTTAATATTGGCGCTGTTGTTAAATGCTTCTTTAAAGTTTCGAAGGCAGTTTGGCAGTCTTCCTCCCAGTAGAATTCTCTTGCTTCTTCTTTGAGTCGCGTTAGTGGTTTAGCAATATCTGCAAACTTCTTTATGAATCTTCGGTAGTACGTACACAGCCCAAGAAAACTTCTTATTTGGTTGTGGTCACTCTTTGATAGAAGCGACTTTTTCCTTATCAACAGCCACGCCATCCTTGCTGACTACATGACCCAGGAAATAAACTTTATTTTGAAATAGTTGGCACTTCTTGGGGTTTAGCATTAGTTGGACATCTTGAAGTCTTTTAAAAGCATTTCCTAAGTTTTTTAGATGTTTATCAAATGTCTTTCCCAAGACTATGATGTCGTCTAAATACACCAGGCATGTTTTCCAGAATAACCCTCTCAATACATTTTCCATAAGTCTTTCAAATGTCGCGGGGGCATTACATAATCCAAATGGCATAACATTGAATTGCCATAATCCAGATCCGGTGGTAAAAACTGTCTTTTCTTTGTCTACTGGATCCATTTCCACCTGCCAATATCCAGACTTTAGGTCTAAGGTAGAAAATAGTTTACTCCCGGCCAATGTATCCAAGATATCGTCGATTCGAGGAAGAGGATAACTGTCTTTCTTGGTAACATTGTTCAATTGACAATAATGCACACAGAACCTTGTAGTTCTATCCTTTTTCTTCTGGACCAGAGCTACCGGAGAGACCCATGGGCTGGTAGAAGGTACTATCACCTTGTCTTCCTTGATTTCCTTTACAATTCTTTCAGCTTCCTTCCTCTTGGCCTTTGGTAATGTTCGAGCCGATTGACGAATCGGCCTGGTGTCACCAGTATCAATTTAGTGTTTTACAACAGAAGTTCTTCCTATTTTTCCTCCTTTTGGTACAAAAATTTCACGATATAGTCAAAGAAATTTCGTTATTTTCGTTTTCTTTAAATGGTTGACCATCAACTGCAATCATTTGCTAGAATTTGTCGTTACTGTCTGGTCCACAGGTTCCGATTCTGGTCTCTCTCTTGATTGTAATTGGGAGATCACCAAGCCGGGTTTCGACATGGCGGGTACAGTAGTAAACAAAGAACAGAGTCGGCTTCAGGCGATCTCATAACATTATATTTAAATGTTTTTCTGACTTTGTTTTATAGAAAATATATTTTTTTAATTAGAAACTAATTTCAAATTAAAACAGACGTGTGAAAAATTGTTGGAATTTTAAAATTTTGTTTGGGAAACAATTTGAATCCCAGGGAATTTCTAATATATATTGTTGGCAACACTGCGCACAACTTCACTAGACGAACAAATACGTCAGTTTGTCAGCCCAACTGGAGCGAAAAAAATTCTTTGTGTTCCGCCGCTTGTACCTTACCGCACCAATAATTATTCTTCGAATTATCTTTTATAATGTTCTTATTATTATTATGTTATGAAGTTGAGTAATGCCGTTAGGTGTTACGAGCTGATTAGAAAATCTTTCACCGGCACAAACTGAATATGATTAATTGGTGTAATGTGTAATTAAAAGCCGTAGATCGGATAAGATAGTGTCGATATTGGACTCGTTATAGCTCAATCGTGGAATAAATTCGTTTTATTGTTAGTGGTTACTATATTTATTATTTAAAATCTTGATAAAATAAATAACGTTACTAGAATTCGACGGTTGAAGAGTATGGCCTGTTTTTTCAGCTATATACAGTTAACATAATTTATATTTAGGGTGTATCAACGATGCGTGGGTGAACGATAGCTGCTTCCCTATATGAGATAGGAAAAAATGCTTCAAATAAAAGTTGTAGAGGGCATTGAAAGCTACGTTCCAAAAATAACTACCAATATACAGGGTGTCCGATTAATGTATGAGTTATCGAAGTAATGTTTTTTTAAAGGAAACACCCTATATATTTTTACTCGATTAAATTTCTTTGGAAGAGTGTTTCTCAAAAATATAGGGTTGTATGGGTTTATACTGGGTGGTTAGGAATTTATGGTGGGATTTAGGTAACAAAATGGGTTTATTCAACATCAAATATCTCTAAATCAATAATTTGGAATAAATTTTTTTTCTGCCGAATATTCTCGAAAATAGTGTATTTTCATTTTCTATTCATAATTTTACAGAATGGCGCTTTTCCCATACAGGGGCAACCAAAACTCGGGACCACTTTTTTCTCAGTTTTTTCAAATGGAACACCCTGTAAATGAGGCCATACCAGGATAGCCCATACCATGAGCTTTGAGAAAATGTAGGGTTTGCCTACTTGATTTTTATCGGAAATGTATCTTATTCTTAAGGAAAGTATAAAAAAGTTATAAAAGCAATAACTATTTATTTATTTCATTCGAAAAAGCATAAATTCACATCAAATGTTCGAATAATCTCCCATTTTGTAGCTATGCACAAATTAAGTCTATCTACATTTGCTTTTCTAACTTCAATTAAAGTTGATTTTGTAATAGAGTGAAAAACTTCTCTAATTCTATTCTTCATGTCTTCTGGTGTCGTTGGTTTTTCGCGGTAGACCTCTCCTTTAACATATCCCCAGAGATAGAAATCTAGAGGCGTGAGGTCTGGAGACCTTGCTGGGCACTGAATGGGTCCGTTTCTTCCTATCCATTTATTACTGCGCCATCTGTTTAAAAACCATCTTACCTGATTTTGATTGTGGGGAGGCGCGCCATCATGTTGGTAATATAACCTGAGTCTGGTGTCAAAAGGTACATCCTCCAACAAAATTGGTAAATGATCTCGGAGAAAATCTCTGTAAATTTCCCCATTCAGTGGACCATCAAAGAAATGTGGTCCTATGACCTGATCCCCAATTATGCCCCCCCAATCATTTATCGACCATCTATTTTGGTAATCAATTTCTCTGACCCAATGTGGATTCTCTGTTGAGTAGTAGTGGCAATTGAGTCTATTTACTATTCCATTACTTTTAAATATTGACTCGTCACTAAACAAAATGTATTTTACAAAATTTGGTTCCTCGCGAATGAAATTCAATATATTTTCGCAATAGCGAACTCTGGTGTCATAATCCCTTTCATAAAGTTCTTGATGTAATTCAATTCGGTATGGATGAAGTTTATTTTTTATCAATATTCTGTTCACGGAAGTGTGACTTATATCCAGCTCTCTTGCAATTTCCCTCGTACTAACATGAGGATTCTCTACTGTTGAAAGGATCACCGCTAATTCATTTTCTTCATTTGCTGCAATTTTGTTTACTACTTGCCTTTTCTCATGGTTGACACTGCCTGTTTCGTCAAATCTTTCTTTAACCCTCCGAAAAGTCTGGTCGTATAGACCTTGAATCAGGGTATCGAACTGTATACATTCTACTGGCTAATAAACAATTTCTATCACACTCACCCAAAATGTAGATCATATTTATCATTTCTTCGGTGGATAATTTCATTTTGAAGCGAAAAATTATTAAATTTCAACTATAAATTATTCTCCTCCTCGATAATTAAATGTCAAATTCCTATAACGTTCAAATGTTTCAAGGGTGATTTGATTTTTCGCTGTATTACAAGATCAACTTTAATGAAAGTTCGAAGAGCAATTGATATGATTAATTCGGGCATAGCTTAAACATTTGCTGTGAATATACGCTTTTTTAAATAATTGTTCGTTTATAATAAATAAATAGTTATTGCTTTTATAACTTTTTTATACTTTCCTTAAGAATTAGATACATTTCCGATAAAAATCAAGTAGGCAAACCTTACATTTTCTGAAACCTCATGGTATGGGCTATCCTGGTATGGCCTCATTTACAGGGTGTTCCATTTGAAAAAACTGAGAAAAAAGTGGTCCCGAGTTTTGGTTGCCCCTGTATGGGAAAAGCGCCATTCGGTAAAATTATGAATAGGAAATGAAAATACACTATTTTCGAGAATATTCGGCAGAAAAAAAAAATGTATTCCAAATTATTGAATTAGAGATATTTGATGTTGAACAAACCCATTTTGTTACCTAAATCCCACCATAAATTCCTAACCACCCAGTATAAACCCATACAACCCTATATTTTTGGGAAACACTCTTCCAAAGAAATTTAATCGAGTAAAAATATATAGGGTGTTTCCTTTAAAAAAACATTACTTCGATAACTCATACATTTATCGGACACCCTGTATATTGGTAGTTATTTTTGGAACGTAGCTTTCAATGCCCTCTACAACTTTTATTTGAAGCATTTTATCCTATCTCATATAGGGAAGCAGCTATCGTTCACCCACGCATCGTTGATACACCCTGTATAGTTGTTTCAATTTTGTTAAAATAAAGTCATGAGTATCAATATGAATCTAGATTCATATGGACAGGTGGAATCTAGATTCAAAATTTAGTAGTAAATTGGGTTTTTTATAAAAATCTTGATTAATTTTGTAAGATTAAGTGCATTAAAAATAATCTGTTTAAAACATTGTTACACCCTCAATATCTAAATGTATTAGTGAATTAATATAAACCATAAATAATATCGGACCTAAGACAATTCCCTGTGGAATACGTTATATTTATATAACGTATATAAATATAGGTTTTATTATCATTACAGCATTAATAAAGATGCTAAATAGTAGTTGCCCCATCTTGGAACCTTGCGGCACTTTAGAAGTAAGCAGGTCACGTAACAGAATAAACAAAGACTTCATTAAGCAAAATATTGTTATTCAGTAATTCGAATCCTTTTGAAAAATCTTATATTAATTTCCATTGTTTGTAATTTTTTACTAGCAGGTAAAATTAAATTCCTTGGTTCGACAAAGCTTGCCCCCACATGCATACCGAAATTATTTGAAATATGCAGTGTGTACCTATATATATGCAAACGACGAGAAGGCATTTTTGGCATCTTCCAGTGCCAGGATTGCCAGCTGATCTCTCACCGAAGTATACTTACTTGCTTCGTAATTTTACACACATATATTCGTGTGTGGCATAACGGAATAGGGTCGTTTAGTTTTAAGCGGCCATACACTTATTACCTTTTCTCCTTCAGATTTATAGGGGATGGAAGGGTTATTTCTTTTTATTAGCTCAGTTTTATAAAATTCGGGAGAGTAGGGTCGGGTTCTTAGACACAACGCAAATTTTTATAAATTCAATTTAATTTTTGACAGCGTCTGACATTTATTTCAGAGGTTAGATGTACCGAAGAGTAACAAAAAAAATATATATAATCTGAATATAAAAAAAAATACCACGCCGTGATTCAGTAGGTAAAATAATAATTATATATATCATGCAATTGTATCTACAAATTATCGTTACAATCCGAGGTACACGTCCGCAAATAGGCCTAAATGTTACAAACGGTAATCCAGAATTGTAAGTAAGCTTTATAAAATGGCTTTACCTCTATATATAACCCTAATATTATCAATTTCTAAGGTAAATTACGTGAATTATCTCGATTATCTCAAAACCTTTGTAGGTAGAATCACAATTAGTGGACCCCAGTTGAGGTCATATGGTACCCACGATAAATGGGGCCCTTGGCTATAAGGAATGGTCTTACTTTATATCTCTGTTGTCCCGTCGTCCTCAATATTGCGTCGTACCTCTGGCCAAGGAGGGCTAGATCCAGCCGATTTGCTGTAGGGGTTGGTTCTGGGGTACCTGGCTTCCTAAACTAGCTAAACATGCACCCAATCCTTGTAGAATGTTAGCTGGCAGTGTTCAAAAGCTGTAGCAGTTTAGTGATAGTACCACGAAGAAAGCTTGGAAGGAAGTGTATTAGTCCGAAGGAAAGTCGATAGATCCCACAGAAATAAATACCCAGATAGATATAAGTAGAATAAGTAGAAGCTGAAGTTGAAGTTAAAGTTGAAGGTGAAATTGAAGGTCTGTAAGAAGGATTAGTGTAAGCCACACATATAAACAGCCTTAAGCGATAGGTAAGCCATGTAAGAGAATAATTATATTTAATATTAGACACTCACCTTTAGGTGTAGGGCGACCTTTTTGTAGGAATCACAGTTAAAGATTATATAAAATCCACCGAATGGTGTAGAAATCACAAAGATTTATCAACTAATTCTTTAGACTGGTTTCACAGTTTTTATTCTTTTAGCTCAAGTCAAATCCTAGATACACTAGAGAAAATAGCACATGCTACCACAAAGTTGAGCAGATAAAAACTGATAAAAGGAAGTTCCCAAAATGGTGGGAAGTCAATGGAAGGTCTTGACTATTAAAGACTAGCAGGACAAAGTCTGGTAAGAGTGTGGCCCCTCAGTAAAAGAAGAATGTGACACTTCATAAAAGTGAATGTAAACAAAAACAAATAATAATTAACCTATATTTAAAACCATCAGATATGTAAAAGAGTTATGTGTACTATTTCTTGTAGCAACAGGCATTTCTTTGGGTTCTAAAGTATTCATTAAAAGTAATCATTCTAACAAAATAATAGGAAAGGTTAGAATAGGGTTGAAAGTAGAATAAGCTACAAAATTAGAAGTCTTACGATTCATACAACGGTTTCTGTAAGTAAAACAAATCCAAAATAGAATAGGCCTAGTAGGCAAAGTAGATTAATGTAGAATAGGTTAGATTAGAATAGAATAACTTAGAATAGATTAGAATAACTTAGAATAGGGTAGAATAGATTAGGATTAGATTAGAATAACTTAGAATAGATTTAGGATTAGATTAGAATAACTTAGATTAGGGTAGAATAGATTAGGATTAGATTAGAATAACTTAGAATAGATTTAGGATTAGATTAGGGTAGAATAGATTAGGATTAGATTAGAATAACTTAGAATAGATTTAGGATTAGATTAGAAGTTAAATTAAATCATAAATAAAAATAAAGTTGTGTATTGTTTACTAGCTCTGCCATTTTAACTTGGCTACGATATTTTGACCCGTAATACACTCATATTTTTAGTGGTGTTAATATTAGGACATTTTTACTTAACTATATATTAAAATATATCGAAGACATAAATATAACAGATGAATTTTAGTTTTAAAATGGAGTTAAAAGAAATCTGCAACCATAAAAAATAAATGAAGTACTGTAGGTTACGATGGAATTTCTATAAACATTTTTCTATATAGTACTTTGTATGCATAGTACAACCATAGGTGTATTATTAGTATTTAACTAATTTCACTAACACTAATATACTATTAAGGGATGGGACAACATTGTCAATAGCTGTAGGATCCTGGAACATCCAGTCACCTGTGGTAGCAAATATAAACGAAAAAAAAAAAAAAACAAAGAAAGAAAGGAAATAAAAACAAAATAATTTTTCGATAGTATAGAGCAGGCCTGCACAACTGGAGTTTTCAAAGGGCCAGTTCAAAAAAGCCGTAGGAGTACGAGGACCAAGAACGGGTATAATTTTCTTTTGGCGGGGGAGGGGGATAGGTGTAGGCGAAGGATTTTCGCAGGTGCAATGCTCAAATACGTTAATATTTTAATTAAAATAAAAATTATTTATTTAAATTACTTACATCGAAGGTTTATTCAGTTTTACCACATATATGATTTAATATATATTAAAGCAATTCATAAATGCAATTTTGTTATTAAAAAAAGTAAATTTTGACGTAGGTGGGTCAAATTGGTAAAGGGACAAAGGGCAAAGGAAACGACAATGGCGGGACGCAAGCGACCCGCAGGCCGTATGTTGTGTAGGCCTGGTATAGAGCATTAAAGACTTAAACGTATTAGAACCATTATTATAATAGAATATACCTAAAGTTTCATCTTGGAATATTTGAATATATTTTATAATACACTTTTCAATCAAGTTTTATCACATTTACTATGATTTCCATATAACACTTTGTTCTTCAAACAGATCTGTCTTCCTATAAGTCGGTTTAGAAATGTTACGTGCATGGCCAGCTATTGTTGTGTTGCCGGCTTGTCTTCGGGAGCTTGACTGTGCAGCCATGCAAAAGTAAGAACTGCTCCACCTGCTAAGTCGCCACGCATGCGGGCAACAAACTGGTTTGGAGACTGGATTGTCGTCTATAGATATTAGTCTCGAATTTCGCACTGGTTCGTTAATTCTATAAAAAATGGCACTGTATTAATATTTGCCGGTAAAATAATTAAAATTGAAGAAATTTTTGGTCATCCAAAATTGTTTTTCTTTAAGAATTATTCCACTGGATGCTTGGCTTGGGGTTCAGGGGTAATCAACAGCAGGTACTACAAAGTCTCAGGTACCTATTCCGAAAATTTAGATCCAGGTAGCACAAAAATCCTATAAAGTTAAGTAAATTAAACACTGTCATGACTAAAATAATCCCCAAATACTATATATGCATCTTTTCATTAATACAACCCCCCCACTTACAGTTTAACGATATTATCATTAAAAAAATATGTAGAAATTATGAGAATGAACTGACACAAGACAAATTGAGACGAAACAATTAAAATATACACTTACCCAACTAAATATTTAAGTTTTACCAATAAACTACGACTTCTTGGATAAAGAGCATGGGTTTAGCTTCTCAGGCATTTTCTAGGAGGTTATCAACAAAATCCTTAATTCACAAATTATTTCTGGATTCTCTAAAATTCACTCGTACTTTGATGGCATTATAATCCATAGATCAACGAAAGAAGAATGTAAAGAAAAACTTTAAACCTATGTTCAATGATTAAAAGAATTTTGAGCTTCATCTAAATCGGATGAAATGTGCTTTTTTTGAAACCAGCATCGATTATCTAGGACACGTTATCAAACACGATCAAATTTCAAAATATCCAAGGAAAGGCTATGCCAAAACCGACTGATATCGATGGAGTTAGAAGAATTCTTGGGTTGATAACGTATTACACTCGTTTTATTCCCAATGCTTCGAGCAAAACTTACCCACTATGTAAACTCCTATAAAAAAAATAGAAAATTCGTCTGGTCTGCTTCTTCTGAATCTGCTTTTATTAAATTAAAAGAAGAAATTGCTATTATTGATCCTGGAGTGTGACGCTAGCTTGAGAGGAATTGGCGAAAACCAGTTGCATTTGTCTTAAGATCCTTTAACTTTAAGCAAAATGAATAATAAATAGTCATTATATTTTCGGTAAATCACTTTTTCATTTATTTATTTGGCCGAAAATTTAAACTTGTCACTGACAAATAGTTTCCTTACCAGAATATTTCATCAAAATTCAAAATTATGACTACGACTTCAGCTAGACTTCCTAGATACCCTTCGTTTTTGTCTGGTTTCAAGTACGGAGTTGAATACAGGAAAGCTTATAATCACATGTGGATTACCTTTCCAAAGTCACTTTTGTTCAACAAACATATTCTAATCTTTGATAACCTTAGAATAGCTATAGATAAGGTTGCCACATTTCCGGAAGTGACAAGCGTGGCAACCGTGACGATAGAGCATTTTTATATAATCAGGTCCAAATGTTGTGACCATTTCTAAAAAAAAAAAAAAGTTCCTCGACTTAATTTTCGTAAAACGAGTAGGTAGAGCATTCTTATATAATCAGATCCATTTTTGTGAATATTTCTAAAAAAAAAGCTCCTATGGTCCTCCACTTATTTTTTATTTTTCGTACAAACGAGGGTCTTTTACCCGGTCTATTTTTTTATAAATCCGATTCCTCTGCGGCTTTTAAAAAGCGTGGAATTTGCATAAAAAGCGTGCAGGCAAGTCAAAAAGCATGGCTGCCACGCCAACAGCGTGACGTCCGGCAACCCTAGCTATAGTGATTGATTTAGTTTTATCCAAAATAAAAACTGATTTGAAATCACAAAATCGAGTCAAAAACAACTTCATCGTAGATAACATCATTCTGTTTAAAGGTCATTTCAACATCACTTCAACCATTGGTTATTTAAGAACTTGACAGTACTCACTTAGAGGCGTCACAAAAATGAAACAGCTGGCAAGAACATATTTTTACTGGAAAAACATAAATAAAGACATTGAAAATATGGTTAAGTCTTGTTCAACATGTGTTGAGGTTCAATAATTCCCTTCAAAAGATATTCTTCATCATTGGAATATTGCAAAAGAAAATTGGAATCGAATTCTTATTTATTATGTAGATCTATGTCAATGTTTTCATTTTCAAATTGTTGTCGATGCTACATCTCAATGGGCCGAAATTAAAATTATTAAAAGTGATGGTATCGACAATGTTGAAATTTTTGTAAATGAGCAGTTTAAGATATTTTCCAAATCGTATCGATTTTTTAAAAATTCACCGCATTAAGTCATCCTGCAACCAATGGTCTAGCCGAGCGTAATGTCAACTCTTAAAAATAGACTTAAAGCCATGATAAGGATAACATATCCATGAATAGGAAAATTCAAGAAATTATTCTTAAATATCGCACCACTATAACACTTATTCTATTAGTCTTTACAGGTTTGTAATTAACTTTGTATATCACAATATCATGTAACTCATTTCATTCTTCCTTTTAGGCCTGAAGATGGCCTTAGTGCCGAAACTGGTTGTCATGTAATTTAATTGTTAAACAATTTTTATGTGGGATTGATTTTGAGTATCATTTCTTAAATTTTTATTTAAGAAGACATATAATAATTAAACTTGACGTCTTACGACCAACTTAACATAAGAACTCAGAAAACCAGTTACCTCTAGTACGCAATTTAAGAAAGAGTTCAAGCCAGATATAGTGGGAACAAACTTTTGTAGAAATTCGGAACTATTGTAACATTTTTAAATTCTTATTAGAATGTTGGTTTTAATGTGTGACATGCTGTATAAAATTGGTATTTAAATAATTTAAAATTAAATTATCGCCATACGCAATATTCCTGAGAAAGGGAAATTTCGCGTAGTGGGAGTTTTATTTGGTCAGTCGATGTCAAATCATTTCTAGAAATTCATTTTAACATCCTATCGTTGAATTAACCCACAAGTGTCTTAGGCTGCGATTAGCGGTGAGTTATTAATGTCATTAAAAAAGTTAGTTATAAGTTAAATTTTTGAAAGTCAATTTAGATTTATTCAGTATGATTTAGTAATTCCTTTTGTGTTGCTGGAATTACATATTGTATTAATTAATTTATTATTGTTGGAAATTATTGCAAATTAACGAATTTTAATACAAATTAAATTCTTGAATTCTTATTATATTATATTATAACAAAAAAGTTTGGTTTTTTACACTACCAGGTGGAGCTAGAAGACAGTAACCTTTTCAAATGAAACACCTTAGGATTATGAACACTAGTTACCCCAATAGCATTACCAAATTGAATAGTACGTGTCTGCCACAAACACAAACAATGGATTTATGTCCAAGTCGACAAGGTTTTCATCCTGTATATACTGGATCGAAACCTGCTAGACTTCTCTGTAGGTGTCAAGTTCAAGATCATTTGATTTGTATTCCATAGCTTCTAAAAAGTCTCATATCACTAAATTTATATAATAATAAATTATTAATTATTGTCAACTTTAATAATAAATACTTCACTTCCTACAACTATTTAGCAGAAGTAAATCCTTCAAGAAAGATTCAATCGTTGAAAAACTTCGAAAAATTTTACGATCTCAACCAATATAATGAAGTACTGAATGAGAATGGTCGTTTACTTGATTTAGTTTTTTCAAATGTAAGCTCATGTAAAGTAGAGAAAGCCATCGACGTTCTACTTCTAAGTAACAGTCACCCACCCTGCCCTCAGTATAGAAATATCTTTCGAACATAACAAATATTTAGCTCCAATATCCTCCTATGGTTATAATTTTAAAAAAGCAAACTTTCCTCGATTGAATCAAAGTATATTTTAAACTGACTGGTCCTCTCTAGGTAATTATAACAATGTGGATGACAATGTAAAGCTGTTATATGAAAAATTAAATAACATTTTTGAGTTACATGTTCCAAAGAAAAGATCAACCAAAGTACATTACCCACAGTGGTATAACGCAGATATTATCAAAACAATTAAAATTAAACATAAGCTATGGAAACAATTTAAAGCTAAAAAAAAAAATAATTATAATTACGCTAAATTCGCCATTTGCAGATCTGATATTAAAGAAAAGATTAAAACGGCCTACGAAACTTTTTTAAGATCCTCAGAGAAAAACGTAAAACACAATCCTAAATCGTTCTGGTCATTAGTGAATACAAAACGAGGTAGTTCATCTTCAATACCCAATAATATGACTGTAATAGTAAATAGTTTCGCGGACTTTTTCTCAGCGAATTACACCAATTACACCATTCCTAGTCCTATAAATATTGAAGTAGAGTCGAAAAATAATAATGTAATTAACATAACCTGTGTTTCCGAGGAAGAGGCATTGAATGCATTAAAAAGTTAAAACCTAAAATGACGGTTGGAACCGATAACATACCTGCGTATCTAATTAGACTTTGTACACAAATTTTAACAAAACCTTTAACTGTGATTTTCAACCTTATTTTAAAAAATAGTTATTTTCCAAATTGTTGGAAGACCTCTTATATTTGTCCAATTTAAAAAAAAAATAGAAGAACAACATTTCCAACTATCGGCCAATAACAATCTTAATTTCTCAACGGTATTTAAAATAGTTATCCCTAATCACCTCTCTTTTAAACTCAGGCAATTAATTATTTCAAATCAGCATAGTTTTATTTTAGGAAGGTCCACTATAAATAATTTATTCTGCAAGACACAAGTAATATTTGAGGCACTTACTAGGAGAAGTCAAATACAGAATTGAACATAAACTACTGCTTAATAAATTAGAAAGTATGGGAATTCATGGATCATTGCTAGTACTTTTAAAATCTTATTTATCGAAACGTCTTCAATATGTTCAGTGCCTGGGACACAGATCACATAATTTTTACCAAACTTCTGGAGTACCGGAAAGATCTGTTTTAGGGCCACTTCTTTTCATTCTTGTAGTTAAAAACAACGTTACAAGTATTTTATATGCTGATGATCTAAAATTGATTTATGAGATTAAAACTACTGATGATTGTGCTAAACTTCAGAAAGACATCGATTTATTAGATGAATGGTGCTCAGAGAATGAATTACCCTCAATGCCAGTATGTGTAATGTTATGTCATTTTGTAGAAAAGATCAGGTATAGTCTTTCTAGACACAATCCAACACGGCAGAATAACCGATTAGTACCGACTTGAAAGGGACCGCGCACATGGGCTTACCAATTTTATTATTAAAATTAAGTAAATTAAATTAATAATTATGTATAGTTCTTCCATTAAACTCGTTCCGGACTCTTACCGACAATTTTGTTTGATCTGTCACAGGCGTAGATACATCATTTTAAAAATTTAATATTTTTATAAATACGAGAAAGTATTCGTTAAAAGGCGATCGAGTGATTATAAATTGGACGGCGTTATACCCGTTATTTAGATAGATGCACTTAATTGTAGTCCTACTTGAAACTTAAAAAAATCATTATTATAGCTCGTTAATTTGCTACAACTGAATATTAAATTACAAAACGTAAATAGACGAGTAAAATTTACCTGCCTATAAGGGCGTTTGGTTCAAACAGGGTACCAGACGTGAACTGATCCGTTTTTGTACCCCATTCGTTTTTTTTTCCGGAAAACGAAATTTCAAAATAAAAATCATAAAGGAAAATAAATTTTTTGCAAATAAAACAAAACTATAAAATAATTTAGAAAAATGAATTTTTTAAAAGAAATAAATAAATACGAACTAATAAAATGTTAACAATGAATTAATTTGATAACTCTCGGATTACCAATAATAAAAAATAAGAAAGTTAATTCGAATCTAAATCTGAACCATCTGTCGAGGAATCGAGGTTTGGATATATAACTACTGGAGCTATAGAAGGTAAAATATGATATTCTTTTTCCTTTTTAGGACGTGACTAATACAAATTTTCCAAACGTCAGTCAAAGACGGATCTTTAAAAACGCCATTAATATTTTATAAATCACATTTGTTAAGGTAGGTGCAAAATTATTACTGCTGCATTCATATCTTCATGATAAACCAGCAGAGCTTTATTGACATATTTTGCTGAAAGTAGCGAAGCGTTTGCTACAAAGCCATTTTCATTTCCGGTATATAAAATTATGACTCTAGCATCTACATCTACCTCAAAAGGTCTCCAGAAAGCATCTCGTATAACACAAATCAAAATTTAACAGAAACACCGAAAAATAAAAATAAGTATAACAAACGCTTTGGGAAAAATTTTCAAACCGTGCACGCTACTGATCAAAGATAAAACAACTAAAGCAGCCAGGCGAGCCAGCAATTCTGGCCGCTCACTTGTGGACTTAACATCAACTGTAGGTGCGTAGATGTTTAAAACTTAAGTGTGCCACATCAGAGGCTATACCATGACGGTTCACGCTTATTTGCAATGTGAGGGTATAGAATTTGTAGCATTCGCATGGCATGTAACGCGAATTATTGCGCAATCCCGGTACAAACGCCTGTATTGGACTAAGTCTGGAAATACTATAATAACATATAACGTCCAGAACATACGAGATCTTGGTGTTTACTTTGACCCTAAACTTATTTTTAATGCTCACATTGCCAAAATCACTGCTATTACTTATCGTTTATTAGGTTTTGTAATCCGAAACATGAGAATGTTTAAAGATTTTTCTACAATGAGTCTATTATTTTCTATCACTCTCCTACATAATCCAGGAGTTTGCGTGGTCTGGTGTGTCTTCTATAGTCATCTCTCTCGTACTCGGCGAGTTCCCTTAGTTCCTTGTTGGGGTGTAATATGTGACTTTCTTGTGTATTAAGTCTAGAACCCTGGTGGATTCATGTCTTTTCTGATGTAAACATGTGTTCTGTTTGTCTTGCAGGTGTATTCCTAGACCATGGAGACATATATCAGTATTGGCAGTATGAAACCGGATGAGCCTTCAACAGTAGTTTGCTTTTTACTTTTATCAAGCAGTTCATCCTTGATCTGGCTTGTTTTGTCTTGTTCGCAATTTTACTCCAATTTTTCTGATCATGATTGTCTTGGCGTGATTCCACAGTCTCTGGAAGTACTGAGTTCTTAAAATTTCATTTATGGCGGCTGTAAGGTAGACTGTGGCCTTCAGCGACAGGTGTTTGATCACACGATTCCAAATTTTCCTTCTTCCAGGGGTCTTTTTGGCTGATATTTGATTATGCTTCTCACTGCGTCAGGAGATGTGGGCGCAAGTTGTCCTATTGTGGGTTTGTTTTCATAATCTTCTCCAACTTCTTTGCTGAAGTCCATATCTTCCTTATTTTGACATTCTGTCTCCAACGAAGCTGTGCTAACCGCTAACCATCCCATTTGCTCCATGCAAGGTTGGGATGCGTTTTCTTTCATAACTAAAGATTTTTTGTAGTTTCCATAGACCTAATTTCTAAGATCTATCGAGAGCTTATGAACGCGTCTTACGTTCATCCCACAGGTATTGATGAAACTCACCATTACTGTCAAAAACATATGACGAAGACAACAACATATGACAGCTTGTGGTAATTAGCTGATATGTGTTTTACGAAGTGATATAAAATATCGTTAGTCGCAAACTTGTTTGCATCCCTTACCAATAATATCTGTTAGGTCAAAAAATTCTGTAATTCTATTTCTAGCCAATAGATACCTACACCTCCAGGATGAACTTCTATTAATTGCGGTAAATTCTTTGAAAAATCCAATTAATTTTAAATAATTTCCATGAATAAGAAGTAGGTTAACGATTAGAAAATTCGTGTAACATTTTCCTTCGACTTGAATCGTTGCAAAAGGTGCAGCTGCCGTTCTATAATTTCGAACTGTCACCGACCGAATCGATTCTACACGTCAGACCATACGATTGTGTGTAAATTATATTGGATTTTTAGCGGTAAGAGGAAATAATAAACTTCATTGATTGGTATTTGGGCGTGAGATCGAGATAATATTGCGTTTTTGTTGTTATATAGACCGGAGAATTTCATTGGATATACGGTCGGCAATTAATTGTTAATTGCTATGTTTTGATATAGTAAATAAGGATCAAAATAAAATTATTTAATAATTATTAAAACTTTTAACAGTAAAAATGATAATAATAATAAATAAACATTCTGGAATACAATTTATAGAAAATTAAAAGCAACAAGAAAAAAGAATGATTGGATAAAAATAATAAAAAATAATACTTACAAATTAACAAAGTTTTGTTTGTACACTGACAATTAAGTCATATTTGTTTATAGTAATTAAAAAAAAATGTTTCTTATTTGAAAATCAAAATACTATTTATTAATATTATAACGTCACTATAAAATAAGAGATATTTTTAATTAATTACCCGATTCAACTTTACTTGAACAATTTATAAAACTTTACAAAACTATTTAAAAGATCTACATTTTAAACTAAATTAGTTATGATGTGTTTTTATAAAAAAAAAATATAATTTTTATCAATGAATTGCATTTTCGTATAGTCTATTTTTATGTATGAGAGAGTATTAAAATAATAAAGCGTTCGTAATCCATAGGCGTACCACTTCTTTTAGTAGACAGTTAAAATATTTTTTGAAGTTATTCCTCGAGTATACACTTATATTTTCACCTAATTAACCTGCTTATAACTTCTAAACAGCTGAAGGTAAAAAAGTGCAATTTTTTCTAAAATCTTTTATTTTTCCACAAGGTATGTTAAGAACATTGTGTCAAACGGGTTATGTAGGTATAAGGGTTTAAACTTTGTCTTTTAAACAACGTTACGTTCATAAATAATAATTTTAATATAAAAACTACTTCTTACCTACAAATCCAAATCAGAATCGAAATCAGAATATGAACTGTCGCAACCAATATTTACAATGAGTGGCTCGATCATTTCATCAGTAATATTGTCCAACTTCCACATTTTCTCTTCTTCTTTAATCGTATGATTTACTGCCTTTTCCCAGTTTTCAGGCTTCACATTATTTACAGCCTCCAAAAACAACTGTTTAACATCACTCATTTTAAAAGAACTATTTTTTCTTGAAACTTCTCCCATTATCTGTGCCCATATCAGTTCAATCGGGGTTACTTCGCATTGATATGGTAGTGATCTAACCACCGTCATCCCACGATTTTTTGCAATTTCATCAATTTCATATTTTTTGAATTTCTCTTTATGAAGGGAACACAAATGATATAGTTCTTTTCTCACAGAACCGGGATGGAACTTAATATTCTTTGAATTTAGCCAATTCTGTAAATCTTCTTTTAACCACTTGGTTGTGGGCATTTTTTCTATAAGTCTCGAGTGATAACTTGCATTATCCATTACTATTATTCAGTTCTGAGGAAGAAGATCTATAATTTGTTCGAACCACTCTTTAAAGACTCAGCATTCATGTCCTCATGGTATTCACTGGTACGAGTAGATTTAACAGTCAATAAACCACCTTTAACAAAACCGTTTGAACTACCGATGTGTACTATTATTAGTCTGCGCCCCTTTCCTGATGGTGGATTTAAACCAGTAGATAAATTATTTAAAAAAGCCTGTCTTCGACTTGGTTTATGTCCCTCGTTGATCCATGTTTCATCTAAATAAAATACATTTCTTCTTTGGTTTCTCATTTCTTTTATAGTCCTTAGGTAATTTCTTCTCCATACTACAATATCGCTTCTTTCTATTAAAATAGACTTTCTGGAATGCTTTTTCCATAGAAAACCTATTTCTTTTAAAAGTTTCCATAGTGTGCTTCGACTCATTTCAGGGTAATCCTTATCATCTCGAATCGTGGCAAGAACTTTGTCTACTGTCGGAAATTCTTTTCTAAAGAAGAACGCATGCACTTTCCTTCGAAGTCTTACTTTCAAAAGATTTTCTAATTGAAATTTGGGTTTTCCTGGAGCTTTACGTGCTGTTTGAAACTCGCCACATTTCTCTTCTTTAACAACTCTGTAAATCGTAGATTTCCCAACACCAAGCGTACTACTAACTAATTCCACTGGGTCATCAACACTTTTAAATAAATGTTTGTCTGTAAATGATTTAAAACAATTAAATATTAATATTTTTTCATTAACTGTTAAAGGACCGATTTTTTGTCGTTTACGCGGCTCTTCCAAATTTCCCATGATCACACTAGAATTCACACTGCACCTTGCAAGTTGCAACTAAACGACATTTAGTAAACTGTCAAGAATACACAACTTGGACCTCCTTACTAAATGGAAAACCTATAATCGCATTTTCGGTGAAATTTGTTGGGAAGGTATTTATCTACTTTTAATTCGATTACTGTAAGAAATTCTTGGAATTAAAATAAAACAAAATTGGCAAATAGGTACTTATTGAAAATAATCTTAAGATACGGCTATGTAATCTTTAATACACAGGACTTTTGGCCTGTCCTAACCTTTTTCTATTGTTCTGTACAGCTTATGTTTATAAAGGACCAATAAAAGACCCAAAACTTGTGATAGCTCAGGTACATTTATTACAATTTTAGGAAATATTTAGATTATTCTGTAAAAATATTTAAAATGACCGTACGTAAGTTTTGCATTAAAAATGCTGTTTTATTACTCTCTCATACATAAAAATAGACTATAAAAGATAGACAACACATTTTACATTTTACACTATAATTTTAAAATAATAGAAATTAAAAATAACAAAACAAAAAATAAAATTACAGATTTTACTAAAAGATAATCTGCTAAAGCCACCCAACCAAATTCTGTTTACTGATCGATATTTACAATCCTGGCCTCGTTATCAAAGTTATAATCTGATCGGGTGTCAAAATACAGCCCACCATCTGCAAATAAATTGTACTGGTCTCGTGAATGGAGGTAATACCACGAAAAATGCTTCGGTGGGTTCTTTGGGTGCCATTCCAGCTTGTCATACCACATAATGTAGGATTATAGTGTAATAAAAATGTTATGCGTTTGGGTATTTAAAATGGTCAGTTAGAGTCTGATGATATATTTGTTTATTAGCATTTTTGTTAATGTTTTTTTTTGCAATTTAAATAATTTATATTTACTTTAAAATACGTAAAAAATAATTATGTTTAGTTTACAACAAAATCACAAGAATAGCACAAGAAAATCACAGGAAAATTACAACAAAATCACATGAAAATCATACAATTAATACAGAAAATTCAATTATACCTCTCTTCGTACGCCACTGGGGTCCATACTATTAAAATTTATGTAGCTCACAAGTAACATATCATCCAAATCAAAAAAGTTATACACTGAATAGTGCTTCCAGAAATTGATGGTTATCTAAAAAAAAAGACATTAACAATGCATATTAAAATCTTAAGTTTCTAGTAGATAAATTACATAGGTGAAAAGATTGTATCCACGTTAGCTTAACAATTTTGTTTAAGTACACAACTAGTAGCCTTAGGTTTATCGTTTGGAGTTTAGATCGACAGGGGCGTAACCGTAGGGAATTTAAAAGCAGTAACATAATAGTGATATGTGCATCATCGGTCAACCAGACTATCTTTCGGGCGTGTAAGACCTAATTACTCAAAGAGACTATAGTCTATTTTTATGTATGAGAGAGTAATAAAACAGCATTTCTTATGCAAAACTTTAAATATTTTTACAGAATAATCTAAATATTTCCTAAAATTGTAATAAATGTACCTGAGCTATTACAAGTTTTGGGTCTTTTATTGGTCCTTTATAAACATAAGCTGTACAGATTAATAGAAAAAGGTTTGGACAGGCCAAAAGCCCTGTGTATTAAAGATTACATAGCCGTATCTTAAGATTATTTTTAATAAGTACCTATTTACCAATTTTGTTTTATTTTAATTCCAAGAATTTCTTACAGTAATCGAATTATAAGTAGATAAATACCTTCCCAACAAATTTCACCGAAAATGCGATTATAGGTTTTCCATTTAGTAAGGAGGTTCAAGTTGTGTATTCTTGACAGTTTACTAAATGTCGTTTAGTTGCAACTTGCAAGGTGCAGTGTGAATTCTAGTGTGATCATGAAAAATTTGGAAGGGCCGCGTAAACGACAAAAAATCGGTCCTTTAACAGTTAATGAAAAAACATTAATATTTAATTGTTTTAAATCATTTACAGACAAACATTTATGTAAAAGTGTTGATGACACAGTGGAATTAGTTAGTAGTACGCTTGGTGTTGGGAAATCTATGATTTACAGAGTTGTTAAAGAAGAGAAATGTGGCGAGTTTCAAACAGCACGTAAAGCTCCAGGAAAACCAAAATTTCAATTAGAAAATCTTTTGAAAGAAAGACTTTGAAGGAAAGTGCATGCGTTCTTCTTTAGAAAAGAATTTCCGACAGTAGACAAATTTTTGCCACGGTTCGAGATGATAAGGATTACCCTAAAATTACCCTATGGAAACTTTTAAAAGAAATAGATTTTCTATGGAAAAAGCATTCCAGAAAGTCTATTTTAATAGAAAGAAGCGATATTGTAGTATGGAGAAGAAATTACTTAAGGACTATAAAAGAAATGAGAAACCAAAGAAGAAATATATTTTATTTAGATGAAACATGGATCAACGAGGGACATAAAACAAATAAATTTTGGCAAGATGAAACTGTTACAAGTCGAAGACAGGCTTTTTTAAATAATTTATCTACTGGTTTAAATCCACCATCAGGAAAGGGGCGCAGACTAATAATAGTACACATCGGTAGTTCAAACGGTTTTGTTAAAGGTGGTTTATTGACTTTTGAATCTACTCGTACCGGTGACTACCATGAGGACATGAATGCTGATGTCGTTAAAGAGTTGTTCGAACAAATTATAGATCTTCTTCCTCAGAACTGTATAATAGTAATGGATAATGCAAGTTATCACTCGAGACTTATAGAAAAAATGCCTACAACCAAGTGGTTAAAAAAAGATTTACAGAATTGGCTAAATTCAAAGAATATTAAGTTCCATCCCGGTTCTGTATTGTTTGTGTTCCCTTCATAAAGAGAAATTCAAAAAATATGAAATTGATGAAATTGCAAAAAATCGTGGGATGACGGTGGTTAGATCACCACCATATCATTGCGAAGTAAACCCGATTGAACTGTTATGGGCACAGATAAAGGGAGAAGTTTCAAGAAAAAATAATTCATTTAAAATGAGTGATGTTAAACAGTTGTTTTTGGAGACTGTAAATAATGTGAAGTCTGAAAACTGGGAAAAGGCAGTAAATTATACAATTAAAAAAGAAGAGAAAATGTGGAAGTTGGACAATATTACTGATGAAATGATCGAGCCACTCATTGTAAATATTGGTTGCGACAGTTCATCTTCTGTTCTTAACATACCTTGTGGAAAAATAAAACATTTTAGAAAAAATTGCACTTTTTTACCTTCAGCTGTTTAGAAGTTATAAGCAGGTTAATTAGGTAAAAATATAAGTGTATACTCGAGGAATAACTTCAAAAAATATTTTAACTCTCTACTAAAAGAAGTGATACGCCTATGGATTACGAACGCTTTATTATTTTAATACTCTCTCATACATAAAAATAGACTATAAATATGGCTGAATTACATACTTTTGAAAATCGCCGTCTGCGGGGCGATATGATAATTTGTTTTCTTATTTTAAAATATAATTTTGGAAACTTAAAATGTATGTTTATCGTAGACAATGCAGGTCGACTACGGGGTCATAAATGGAAGCTGAATAAAAGAATAATTTTTCGCCAAAACAAAGCAAAACTCTACATTTAATCGAATATTCTCCACTTGGAATTCTCTACCGGATAATGTTTTAAATGCTCCATTTGTTAATGTTTTCAAGAACGAATTTGATAATTTTCTATTTTCTTTAAACATTTAGTATTGGTTTTTACCCAGTGGCGGCTTGTGGTAATTTAAAAAAGGGTCCTTCATAATTTTAAGAAGTAAAAATGACAACAAAGGATAAGCAATCCAAAACAAAAGGTTCTCATGGACATTCCCTGAATATTTTAGTACATTGTTCTTAGGTTATTCTAATACAGTTACTTTTTACGTGTTATCTACTATTACAGATTGAGTTTCTGCTACGAAAACTGTCTAAAAAAATTCAACATATATACCAAATATTTTTCCCTCTTATGTATTATGATGTTTCATATTTAGTTATGTGGGCTTATGGGTCTCATGGCATCTGTTCTAATTAAATTTCCAAACTGATATATTTGTAAAAAAATATATTGGATAATATTTCTAATATGTCCACAAAAATCTGGTGCAATATATTGACTTTAAATTATTATAGCTACTAAAATGTCAAAACAAACGTAACTCACCAAAGAGTGAAAATAAATCTCGAATTTAAGCATTTTCAAGATTCAATGGGTGTTTTAATTTCAAACAAGCACTAAATTACATTTTTAGAAATATACAGGGTCATTCTGTATGATAATTTGACTTGGATAAAAGTTTTTGTACATTTTATGTACTATTTATTGACGTTTACAGATTTCCCGCATACGTATTGGTTTTCAAGATATGACGTCATCGGGCAATATTTTAAATGAATCACCCTGTATTTATATTTTTTTTTCGCGTTCGTCTGATCTGTCTGAATTCATCAATGGTACATTAAGTGGGTCCCAGACTTACGGTCTTATAATAACAATTAAATTAGATTATACTTTAATAAGACACATTTTAAATATTTTAAATGGATATGTTTATTAGTGTAGATGTCACTTTCATATTTAAATTTGCCGCCACATTTAAGTTGGCAACGTCCAGTCTGATCTTTGGTAATTTCCTAGTTTTGACAGATATACTTCTTGTCATTTGTCGTGACAAGATGGTAACTTTGGTGTTTTATGTGCTAGAGTCAGGTGCATGGCGATAAAACAATTTCTAATTATGTTATGAGTTTTATTATGGAAATATTAACGTTGTTTAAAAGAAGTTATAACTTAGTTATAACTTTTATCCAAAACATTAGACCATAGCCCTCAGAAAGTCTAGATACCGCTTGGCGTATACTGTCAATACAAAAAAATGACCCCATTCAAGCTTGTCGCCATGTTAGGTAAATTTATGTTTTGGCTACACTGATTTTTAGTTTGTGTGTTCTGTAATACGTGAACACCGATAATCTGCACTTTGTTATTAGTTATAAGTGAGTGAGACGCACAATTTCTAATTTCAAATTAAGAACAAAACTTTGACAAACCTATTTGATTTTCCTAGATCTGTTCAGACAGGACCGGTTTTATAAAATTTCTCGTTCTTGAAATGTTATTTTTACATGGTTATATATTATTGGATAAGTGGTTTGTGTACATATTGCTATGAGAATTATAGAGAAATTCAGTGATATTTATGTAATATAATTCAAATTACAAGTAAACCATCTATTCCTGTTTGGCAATATGGAGAAAATACCTACTTCAATGTCAAATGTACTATTTAAAAGAATGTGATTGTTAACCGGTCATTTATTTATATTATATTATATTATATTATATTTTAACTAGGGAAAGATATACTTACATCGGTAACAAGGTATTTTTAGGAAAACTAATAGATTACTCCTATTTCTATAGTTTATTTGAAAATGAATAATAGCAAAATTATATAAAAATATGGACCTTTGCCATAAAAACTGTGCTACCAAGCATTTTCAAATAAACTATAATGATAATTTGATTTAATAGAGCGAGTATAAGATCTCACCTGTTAGAGAAATTGGGGCATAGGGAAGAGATTATGAAGCAGGTAAGCGAAGTCATTGCAAAAGATAAATATATAGAAGTTATTTTAAAAATTTGATAAAAAACTAGTGGAACAAGAAATGGAGTTGTCGCTATCGGAGATCCAATCAGCAGAAAGGAAAAAAAAAACTTTGGGAATGTTGGAAAAGGGCACAGCAATAGGCCCAAAACAATTCCTTCGTTTTTTAATAAATATAATCTGAGATGCAAAAAATACTGCTAGAGTGGAGAAGCAGTATTGTTCTAATGTAGAAAACCCAGGGACATACAGCAGTGCACTAACCATAGGCGAATAGTCACTAAATTATACAAGAGTCCCATCTCGATTTTATTTTTAAATATTTTTGAGAATACCTATTATTATTTGTTACATTGAGTTTAATCAAACCACAGATTTCGAATGTATTGAAAGTTATTTAAAAAGTACCTCTATAAATATATAGAAAATGTGTATATGACTAACTGGTTTTATTAATCTTTTTTTGGGGTAGGTAAATATATTTTGAAAAATTTACAAACTTCTTTTGAATAAAAGACAAAATATTTCTGTTTTTATTAACTGAACAATATTTTATACGAACATAATATATACCTATTTAAAAGAAAATATTACATTTTACAAGTTTCGCATATTTATATGAAATAACTAACTCAATAAGAAAGAATTAAATGAAACAAATTAATAAACAATGGATATGAAAAATTGCTATAACAATTTAATCCTTAGATAAACTTATTCTTACATATTGCTTTAATCAATTTATTTACTATAAAAGTATATTTCCTATCATTTATTACATATAATAAAATAAAGCATAAAACATACAAACTTTAATATGTACCTACTTAGAACGGAACTAATATTATTGTATCAAGGTAGTAATAGTGGACATTTTCCGAATAAAAAAAAGTAAAAAAGAAGTAACGGTCGACACGTTTTTCTGACTATTAGTCTTCATCAGTACGGTGCAGTCAAGTTCAAAGGATCATGGAACTTGTGTTGGAAAAATTGTACAATAAGTCACTAACAAGGAGCCAATAACACATTTGCCGTTTCAGCTAGTATCCTCAAATTTTCTGGGCTTATACTAAAGTCACAAAATGATTCAATGGTCTTCCTATGGCTATCAGTTATTCTTTCCTAACATTTTTTGGTATGCTACAACAAAACATACAAATTATTTGATTTTGTAAATACACAAATATTTGTGAAAACTTACACATGAAATGTTATTCCTTCTTTGTATCTTCTATCGTAAAATGCATTGTTACATCCAGGTACAAAATAAGACATTTTGAAAATACTGTAAAAAATTAACACCAAACTACAAATGTTTTTTATTAAAATAATACACTAAACGACTAAACTAAAAAATAATGTTTTAAATAAAACCTTTACTAGAAGAACAAAATAAACAAACTTGCGCCGATTCTGTCTTGTCAGTAGTGCCAACTTAAAATTTATTGACATTTATTTATCATGGCGCCCATCATATGGGGGGTCAAAATGTTTTTACGATGCGGTATCTAGACCTTCTGAGGGCTATGCATTAGACACATTAGAAAGAAATTGGATTATAAAATACGTATTTTTTAATAATAGAAAATTGTTCACATTCCAAATATAATTGGATTTGTTAACATTGAGTTAATTAGTAATTTAACGTATCTTTGTACCATCACAAACCAATTTTTCCCGTCTCTAATCCTGAATAGAGTCTGAATGACACCCAACCAACGTTCGTTTCGCTAAAACAATGGCGTATCTGTCGGACCATCGAGCCGGAATTTTTGCACCGCGTCGCTCCATTGTCTATATTGACACAACGCATATATAATATAGGTCATAATGCACACTTACTTCCTCGCAGATACATAACACAATCAGTCATTATATTTTATGTTTGATGGGTTACTCTATGGATAATTAGAGAGCTGGGTATGAATGTGGGTGTCTCTGAAGATCGTAGAATGCCTTGGTTTCACGCCGCCTACGTGTGCAGGACCGGGCTAGATAAAAACTCAATTTTTCTATATTTCGAAAAGTTATTCCATATAACAATGTTGTAAAATGAAAACAAACTAATGAAAAATTTAATTCAGTATGCTACAGCTCTTAATACGCTAATTTGGTTCCAATGACAATTATAGTGACAGTAGACTTTATGAGTGCGTATTGTTATTGTTTACCTAAACCGGATGATAAAGTCTAGATTATAAATACGTTTAGCGGGCGTAAAGTTCTTCTTTTTCGCCCGCGGACTAATTTACTAATTACATGTTAAAACGTACATGTCAAATTCATTAATGTTTTTGTTAAATGTTTAATTAGAAGTTAATTGCCAGTGAAACCAAAATTATGTATAGTCGAGAGGTAAAGGCAATGGCGTACTTTTGGTCTGGTTAGATCCCAGCTTGGAGCAAATTTCACACAACTGAGTAATATATCTTTGAATAATTCTAGATTGCTTCTTAGTTTGTACTATTTTATCATATGTTAGGCTGCAATCTCCATGATTCATCCCTGGCCTATTTTCAGTAGTCTGTCAGATTTCAATTTTTGACAGTTTCACGTCTTTCTTATGTATACCTCAAGAGTATAGAGTTCAAATAAACAAATTAAATATAAGATAAATAACGGGCACCGTTTGTTTGAAAGATTTCAATGAAAAATCAAATTGGATAAAATAAGCCTTGAACAAGTTCGTGTGACTTTTCAAGAGAAAAACTCCGGTCTCCACCAAATTGTTACTTCATCAGGCTATTCACGAAATATTCAAGTACTTTGAGTATTATTTTGAACTCAAAGGGAACTACTATTCAAACAGGGTCTCATTTAAAAAATGACACTTAAAATAGATGCCTAGCTAGTATGAATGTAGAAGGTAATGGGGATGAATGTCGATGAGAAGAAAGTACTCAGGTGGGGAACGCTAGAAAGGATCTAACTTTGAAAACTGTAATAAGGGAATAGAGAACGACCAAAACTTGGCTTTATTCAGCAAATAACTGGACTTATAAAAATGACATATTAATTAGATTATAACATTAACGAATAAACAATCTCCTATGCGATGCAAGAGTATACACTGCACAACTCGTATACAGTGTGTACATGTAATGCTCATTACAAAAACCGAAGGTCTCAATGAAACTAACGAGAAAAATTGACAGCATAACAACGACATTGAATTTAAAGAACCTTTTGAAGGATCAGAGTCGGATTCGGAAGATGAAAATGACAATGCAAAAAATTTAAATCGACACCTAAAGTAGTGAACACTATTAAAAAAAAAATGAGAAAAAAAGCCTCGCAAAAAAGGGAAAGCAGATCCTTCTACTTGGGAAAGAAATTAACAAAAAAAATATTTAAGAATCCGCCGTAAAGAATACAAAGCAAAAAAGAAAGAAAAATATGGATCTTCAATAGTTATTATAAAGAGAAACTCCCGGAAAATGAAACCAAGATGTACCTCAGCAAAGTGTCTAGCAGCAAAAGAAAAAGGAAATTGTTCAATGATAACCGATTAGCAACGAAGAAACATTTTTGATATGAAATGGATTGGCATCAATTAAAGTTATTTGTGTGTACGCTACTTAATTAAATATCCAACAACGCAAAAAATAACACAAAGAAAATCACTGCGTAATTTAAGTATATTTTATCAAAACATGTTTCTCTTCACATTAGGATTGGGTGAATGGAATGTTCAAAACTGGGTGAAAAATAGTTGTGACTCGGGTATCCCAAAAGTAACTACTACTAAATAAAGTTAAAGCCAGAGATGCCCTCCCATTATTGCCGTTCAACAACGAGTAAACATTATTATGGAAGTGTATGACGTATACAAAAAAGATAAACCACAATCTGCTGTCGGATATGATGTTTTCTTGAAGAAAATGAAAAATAAAAACATTGATGTATATCATCCAAGGTAGTGCCATCGTGATTTATGTTTTTTGCATAAACTGGGCAATATAGAGCAAGGGATATTAGCCAAAAAGATCACGCTAGAAAGGAAAAAATCAAAGATAAACAAGGTGCATTGGAAGGAAAAGTATGCGTATTTACGATGGATGTACAAACGTCCCGGCAGGCATGGTAATATTTTAGCATGCCATAACTTAACATAACAAAATTGATGCCAACTCCTTTGCAGCTTGTATGATTGATTTTTTAAATGAAGAGTTAGATCTCCAAGAAAAGGGCAAACCAAAGATTTTTTACAGTGATGGATGCACGCAAAATCGCAACGTGACATTGGCTAATGCACTTCAACATTTCTGCATTGAAAATAATACGGTTATTATACAGAAATATTTAGTTAAGGGTCACTCGCAAATGGAGTGCGATAGTGTGCATTGAAAGAAGGAAAAAAATTAATTCATTTACTCACCATCCAATTATGTTGAAATAATTAAAGAGGCCTGTAAAAATTCCAAAAATCAATACAAAGTTATATACATTGATAACCCAAATTAAGTATTATTCGTCCATTCCTCCAGGAAACAACTGGGAGACACATGCGTGAATAATTTGAGAGCTCTAAGGTATTCTAAAGATTTGGTTATCCAATACAAATTAAACTTTGATGAGAACTGGTAGTTTTTGGCAGGAAACGCAAAAAAAATGTATAATGACCATTTTCCCATTACAGAAGACAAATTTAATCACCTATAGACCCTTAAGACCGTTATTCATCGAGACTATCATGGGTTTTATGACTCGTTGAAGCACACATTTTTTTTTGTTTCCAAAATATGGAAAATACTTATGTTTATGTCATTTCATGTAATGTTGTAATGTTTATTTCATTTGTTATAAGAATAAACGTTTTATTTTTCTTCTGCCATGTTGTATGTTGTGTGTGAATAATAAAAACGGAGGAGAGATGATAATATGCTACCAAGACCTCGTAAGTCATGAAATAAAATACCTTTTAAATTTCAAAAACTCGTATCTCACGTTTTTTTAAAAAAATTAAATTTAATCATTGTCACAAATAATTAAATTCGTAAAAATACCCACATTTCAGTAAAAAACCTACTTTAAGCGTAGTATTTTCTATATTGTATGCATATTGTCTGAAAAATCTCGTCTATACATATATTTAAATTATATAAATTTGTCTGGGTACAACTCATTGGTGATAAGAATTTTTTATATTAGACTCAAAGCTTCATCCAAAAATGTATAAACATACAATTTAAGCAAATGATTTAATAATTTAAAAACACAATACAAGAATTAAATATTAAAATCCAATATAAAATAAATAAACAAATAAAATAAATAAAAGTAACAAAAATGGTAATTATAAAATTTGTAAGTGGGGTGTCTATTTTCAAAGAAATATATGGAAATCCCATATGAACCAAAGTTGTGCATCATGGATTACATACGGGGTGGCACATTAGAAACAGTCCACTTCAAATATTATTGACGGGGGAGGTTTTTGAGACAACCCCCAAGACAAGTCGATTTTGTTATCGAGGGAGACAACTTTTGATCGTTAACTCATGGTTGTACGGCCATCCCCCTAAACAGGGGGGCAACGCCTTCAAGAATCTTTAATGGCATCGGGGGTCAAGTGGCTAATATGCTAATATTTTTGTGTTAAGTTTTAAAATGAATACCACTAGCTGAAATTGAGGGTGAAAGAAATTTAAAAAAAAGTTGCCAGAAAAGTTTTAATTAAAGTAAGTATTCAAATTGCGATCCATTTACTTCCAAACAGTAATAAAACCTTTGTTTAACACTTCCAAACATGTAGCATTGCAGGAGTTATTTCACGACATGTCACAGTTATCCGGTGGTGAAGATCTTCTAAAGAGTTCGGTTGCGTTTTGTAAATAACACTTTTTAAATAACCCCATAAAAAATCCAACGGTGTTAGATCTGGCGATCTTGGGGGCCATTCTATAGAACCTCTTCTACCAATCCAGTGTGTAGGAAAATGTTGATTTAAAAAGTCACGCACAGGAGCTGCATAGTGTGGTGGAGCGCCATCCTGTTAAAAAAAAATATCTGGGATCTGATCATCGTTTTCCATTATTTCCACACAGTGAGGGTAGATATTGTTTTCGAGCAAATTAAGATAAGACTCACCCGTCAAGTTATGAGGTAGGAAAAACGGACCAACAATATTATTTCCAAAAACCCCAGCCCATACATTCAAGTTTTGGTGATTCTGTGTATGTTGTTCTCTCATAATTGCAGGATTTGCATCACTCCAGTTTCTGCAATTATTTCTGTTCACGTGACCATTAAGAAAGAACGTTCATTTGTAAGAAAAGCATGTTGAATATAAAAAGTGGGGATAGTCCACAACTCTTCTAGTCACCTCCTCCCAAAATTGGATACGGCGATCTGGACTGTCTTCGTTGAGCTTTTGCAGGAGATGAATCTTATAGGGATGGAATTTATGCTGTTTCAAAAGGCTTCTACGTGGAATTCCGGTAACTGCTGCTATTTGTCTCGTGCTTCAAGTGGGTTCCAATGCAACATGTCCCAAAAGTGCAACCTGTGTAGCTTCGTTAGTAACAAGATGTCGTCTTTCATATTTTCTATTAAAAATGTTTCCAGTCTCCATGAATTTAAACATTAAATTTATCACATAGGGATGTCTTACATTCTTACCAGGATTCTGTTTATTAAAAACTCTTGCACCTGCCCGAGCAGAGTCGTTTTTTCTAAAATAATGTCCGATAATTTCAATTCTCTCTGCAGTGGTGTAAACCATGATAATTAGTTCATTTACTTTCAAATAGCAAATGAAGAATTTTCAATAAAATAAACTAGGTAAATGCTGATAAATATCTTTTTTACTGCTTCGGTAGCTTTTTATTCAGAATTCTTTAAAGACATGGTCTCCCTTTGTAGACCTGTAGACCAAGGATTTTCGAAGATAAAGTTTTTAGTTAGGTAGCCTTACTTTTTTAAATTGATGAATAATTCATTTTCAATTAAAAGAATAGTTTTAAAGCAAAAAAATGGTGTTATTTTAAAATTATGGTTTTTATTAAACATCGTCAATTTAACCATTTAAAACAGTAAGACTACATAAGTTAGACCTTTATCTCTAGTTGGAATAAAAATTAAATTTTTTAATGCATCTCTTTTGGAAATCGGTCGATTTAACTTTGGGTCTACAGCAAGGAGACCCCGTCCTTAACGGACATTTTAAACTCGTTTTTGTCATTAATTTTAACATTTAACACAAAAATGTTAGCATTGAAATGACGTGCCACTCAATCCCCCATGCCATTAAAGATTCTAGAAGGGGTTGACACCCCTTTTAGGGGGATGACCATACAACCATAAGTTAACGATCAAAAGTTGTTCCCCAAGATAACAAAATCAACGTGGCTCGGGGATTGTCGCAAAAACCTCCCCCACCTATAATATTTGAAGTGGACTGTATCTTATGCGCCACCCAGTATATTTAAATGACAACATGTAAGTCACCAAATTGAATTAATGTTATTTTAATACCAGATTCATAGGTACTTGAACTGCTTCTGATGCATTATCGCTTATGTAATTTTTGGTCTCTTAAATATGTTAGAAGTGAATATTGACAGATAATTTAGATTGCAACCTTTACTTTGCTTTACTTGGGCTTGACAGTAGGACTGGTAGTTTTGTTTTGGGGACTAGGACTGTAATATCATTTTTTTAGGGAACATAATCTTGTAGTTAAAAGTAAAATGGCATGGGCTTCATTTGCTTCTCTTTAAAAGATACATTTATATAGCTAAATGTCTGGGTACTCTCTTGTATATAACTCAATTTTCATTTGGAGAGTATTAATTAGCATCTATTTAAGTGTCTTGGTGAGGATTATTGTGAGGAATTGGTTTTTAAGAAGAATTCCTATTTTTGGAAGATTTGGTAATTATAGTTATAGATACTGCAGTGGAAGATGTTTTGAGTGAAGATTTGCTTCTTTTCTACGGAAATTTCTTGACTGAAGTGGTAGGCACTTCGGCAGCTGCCACAGTAGCTGGAAAGCTTTCACCTAGTTTGTTTTTTTTTTTTTTTCACTTAAGAACCATACCAAGTCGTTCACCAAACATATTTAACGATTAATTCCCTTAGTTTTAAATGTGATAATTAATTGTACCTGAAACCGTGCCTGGCCTTATTCAAAGTAAGGGAGAGGCCGTCCGTTTTGTTCCAGCACCGTGGCCTCTGTGATCTAGCAATAATTTCAGATCGATTTATTTATAATAGTCGTTAACGATTTTTTCTTCGTACCTTTCGGTCTTATTGAAATATCGGCAGTTGTTCTGGTGTCGAGGTGTATCCGCCTCGAGGCCTTTTGCTCTTAATTATTCATTGTATTAAGTCTTGCGTTGGTAACATCATCGAACGTTCTTCTTCCTTCTTCTTACAAATGAATTTTATTAGTGAAGTATTGGGTGTATTTTGACTAGTACTACGTGTGGGATGTTGAAATTGAAATTTGTTTTGTCAAATATTGTTATTTTTATAAAACTATCTCTTAGAAAAATGAATTCCTTGAATACTGGATACCGTTAAAATGAATCTAAATAAAATACATAAATTACAAGTTAATTAAACGTAAATCTTGCGATTTAATCGATCATTCTATTTCAGTTTTTTTGACGTACTTAAACTATTTATGTATACAAAAATTATATATTAATTAATATTCAAATTGACTCCATGTCTTCAGTCGTTTGATTTATAACCTGTCGTGTTATGTAAAACACATCGTATAAGGTTTATAACTGGGTATAGTAGGAATTTTTATTACTAATTTTCATCAGATTAGATGAGCTTGAATGGCGTTTTTAATACGTTTGTACATATTTTTTGTATGTTTTGGAGAAATTATTGACTATATAAACTATTCTTTTTTACATATTAAACGTGAATTTAAATTCTAATGCCAGTATTTGAAATTCAAATAGGTAAATAAACTATCTATTGTTCCAATAAGAACTCAATTACTAGTTTCTATGTTTGATAAGTAAGATTTCTCAATAATAACAGAGAAACAAGTACTTGTGCACTTATCGTGTCAGTGATCTATGAGGAATTACATAGGTTTATTTTGTGAAGTCTCTTTTCTTTGACTGAAATCTATAAAATTGATTGTGTAAAGTGGTGAATGTCAAGAGTCTGAAGTTTGCTTGCCCAAAATCATCGTTTAGCTCCCAATCGATTATTTAACTGCTCAAACGTTGGACTAATGCGTTAATTGTCGCCTTATTATCCTGATCAGGCACCTAATTATTTTTTTATTCCCTAATATTGAAGATAAATTGTTTGATTAGATTAGAAAATATGTTTTGAAAGGAGATTCAAGCGTTTATAAAATGTCCCCTGTATATTCAATAAAAGTTTGAAATATTTTCATCAATATAATTACTAACTGATAAACATTCACCCGTATAAGTAATCTTAATCAATTATTCATTAATATTCGCACGATCCCGTACCCTCCAGGAACTATGACTCATTATTCAAACTCATGATCCAATTTCCATGACAAAACCGAGGGCCCTACACTCACGTCACGTTGAATGTTTTTTTCTTCTTCCTATTTCCATATAGCGAGCAGCAGAAATCGATTACGTATACAGAAGTTGAACTGTATTACAAAAAATTGACCTATTTTTTAGTTAAAAATACAGTCGAAACATCTGGAGGGGGGTACTTTATATTTTATGGAATATATCTGTTATTTATTTTTGAAGAAGAAAATTGTTTAAATAAAAGTTACTTCTAATATTATCTATAATTTTTTTGAGAAATTTGAGAAATGTGCAAAATTCTGATTTTTAAGAAAATTGTTAAACTAAAAGTTATTTGTGATATCGATCTCTATAATTTTATACATGATTTTTTCTAAAATGGACCGTAATGGAAAAATTGGAGGAAAAGTGCTAAATTTAAATTTTTCAGTATTTTCGTTTTTAATGAATATCTATAGAAAAATGTTTCGAGGTAGATGTATGTGGAAAATGTATATATTTAGTTTATTCTCTAAACTTTTATAGAGATGCTGCCATAGGTTGTACAAAATAACCGGAAAAGGCCTATAATAACTAGATAGGAAAGTCTCATGTGTTAGATTTTTTTTTAGAAATTTCACAAAAGAAAGGACCTGATTATATAAAAATGCTTGATATTTAAACCTAATGCTCTGTCGTCACGGTTGTCAAGCTTTTCACTTTCGGAAATCTGGCAACCCTAACGATCCATCTTTTTGTACAACTTTTTATTTGCTCAATGTCTATTAGAAATTACTATTTCTACCTTTGATATGTATAAACACCATGTCAAACGCTTTACTAAAATTCACATATATTTATCAACAAAAAATATCAATCCGTACAATGCAATAAAAACATTTCGAGCCAACATGGTGACTTGTCACTCATTATTTTCAAACCAACTTTTATACTCCCAGTCCATGACAAAGACAGATGCTATCCTCAAACCAACATAACATCTTCGTAGAACCTATAATTTTGTGTAATTCCAGAAATTACACGTTAGACGACTGACGGATAATCTCCCTGTCTTCTTCTTCGTATGCTCGCGCTGGATTTGTAGATGTAAAATCTGAAAAAGATCGGAAGAATACGTGGTGGCCTTAAGGCTTTCGTCGGGTTTATGGAGCTGAACTCGAAACAATTCGTATCTCTTAGCTATTGCATACGATTAAGTTAAAGTTGAAGTTAAACAATAAGAAGAGGTTGGTATTTAATTTGCTCTTGGGATTAAACCAAAATAATTACATTATATTAAAAAAAAGGTATATGTGAAGTAGTAAAATGATAAAAATAGGTATATAGCAAAATTATTGGAATTAAAAAAAATACCAGAAAACGTACTTAACACGTTCACTGTCCTACGACTCATATATGGGTCGTAAATGTATGTTTTGTTATAGCTTAATATTAAGAAGGACGTGTGAGTAAATTATTGCTTTTTTTAGGTGAACTCTAAGGGAAAAATAACTACATTTTGGTAAAAAAAACATTTTATTCTATCCAAAAATAACCGAGATACGGCATATCAAAAATAGCGTTACAAAATAATGAAAATATTCTTATTAAAAGTGTATACAAAGGAAACAGAAGGAAAACCAAAGATTTTCTGCGTAGCAAAAAATACAAAATGCTTGGTTGCACAAACGGCAAAAAGTTGAGACTTTCTTAGTTTTTTTACATGTTTCTTTTGATGTAAGAGTATTTCTCAACTTAGTATGACAGCATTTTCTGTATATTTTGTCATCGCTAGGTAGCTCTTCATTGACAATGAGTGTGTTACAAATTATTTTAATAGCCAATTTTTTGAACCAAACTAAAGACTTTCGAAGACAAATGTAATAACTAGATAATTGGTCAGAGATGTCTACCCCCTGCTTTCCCTTGTTATACTCTACTTTCATTTGATGAACATGGCACGTGGAAAGCATATGAACATCACGTTGATCGTGCCACTTGAAGAATTTTATAAAATTATTTTTTCCGCAAACGTCAAAAAAAGTAGACATTATTAACGTCAATTCATGATGTTGAAGTATGATTTCACAGACGCCACTTTTTTGTACGGCCGTGAGCGGACAAAAAAGTACTTTTTTGTACGCTGACGGCCGTACAAAAAAGTAGAATTTTTAACAGGGAAAATAATTATTAGTTGAACTTTTAAACTTTATTAACGATAATAATTATTAATAGTAAAATTACAGTTATTTAAGGTTGCACCGCACATATTTAATGCACTACCTGATTTATTCACTTCCAATTCAAGCGAATTTTGTGCAGAGTTGAAAGAGTTCATCGACAAAATTTCCCGTGACTCCTTACTTGTTGTTGCTTCTGTTACATCAACGTCGACATAATTTCGCTCATGAGAAGCTGCATTCAGGTACAGTGAAGAAGAATTCGACATCAAGATTTTTTCTACAGTTTGTTTTTTATTAGACAAAGAGTCTTCAATGTATCCTTCAGCGACAGTGCTCGACCTCCAACCTCCATGCCGTTTCAAACAAGTAATATCAGCTCCTCCATCCACAAGCAAAGTAGCTGAAGTTCTTCTTAACGCATGGCCGGTGTAATCTTTTGAATTCGGTAGTTTTAAATAAGTTGCTACTGTTTTGGGTACGTTACTAATTGTATGAATTCCCATGACCATGCGATAACATTTTCCCTTTTGAAATTTCAAAAAAAAGCGTCGGCTTTCCATAGCTTGTGGACGTAAAGTAGTATATTTTCTGTAAAGATTTATATATTTTTCTCCAATAGTTGTGAACGATCGTGGCTTTTTAGATTTATCAGGAATCTTTATATGAATAACAGATCCTAAATCTTTTATATCGTCTATTGTCATGTTCACCATTTCATCGCATCTACATGCTCCAGATACGCCCATTATTAGAACAACCTAAAAGTAGTATGTATTTAAAAACTTGATTGTATTTATGCAGGTTAGAATATTATAACTAACCTTAATTCCTAGATATTGCTCATTAGGTGTATTATTTAAAAAATCTTCAAACTGGTCTTTTGTGAATACCTTTGACTTTTTAGGAGTATACCCTTCATTCTGCTTCTTCAGATAAGCACGTAGTTTCATATATTTGCTAATATCTAATCCATGTTTAATATTCAGTAATGATTTTATCATGGAATACTGAGACCACATTGTTGAACTCTTCATTTTTAATTTAGTTGTCATTTCAAAAAAATAAGCTAGTAGCACATTTTCCGAATAGTTTGAAATGTTTTTATCATTGCACCATGTGAGAAATCTTTCGTAAGCATGATTATAAACTCTACTTGACTTAATTGGAATTAAATCATTCGTAGCTGCCTTAGCAATGTCAACAACGTCGGGCGGTGTACAGTTGGGTTCTGAATCCGACATAATATAATCTAAAAGAAAATTTCAGTACACTTTACTACAACAAACGAAATTTTGATGCTCAAGTACTTACCAAAAATGCACAGTCCAATTGTTGCTTTAAATCACTTACAATATTTCTGACATTATAAAATATTATTAAACTGTCAAATTTGTTTTTGACTTGGCAATCACAAAACCAGTAACCACGGAAATGTAGTGCGCAGTTTTATAATTATTATTCTCTGAATTTATCAACTTCGTTGCAATCGTTTTGAATTTTTATTTAAATATTAATTAGTTCTATAGTCTGGATGCCGTTTGCGGAAAAAATAGCATGTTTCATTCGGAGCAAAAGCACTTTTTGTGGCTCGTCTGAAATTGTCGGCCTCACTAACGTTCGGCCATCAAACATTCAGACTCGCCACAAAAAGTTATACTTTTACTCCTAATAAAACAATATACTATTGTTTGGCTATTATCTGTCCTTTTTTTGTTTTCCTCTCGTAGAGGTATTTGGCAAGTTCAATGCTTGTATAATAATTGTCAGTTATAATCAATCTTCCAGCATTTAACAAGGGATCCACTAGTTCAACAACTGTACTACCTGGAAGATCATTTTGTCCACTGTAAATTTTTAGATCCCAAGTGTATCCAAGTGGAGAGCACACTTTTGTTTGATACCATATCTATGGACTTTTGATGGATTATACTGACGAAACTTCAGACGACCTCTGAAAGGAACCATGGTTTCGTCCACCATTAGCTCAGTAATATCGTCAGTTATAAATAAACTCAAAATATCTATGGGTTCCATATCTTGAGTAATTTGAATGTTTGTTCCACCTACTGCACTAAATGTAAATCTTGAAAACGAGAGTATGGTTGACGACAAGAAATCGGGATCACTCTCATTCATTTCATCTTCTGAAACTTCACTAGTTTCTTGTTTACTTCCATCTTGAATGTCACTATCATCCGTTTCTTCATTGGAACTTGAATCGCCATCTTTATTTCCGTATTGCGAGTCTGCCACATTGTCGTCTGAATCAAAATGACTGGCAGAACTTATTTCGGATAGATTTTCCGCGATATCTTGTAACTCTCTTTGGATTAGTTTACGTTTTATTCCGGACATGGCCGTGTTTTTAGGAGGAAACACTTTCAACTGAGTAACACAACACACTCGAGAAAGACTACGAAACAATATTGGCGGGGTGAAACACAAAACACGTGCTGATTTCGAAACGTTGCCAAATATTCAAGGTTTTATTTTACGACCCACATATGGGGCATACAAATTTAAGTGGGGACGTGCAACGGTTTGCGAAAAAATACCATTAGGACAGTGAACGTGTTAAAATACAAATTATCGAAAAACAACGAATAAAATCTGTTAAATATCATTCAAAATCATTATGAGAAAAATTTATTAATTAATACCTATTGTACAGTTTGTACATTCAGAAGTAGTGTGCGAACTGAGAAAAAAACGGTCTCGTATTGTAGAAGACGTTTAGCGATGTGAGAAAAATTCTGCATTATCATTTTTTGCGCATTATTATTATTATTATTATTATTATTATTAAAAATTCAGCACAGATATTCAGTTATAGTTTAAATTAAACTGTTACTTCTCCATTATAGAATTTTATCTGATTGTGTTCGTTTGGTTCCATTCGAGTTCATTTACCGCATGATATACAGAGGGTGTCAATTTAAAAACTTCCCATTAGCAATATCTCCTAATAAAAACAATATATATCAAAAATTGCTTAAGACAGGTAGATTTTTGTTCCAAAAGGGATACCTTTCTAACATTCTCAAATGCCAAACGTCATTATTTTCCCACAATAACCAATACAATTTAAATAGAAAAAGCTCAAAGTATCATTTAAAAGGTAATTTTATGGAGAAATTAATTGCGTTACTTTTAATTCTTGCGCCCTCTAGTGAGTTAAAAAACTGTGACACATCATTTGAAAGATAATATGATTAGTAATTTAATGCGTAGCATAAATGTGCTATTTTGGTTGATTCCAATTAAAATTAAATTGCTTTCATCCTAACATTATGACAACATTTTTATGCTTATTAACGTTATGTCTCATTAAATTATGTTTTGTTATGTTACCTATAATACTACGAAGGAAAGCAGTATTTTCGGAAACATCCCGTATTTTTCTTTAATTAAATTTGAATTGATCGTTAATAAAGTATTAGGTAATTAATTTTATATAATCCATTAAACAGTGCATATCTGTTTATTAACACAGATAAGTTGGCAGCACTGTACAGGCTAATTTTGAATTAATTGATTGGCTCTTTTATTATCGTTCAATATTATTTATTATACCTATGCTCTTATACAAGAACCTTTTTAAGTGCTAGATAAAATGTATAAGTTTTAAACCATTCGATATACGGGGTATAACGAAATACAGATCAAATATTTAAGAATGATTATAATATAATACAAATCCTATAAGGTATATCAACATAAATAAATTGGAACATGTAAGATTTAGGCAATAAGTAATGTACTTATAAAAATTATTGGTCTCTAAAATACATTGTGGACTGTAATATTCCAATTTAACAAATTTAAAAATTTACTTTTACAACCATATATCGAATTATTACGGTAACAAAAAAATAATGCAATAAAGGATAGTTATCTACGTTCTTAATAACTTTAAGAAGTAGGAATAACAAATAATAAAGGGTCCTCATGGGGATATGCTAAATATTTTAGTATATTATTCTTAGGTTATTCTAATCCAATTATATTTTACTTGTCAACTATTATTACTGATTGAGTCTCTTTTTCGAAAACTGTCTATAAAAATCTGATGTGTCCAACACATGACTTTCCTATCTAGGTATTACAGGCTTTTTCCGGTTATTTTGTACAACCTATTGCAGCATCTCTATAAATGTTTAGAGGATAAACTAAATATATACATTGTCCACATACATCTACCGCGAAACATTTTTCTATAGATATTCATTGAAAATGAAAATACTGAAAAATTTAAATTTGGCACTTTTCCTACAATTTTTCCATTACGGTCCATTTTAAAAAAATCATGTATAAACAAATATTATAGAGATCGATATCGCAAACAACTTTTATTTCAACAATTTTCATAAAAATCAGAATTTTGCACATTTTGTCAAATTTTTCGAATACGGACCATTTCAGGAAATTTTTACATAAAGCAAAAATTATAGATAATAATATTAGAAGTAACTTTTATTTGAACAATTTTTTTCTTCAAACATAAATAACAGATATATTCCATAAAATATAAAAACGGCCTCCCATAAAGTACCCCCCCAGATGTTCCGACTTTGTCCAAAATCTAATCATTTCACGTCAGGCCGAAATAAAACTTAAGTTTAAAATTTAATGTTTTTTCTTTATCCATTTTTGAGTTTTCTTCAAATTTCGAAATTTACACATTTTCTCAAATATCTCGAATACGGTCCATTTTAGAGAAATTATCTATAGGATAAAAATTATAGAGAATTATATTACAAACAACTTTTGTTTGAACAATTTTTATAAAAAAAAATATTTTTTTACATTTTGTCAAATTTCGCGAATACGGACCATTTTAGGAAAATTTTGTATATAACAAAAATTATAGATAATAAAATAAGAAGTAACTTTCATTTGAAGAATTTTCTTCCCCAAACGTAAATAACAGATATATTCCATAAAATATAAAAATGACCACCTATAAAGTACCCCCCCAGATGTTCCGACTCTGCCCAAAATCTAATCAGCTCATTAGATGTTGGAACAAAGCTTAAGTTTGAAATTTGGTGTTTTTCCGTCTATCGGTTCATGAGTTATGCGTTATACAGACACACACAGACACACACACACACACACAGACACACACACACAGACAGACATCATCGCGAAAATAGTCAAAACGGATTCAGGGGACCTCAAAACGTAAAAATCCGTCGAAAACTCGAGGTCGAAAAAAATCATGATTCCTATATTTTCCTTATATCTGTATACAGATAGGAAAGTAAAAATATTCAACACATATAATATGAGAGTAAGAGCAGTGTTCTGTGATTTAATGAAGACTCTGTTAATCATATAATATTATTGAAGATATACATAGTGAATTTTATAAATATATCTATTATAATAATAGAAAAGAAAGTAAATAGTAGGTATTTCAAAGTTTCAAACTAATAATTATTGTTTTGTTCACTCAAAATTGTAGAAATTAATACTATTTCTTTAAATTTTCGATTTTTATTGCAATGTCATTACTACAAAGATCTTCTCTAATGGTTGAATCAATAAAGCATAATAGTTAAGAAATTATCTTGTCCATCTATATACCAAATCGGCATCATTAAATAAAATGCTTAGCTTAATGAATCGAATGTTCACACGATCTGAAAACTCATATCTTATATAGTAATTATTCAGTAGTTGTAGTAGATTTACTTACTGCCTGTGAGAAAGTAAATTAAATTACTACTAGTTTGATGTAAATGACGATAAGATTGTGTAAGCATTAATAAACATATTTAAATCATTTAAACAGTTTCTTCTTTTTTTTTACTGAGAACAAGAAGTGAATCACCTAATAATAATAAAATGGGGCAAAGAAAACTACCAAGCAAGATGCAAATAAATTAAATGTATTTAAAAAAGTAAAGATATCCTCTAATATGAAAATTTATAAATGTTTATAAATTATAAAATATTTATAATTCTAGAAAAATATCATCTAGTAGGCTGTGATATTATGATTTTATAAAACTATTTTGAGAGATTGTTGAACACTTGCAGTGATAACATGGTATCTAGAATAAAAAGTAATATTTACATTAAAACCAATGTTTTTAAAACAGTTTAAAGGCCATAATGTCCTAAAAAGTGCAACCAAAACTCATAATAACTGTTCCTCCTCTGTCCAGTGTGTAGAATCCTATTTCCTGAATCCTGTGATCCATTTTTGATTTTTTTGAAAAAAAAAACATTTTTTTTTTATCAATGCTTTGGCAAAATATGTGCAAAATTTCAAGATGAAGAAATTATGGATTCACGGCAAAAAAAAATAGGAACCAAATAAAAGCAACAAAAAATCTGAAGAAAAATGTTCCAAATTCGTATTATCTTGCATATACGTGTATGCGCTGTAGGAAAAAGTCAAAAAGTTCTATTTTGAAAATTAATTCTGTATAGGCAAATAAAAGCTAAAATAAAACTACTCCTCTTATTTTCATCTGCCCCTTCCCCCAGTCTAGTATTGTGTGAGTCCAAAACTTGTGTTTTTTTATTTATGCGAACTTGTTTATTCCTGTCATGTCTTGTTTTTCATTGGTGAGTTATTTTTATTCTACTCTTAACGAAACATTACATTCAACAAAATCTTAAGCCTATTTTGCACTCTCCGTCAGTTATAAATATTTTTTCATAATAATATAATTATATTTATTGTAAAATTTAGTTAGTCTTAAAAAAATTATAAATATAATGCCAAAAATGTTCATAATTTTCACTTTTTAATTAGATTTTCACATGTATTCTTGTTTTTATTGTTTTTCATACTGAACCCGATTTCTCCATTTTAAAATTTGGCATATATTTTGCCAAAGCATTTTTTTTTTCAAAATTAAAAAAAACATGTAAATAAAAAAGGTCTTGTGACACATCGTTGGAAAGGTATTTGAATTACTTTTACAATATCTCATCGGTAGATGGTCTTTAAGATATTCTAATTTTTGTGAAGCTGTGTTGGACCAAAATTGGTCAACTTTTCGATTTTTGAAAATAAATAAAGAAAAACTACTGTTTCTGTTCAAATCTGATATTTTTAAAAAAATTTAAATTGTCCTTTTTCGATGAATCTCTTCATTTTTTTGGAAGGATCACAGGATTTAGGAAATAGGATTCTACACACTGGACAGAGAAGGAACAGTTATTATGAGCTTTGGTTGTACTTTTTAGCACATTCTCTTTTAAAAAAATTGTTTCTTACTGTAAATATTACTTCTTATTTTTTTTTGTCTGTCTGATGTCACTGCAAGTGTTCAACCATAACTAACTCTCAAAATAGTTTTATAAAATCATAATGTGTGAGAGAGAGAGAGAGATATGCTTTATTGTCGTAAAAAAATTTACAAAAATTTTATAGACAAAGCGTGTAACTTAAATACTAAACATATTATAAAAATAACTAAACAGCAGAAAAAACAAACAGAAACAAACAGACAAAATAGGAATAACAATTGCAATGGATATGCAATATCCGTCATTATAATTATTCTAATTTAATTTTTAAATTTAAATTTAAACTTTAATATTTAATTAATGCCATTGTATGTGGAACTCAAATGTCTAAGGTACGTTATAAAATTCTGCTACTGTGTAATATGGTCTTTCTAGAAGAAAAGCTTTAGCCAGTCTTCGGAACTTATCGTATGTATTTATAGATTTTAATTGCATCGGAAGGTTATTATACAATGTTTTGGCATTGTTGGTAATGGAATGTTTTAATAGGTCAGAAGTGGGCATTGTTAAATAAACATCAGTCTCTAAATTTCTTGTAGGATATCTACGAGTCGGTCTTTCGGATAAATTTTGAATGTGCTTGCGAACTAAGCAGACGGATTCGAAAATAAATAGAGCAGGAAGGGTTAGAATTTTGAAATTTTTGAAGTAATTTTCGCAATGTGTCCTACTACTTAAACCAAATACATAGCGGATTGCTCTTTTTTGCAGTTTAAAAATAGATTCGAAAAGGTATAAGCTACAAGAACCCCAGAAAGGTAAACCATAGCGAAGGTGAGATTCGAATAAGGAAAAGTAGGTTATTAATGCAGTAGAAGGAGTCAGCTCTTTAGAAACCGATTTAATGGCAAAACATGCGGAGGATAATTTTTTTGCTAAGGTATCTATATGAGCAGACCATTTTAGAGAATCGTCTATATAAAGACCTAAAAACTTGATTGAAGTCACCGTTTGGATCAGATTATTGTTTAAAGTTATAGGTTGTAAAGTACCTCTGTAAGACAATGCTACAGTTTTACTGGTGTTGAAACAAAGTCCATTCGAATCAGACCAGGACTTAATAGTCACTAGATCTTCACTTATGATAGATTGTAATGTCTGCATGTTAGAATTATTCCAGGTTACACTGGTGTCATCAGCAAATAAAGTAATTCTACCACTTATTCTTAAGTCTGTGATGTCGTTGATGAATAATAAAAACAAAATTGGACCTAATACTGATCCTTATTGCTTATTGCTAGATTTGTAGAATCCTCACCATTCGCCCGCACCTGTTGATTTCTATTTTCTAGGTAAGTTTTAAACCATTGTAAAGGAGAACCCCGTATGCCATAAATTTGTTACTTATTAATTAAAATATCATGATTTACATTTGGAGTGAGGGTAGCCATATGTGAGTAGTAAGGATTAAGTGTAAGGGTTAAAGAAAAGGTCCTTTATTTCTCACAAGTCAATTTAATTGGCGACCGGTTTCGAAGCTGTCACTTCATCATCAGGCACACCTTGACTATTTCCATAAAGGAAGCGCTACTAAAAGTTTAACAAAACGAGTTAAAAAAGTCATATGTAATACAATAGTATTTTTTAAAAATATTGTAGGTTAGGTTAAACCGCGAGATGTCTGTTTGAATAAATTAATTAAAACACATGTAAGACTATTATTAACTAAACAACACAAAATAGTTTTTACAAGCACAAACAGTTTAAAAAAATTTTAAGGATATAACGTATTCAAACAGACATCTCGCGGTTTAACCTAACCTACAATATTTTTAAAAAATACTATTGTACTGTTTTAATTTGCCAGATTCTCCTAAAAATAGACCAAGTTTCGTTGTAAATTTATATATATTATGTATTATAGTCTCACCTTTGTTTAATTAATTATTTACGATACCATTCTTTAAGACTTTCTTTGTTTATTTTTGTTACAGATGTCAGGTTAGATTAATGTTTATTAATTATGACAGTGAATGACATGAACGTCATTTGACGACAGAACACCGACAAGTGTCATGTTTGTAGTACGTTCTAATATCGGGCTCAGAACCCGAGGTAAGGTAGTTTCACAATGAGCGATTTTAAGTCGTGAGGGATTTTTTTTGCGATCGCTGTTGTTTTAATTTTTGTCGGGAACAGTTTCCCAAATGTAGTTATACTGTATATAAATATAGTTTTTAGGGTACCTTTCGTAAATGGTCTGTTAAGTTATATAGTGGGGAATTCTTGAGGATGAATTTCTGAACCCACTTGACATTTATCGGAAAGGGATTTCGGCCATTTTGGACGGCTGACGTATTGTTTTTTTCTGTCAGTGGGTATTCAGTCACGAGAGACGATTTTTGTGTCGAAATAGAATTTTCTTAATATTTAGCCCCATCGGCTTACCCTAATTAAAGGGGATTTTAGATTCTATTTCATGGTTAACTGTGGGTAAATGGACATTTCGTATTTTGAGGGGAATTTTAGTGAATTGGTAAATTCCCATGGTCATTGGTCCAGCCCATATCTAATATAGGATTTTAACGCAAGAATTGGACGTTCACAGCATTTGGAGTGTGGAATATTGTTGTGCTGTGAATCATCTCACGTGGTTCTCATCCTTGAAAGGCTACCAAGTTAACCCTTTACGAAAAAGGTATGTTTTGTATATATTAGGTTATGTTACCAACCATGTGTAACAGAATTTTAATTATTGGAGCTCATAATACTGTTTATGACTCACTGTTGAGCCAATGTAATTTTTCTTTATCCTAGATACTGAATATTTTCTAGTTTATGTACATTTTTGGGTAATCCTATAGTTCGGGATACTTGAGTCAATGTGTATTGACATTTTTCTTTGTAATATTTTAAGGGTTTAACCCAGGGGGTTGTTAGCCCAGGATTCGACGACAGTTTGACCCAAGGGATTGTTGACCCAGGATTTCAACAGTTGTACACAGAGGGTTATATCGTCCGGAGTTCAACGGTTTCATCGTGGACTCATCGAGGGGACACAGAACATTGGTATGCTAGCCACCTAGTTTACTTGTAGCTAGATTTACAAGAATGTTTCTTGTTCTGGATAGGAAGATGGGAATGCTGTGAAAGAAGACACCCTACTATCAGGTTTTTCTTATACGTTATATTGAAGGTTTCATGCGTGCTTTGTTAAACTATACATTCACTTTCAACCGAATGTTGTCAAGGTATTCTCAACATTATTTATACTTTTGAGCACAGAATGTTCTAAGGTTCTTTCACTCATTACTTAAGTATTATCAAATGTTACATCGTTTAATTGATTAATATTTTAAAGTTTTACTTAATTTAAGCACTTAATGCTGATGTAGTAATCCTTCGGGTCGCAGAACACTTGGACTGCTTCCACGTTTAAGTTGTAATTCTTCAGTTATTAAGGGCTACTGCCATAATTTTACTTTATTCAATTTATTCATTATTAAATGGACCAGACTTAACTATAAGTTAAGCAATCTCAGAAGACCCGTGTGGGGGCAGAGATTAAGTAACCTCTTCCAATCTGGGAGTTTAAGTAAATAACCTCTGTGTCTGAAGTCCTTTGTGTATCTTTCATTTATTATTATTATTATTATTATTTTTTTATTTAAATAAGTACTTAATGCTGGAGTAGTGATTCTTCTAGTTGTAGAACATCTGGGCTGCTTCTACGCATAAGTTGTAAATCTTCGGTTATTAAGAACTACAGTCAAATTTAACCTTATTCTTCACTTTTACATTTTGTTTATTTTTCTTTTTATGATAAGACTTAACTATAAGTTAAGCAATCTCAGAAGGCCCGTGTGGGGGCAGAGATTAAGTAACCTCTTCCAATCTGGGAGTTTAATTAAATAACCTCTGTCTAAAGTCCTTTATATGTTGTATTTTTATTATTTTTTTTTTTATATTTTTATTTAGTTCTATGAATTATACTTAATTATAAAATTTCATGGTTTAATAACTTTCTTTTGGGTAGTTTGGTCTTAACCAAAAGTTAAGCAGATATCGCCTTCCAATTTGGAGAGGGTTATAAGATTATAAAGATTATAAGTTTACTGTTTTTATAATATATGAAGTAGTATAGGTACGGTGATGCACAATATTTAAGTTAACTATTATATTATATTTTTTTTTATGTAAGGTGGAAATTAATGTTTTGCGCAAGCGTCATGCCTGGTACCAAGCTAACGACGAACCGTTCCATACTTTGATACATTTATTAATTTTTTTGGGTTATGCATATACATACACTGTGTAAGTTTTTTTCCTTTTAATTTCCTCCAACTTTTTTTTTTTTATTATCTAAGCCATCAGGTAATTAGTTTGTATATTTACTAAATATTTTTTTTTTCTCTTTATAAAGGAACATAAGTTGAGGTTTGTCTTTTATTTCTTTCCTCATTTACTGGGTTTTTGGGGAAATAGGATCATAGTTTGGCCACTATATAGACCCAGTTGGCGCCTATTTATTTGTCTACTATTTCCGGAATTTTTGTAAGCTATCCACCCCCTAGCTGCCGTCTGAGCGACGTCGAAGGCCCGAAGGTTGACACCGGAACAACCGAAACTTGTGTAACCGTAGTAGACAACATTTTTAATTGTAGTTAATACTTTAATAATTTTTTTTTAAGTTTAAAAATTTTGGTGGAATCACCAAGTTCATTTTGTAGGTTACACTACTAGATGAGATTTTTTTAGAATTATAAATATTTTATAATTTATAAACTTTAAATACCTTCTATTGTAAACATTTTCAAATTTGAGGATATCTTTACATTTTTAAATACATTTAATTTATTTAGATAGTCTACCATACCTCTTTTTATTTTGGTTGATTTGATATGAAATGACCCTTTAGTGACAAGTTAGCGAATTAATTGCAGACAGCAATATGAATTATTGCAATTTTACTTGCAACAAGGAACATTTGCAACTGTAAAATGCTTCTTAGGCATAAAACCATGATGAATGTCATTAATTGATGAGTTGTCCGTTATATACCAGTTCTTATGCACTCTGGTACGCATTCTGTCTTACCAAATAGCCCAATGATTATAATTTTTTAAAGTCAAATCCTCTTTTGAGACGGGTCACCGCTAAAAACGAACAGCATCTAGAATCGACCATAATTTATGTCAGTATGGCATTCGGTGATATCGGCGGTTCTTTTGATTTTTGGCCAAATTTTTGCCGGGATTAAAATAAAAAGTTACAAAACGTCGGAGAAGAAGATGAGTGTCGCGTTCGCCTTTTTATTTTATCGAGAGACATATTTTTGGGTATGAAAACATTTTCGATAGCCGTATAATAGGTGTATAACGGGTTTGCTTCGAGATTTCAAAATGAGTTTGTTATTTTAGACGATAAAAATTTAAAAGGAATTTTAAGTAAAGTAAAAAATCACTGATAAATGCGCTATGAATTTTGCAAATAAAATTGACCATTGGTATCCAAGGTATTTTGAATTCTTTTCGCTAATTAGTCGTACAACGTATGTGTATAGAAAATAATTAACTTTCCACATGTTTATGAATAAGAATTTATTTTCCTCTCATGTATAAAAAATAATCTACTTTCTGCAAGCCCTCAAATATGTCGGATAATCAGATTTATCTTTTTTTTTTTTTGTTATTTATGTAATGCCTTAATTTATTTCCTTGATACATTTTTTCATTAGTTTAATAATTGCAGTGGCGGCTGGCGCATACATGTTCTAGAGCTGTAGAACTGTCAAAAAATGCCAGTATCTCAGCTACATTTAACAGAAATTGTTTTACACATTTTACGTAAAACAGGTTTTAATAATAATCTCAATAATTTTAATTTGATTTTATTTATTTAATAGTAAATAGTGTCTCCTTTAAATGTTCTAATAGTCCTGATAGATTAATTAACAAGTTTGTGAACAGCAAAACTTTCTTGTCAACAGTATTTTGTTCAAAAATAAAAAAAGGTATATTGAACAATTCTACTTTAAAATTTTTCAATAAAAAAAGCAGAGGTCCCAAATACAGAATTACAGAATATATCATTCACTGTCAGAAGTATCCTTATTAACGTTAGACATGACTTCATTATCATCATCTTCAGATAAATCGTTATTACCATCAACGAAACTTTTTTTTTAAATCAGAGCCATGGTAATTACCTGTCTTTTCCATCTAAGTCTTTAATATTATACACTAGTTTAGAGAGAACATTATGTACTATACACGGAGTGTATTTGGAGCATTAAAATTATTAATTTTAGATGATAAGACGAAATTCTTTTTCCATAATCTATCACCAACATGATATTCAATATCTCTTTTTCTTAAGTTATAATATTTACAATTTCTATCATAGACTGATTTAAGTTTTCTCCTAACATCAATAAACAATTTAGGTAAATTTTATGTGTCATCGATACGTTGTAATTTTTCAGATACTGACAAAATACTATTAAAATTATTTGAAATTATACCATAAAAATCTTCAGAAAATGGAACGTTACTAGTAAAATTAAGGAAGGATGGTGAATACTTCATGTTTGGTTGTATTTATGGATTGAACTACTCTAGGCAAAAATATGTCTCAAGAACGATGATTATCATGTATATAACAGCGAAGTGCTAAGACGATTGTCTTATTGGTTCTTTCAGTAAATTATTTTCTAAACTTTATATTTGTCCATCAAAGCTATAAATTCCTTAGAAACAAAAACATTTCCATTGACTGTAGAAACAATTTGACAAACTCCAAATACGTTAAAGATATGTGTTTCTATAAATTTAGTTATACTAGCTGCAGTAGCTTTAGACATAGGATAAGCAAAACAAAATTTAGTAAACCATTCTGTTATTATAAGAGCATATTATTTGTTTCCATTCTTTGTTATGGGATATGGTCCAATAATGTCCATATTTAAAATTAAAAAATGCAACTCTTCATCGAAACGATAACGTGACTGTGCGATTTAATTTGTTGTTTAATGAAAATACTAGTGAAGAAATTTTTTCGTGGCATCGTGGCGCGTAGGAAGCATATTGTTATAACGTAAAAAAAACGTAACAACAAACAAACTTTTGAAAATTTATTTAGGTTATTTTGTTTATTATAGTTTGAATATTCGGTAAAAAATTTAAAATTATAGCATTTTAAATTTTAAGGTATATTATTTAATTCAAGAAAATTAGAATTTTCGTCAATTTTGGATTTTAAAAAATTCATAACAATTAAAGGGTTAAAGATACGATAATGGACGTAAGGACTTTTTTTATTCGAAATATCCTAAAGAATATAAACAAAATTAATTCATTGCAAAAAATGCATTTTTTGGCCTTAATTAATTTTTCGTTGTTTAAACAATAAGATCAACAAATATCGAGTGTCATGTTACACTTTTATAATCAGGCAAGCTTTCCGGACATTTTAAAAAAAAATTACGAATTAAAACAAATTTGCAAACGAATGCGCCACTATGCCCTGCACTATATACTGTTGAGATCAGACATATAATTTAACTACTGCAGTTTTCCATAAGTGTGGAAATTCATTTGTTGAGGTACTTAAATTGAAAATATGAAGTAACCACTTGCTACAAATCTTCAGAACATAATTTATTTAATTATTTTATTTTATTCAAGGGTTTGAATTGCTTAATCTAAATCCGTTATTAATTATAAATTTAAAGCGTTATTTGTAAAATTTTCTGAACCACAAGTTACATTATAAGAAGATTTATTCAAATAACACAAGTGATTAAAAATATTAATACCAACTCTTACCATATTATATCGAGGGCCTTTGTTAATAAAACTTATTTTTAATAAAAAATTAACGTACCATTCAGATTCTTTTATTAATAAAAGTAAAGTGATGAATATTAGACAGTTATTATGAATATTATTATTATAGATTTTGTTTTTAAGAAGTTTTTATTAAATTGCTATAGAAAATACATACTATAATACATAATAGGCAATAAAATCACTTCAATTTAAATTATTACTGTTATTAAAAGTGTTATTTTTGACTAAGAGGCTGGTATGTTTATGGTTAATGCCATTTAAAGAAGGGCTTTACAAATATCATTTATAAAAAGATGACAGGTATCATTCAAAAGCACTTTTTGAATGGTTTTATGCCTCTTCCGAAAAATGGTACACCTCATCTTATATTTTTTGTACTCATTGCCAACTGAGTAATGTTTTTCTTTTCTTTTTCAGGTCCAACACAGGATCTAGAATTCCCAATGGGGATAATATTTCGATCGAGGGATACGATCGAGAAAAGCCTCAACTGCGAACTCACCAGGTATTTATTTTATGTCATATATCTCTATAATAACCCAAATTTAAAAACTATTTAACAATTGTGAATTTAAAATAAAATTCCGATTTCAAGTACCGTCAATGTATCACAACCAATCAAGTTATCGATATGTGGTCCTCACCTAATTATTTATGAGCTTTTTATAATCAGGATGTTTCCGAACTTGGCGTCCAAATTTGTAGGGGTGGTAGTTCGCATAATTTGAGAGCGATTGGCAGATTTCATTTTTCTAAAAAAATTATAATAAACAAAATAGAGCCATTATAAAAAAAATCAAAGAACAGGTCCTATCCTGAGCACGTAGCGAAATAGTTCTCAAAAACAGATTCGATTTGCAATTTTGTCGATTCTAAGCGTAGCGCGCGTGAGTCGAGGCGATCCTATCGCTTTGCAGGACCGTACCTGTTTATAATTTGTAATTATTTTTATTTTAAATATTTTGGAAAAATGAAATCTGCGAATCGGTCTCAAATTATGCGAACTACTACCCCTACAAATTTGGACGCCAAGTTCGGAAACACCCTGTATTTATTCCGAATTTAATCAACGTTTGATTTCAAAATTATACAAGGTATTCAAATGTCACGTCAGTATTGAATGATTGAATTTTTTTGTATATTTTATGACTAAAATATATTAACATGTGCTCTAAATTGTTTCTTTAAGATACAGAGTCTTACACTTTTTTTAATTTGATTTTTATTAATATTACAAACATTATTTTTTAATCAAACTTACAGGTTTGTATGTAGTAACTAACCTGATTTGACTAAATCTACCAAAGTAACACAGATTTCTTTTAATGAATATATAAACAACTAATGTATTTTAAAATTATATTGTAAACTCTTATAACAGCTTCTGTATAACCAAAAAGCCCCAAAATTATAAAACAAATTTTTGTTTTGAACCTTATAATGGGATTGCATAAAGTAGTAATAAAACATTTTTATTATTGGTATGTAACTGTTGTAAGTATTTTATAAAATAGTTATATATCAGTTTTATAAAGATTTTATTAAGTAAATCGTTTTTTTTTGTAATAAGACATTCTTAAATATGTTTTGGTCAAATCAGGTGAATAACGAAAATATACGCTTGTGTCCTTTAGACAACGTTGCCACGTATGTTTTTTCATTATATACGACACCTATACGATATTTCGAAAAATGCAGCGTTTTGCTAGTTCAAATCGTGATATCGTCTTTTTGGTGTTGTCGCTACATTTGTTTTTGTAATAAATATTATATCTAATTTTACGTTAAATAACATTTTTAATCGAATTAGTTATAACAAAAATATATGCATTCGATTGCAGTTAAATGTTATGGAGGTACACCGTTGGTAATGATATGAAGTATTTAATTCCCTCCCATTTTGTGCTTAACTTTTTTAATCTTTCAACTTATTAAGTAGATATTTAATATTTAAACCATGTGTTTTCTTCACCCAGGTGCACCCGGTCCTGGATTCCCGCCAAACGATCATCTGCTACGACAAGCCGCCTCCACCAACGGTAGCCGAGCGCCCTCCATCGCCAGTGCCGGCTACCGCTTGCTACCCGCTAACGCCGAACATTTGCGTAGAGGCGGGCCGAATTCAGTTCATCCGCCAGGAGGCAGAGGGCGCTCCAGTGCCGCCGCCTCCCGACCCCGTACAGGCGGCGGCGGCGACTCAAATCGGCGGCGGCAGGGTCACTGTTACTAGGGGTTTGCAAACCGAATTGGAGGACGACGAGATCGAGGGGTTTCAGGAAGTTCAGGTAGGTGGCGCTAGATGAGGAAATTTGTTCGCCAATCTGTAATATTTTGAATTAACAAGCTAATTTATTGCCATTTAAATTTCATTGCTTTTTCTTCAATTGTTAAAAACTGCGATGTTACTAGCGTATGTGGATGCTAGCAGAGTTATTTTTTACTATATTATGACGTTTAGCCACTTTATTACTAATATATACTTTTATTTTCATTTTATTGCTATATTCCTTCTTTGAATAATTGGTTACTTTCTTAGGGCATAAGTAAAAGCTAGCATAAGTTTTAGCTCATTTATTGCTAATTTATTACTAATTTATTGCCTCTATTTTAATTTTATTGCTATTTCCCTTCATTGAAAAATTTGTGGCTTTGTTAGGATGTAACTGTAAGCTAGCAAAGCCATAACCGAATATTTTATTTTTATACTCTTTAATTTTTAACTAATTTATTGCTAATTTATTAACTTTATTTTCATTTTATTGCTATATTCATTCTTTGAAAAATGAGTTACTTTCTAAGGGCATAAGTGAAAGTTAGCATAATTGCTACCGAATAATTGATTTTTACTATCTTTTAAGTTTTAGCTAATTTATTGCTAATTTGTTACAAATTTATTGCCTCTATTTTAATTTTATTGCTCCATTTCTTAATTGAGCCGAACGGACCCAATATTTTATTGTTTACTATTAATTTTTAACTTATTTATTGCTTATTTTTTATCCATGTTTTAATTTTATTATTAATGTAAATTTTTTTTTGTTATTGCTAATTTATTTCCCATAAAGCTGTGAAATTCATAAACAGTTATGGCATAGTAAAAAATTAATATATTGTGATTCTCTTAGCTTCAACTTACGCTCAAATAAAGCGGCAGTTTTTTAAGGGTTGTAGCAATTATATTAAATTAGGGGTAGTAAATTAGTAATAAATTAGCTAAAAATTATAGCATAATAGAAAATCAAGTATTTAGTTTGTGGTTTTGCTAGTTTTCACTTCACGGCCTGCAATGTCACAGTTTTTTCAGAGAAAGAAGATGAGCAATAAAATTAAAATGGGGTAATAAATTAGCAAAAAGATATCTTAACATATTTTGATCCGCTTGCTTTTATTTATGCTAGCAAAATAACAATTTTTTCATTGATGGAGTAATAAAATAAAAATAAATTAACAGTAAATTAGCGATAAAATAGTAAAAAATAGCAATAAATTAGCAATAAAGGAGCGATAAATTAACAGTATATCAACTATACATTAACGATAAATTAGCTATACATTAGTAATACATTAGAAATAAATTAGCAATAAATTAATTATAAATTAAAAATAAATTATTAAAATAGGAATATATTAGGAATTAATTGGGAATAAATTATCTATAAGTTGGGAATGAATTGGCTATAAATTATCAATAAATTAGCGATAAATTAGCAATAAATTAGTAATAAATTAGCAATAAATAAGCTATAAACTGACAATACATTTATAATCAATTGACAATAAATTTGCAATAAATTAAATTACCATTAAATTGGCTGTAAAATTATTGTCGTATAATTAAAATTAGTAAGAGACAAAAAATCGGTTGTGGCTTTGCTAGCTTCCACATACACATAAACATAGTCACATTTTTTTTAATGAAGGGATGGAGCAATAAAATAAAAATATATTAACAATAAATTAGCGATACATTAGCTAAAAATTAGCAATCAATTAGCAATAAATTAACTATAAACTAGCTATAAAGGCGCAATAAATTAACAATATATTAGCAATAAATCAGCAATAAATTAGTAATAAATTAGTAATAATTCAGTAATAAATTAGTAATAAATTAGTAATAAATTAGTAATAAGTTAGTAATAAATTAGTAATAAATTAGTAATAAATTAGTAATAAATTAGTAATAAATTAGTAATAAATTAGTAATAAATTAGTAATAAATTAGTAATAAATTAGTAATAAATTAGTAATAAATTAGTAATAAATTAGTAATAAATTAGTAATAAATTAGTAATAAATTAGTAATAAATTAGTAATAAATTAATTAAATTAATTAGTAATAAATTAGAAATAAATTAGCTATAAATTCGTTATATATTGAAAATAAATTGACAATAAATTGACAATAAATTGACAATAAATTGACAATAAATTGACAATAAATTGGCAATAAATTGACAATAAATTGACAATAAATTGACAATAAATTGACAATAAATTAAATTAGCAATAAATTAGCTGCATAAATTATCGTATAATTAAAATTAGTAAGACACAAAAAAGTCGGCTGTGGCTTTCCTAGCTTCCACACAGACATAAACAGAGTCACAGTTTTTTTAATGAAGGGTTGGAGCAATAAAATAAAAATATATTAACAATAAATTAGCTAAAAATTAGGACTCAATTAGTAATAAATTAATAATAAACCAGCTATAAAGTATCAATAAATTAACCGTATATTACCAATAAATTAGTAATTAATAAATTAGTAATAAATTAGTAATAAATTAGTAATAAATTAGTAATAAATTAGTAATAAATTAGTAATAAATTAGTAATAAATTAGTAATAAATTAGTAATAAATTAGTAATAAATTAGTAATAAATTAGTAATAAATTAGTAATAAATTAGTAATAAATTAGTAATAAATTAGTAATAAATTAGTAATAAATTAGTAATAAATTAGTAATAAATTAGTAATAAATTAGTAATAAATTAGTAATAAATTAGTAATAAATTAGTAATAAATTAGTAATAAATTAGTAATAAATTAGTAATAAATTAGCAATAAATTAGTAATAAATTAGTAATAAATTAAATTAGTAATAAATTAGTAATAAATTAGTAATAAATTAGTAATAAATTAGTAATAAATTAGTAATAAATTAGTAATAAATTAGTAATAAATTAATTAGTAATAAATTGGGAATACATTAGCTATAAATTAGCAATAAATTAGTAATAAATTAGCAATAAATTAGTAATAAGTTAGAAATAAATTAGCTATAAATTTGTTATACATTGAAAATAAATTGACAATAAGTTGACAATAAATTGACAATAAATTGACAATAAATTGACAATAAATTAAATTAGCTGCATAAATTATCGTATAATTAAAATTAGTAAGACACAAAAAAGTCGGCTGTGGCTTTCCTAGCTTCCACATAGACATAAACAGAGTCACAGTTTTTTAATGAAGGGTTGGAGCAATAAAATAAAAATATATTAACAATAAATTAGCTAAAAATTAGGACTCAATTAGTAATAAATTAATAATAAACCAGCTATAAAGTATCAATAAATTAACCGTATATTACCAATAAATTAGTAATTAATTAGTAATAAATTAGTAATAAATTAGTAATAAATTAGTAATAAATTAGTAATAAATTAGTAATAAAATTAGTAATAAATTAGTAATAAATTAGTAATAAATTAGTAATAAATTAGTAATAAATTAGTAATAAATTAGTAATAAATTAGTAATAAATTAGCAATAAATTAGTAATAAATTAGTAATAAATTAGTAATAAAATTAAATTAGTAATAAATTAGTAATAAATTAGTAATAAATTAAATTAGTAATAAATTAGTAATAAATTAATTAGTAATAAATTGGGAATACATTAGCTATAAATTAGCAATAAATTAGTAATAAATTAGCAATAAATTAGTAATAAGTTAGAAATAAATTAGCTATAAATTTGTTATACATTGAAAATAAATTGACAATAAGTTGACAATAAATTGACAATAAATTGACAATAAATTGACAATAAATTAAATTAGCTGCATAAATTATCGTATAATTAAAATTAGTAAGACACAAAAAAGTCGGCTGTGGCTTTCCTAGCTTCCACATAGACATAAACAGAGTCACAGTTTTTTAATGAAGGGTTGGAGCAATAAAATAAAAATATATTAACAATAAATTAGCTAAAAATTAGGACTCAATTAGTAATAAATTAATAATAAACCAGCTATAAAGTATCAATAAATTAACCGTATATTACCAATAAATTAGTAATTAATTAGTAATAAATTAGTAATAAATTAGTAATAAATTAGTAATAAATTAGTAATAAAATTAGTAATAAATTAGTAATAAATTAGTAATAAATTAGTAATAAATTAGTAATAAATTAGTAATAAATTAGCAATAAATTAGTAATAAATTAGTAATAAATTAGTAATAAATTAGTAATAAATTAAATTAGTAATAAATTAGTAATAAATTAGTAATAAATTAAATTAGTAATAAATTAATTAGTAATAAATTGGGAATACATTAGCTATAAATTAGCAATAAATTAGTAATAAATTAGCAATAAATTAGTAATAAGTTAGAAATAAATTAGCTATAAATTTGTTATACATTGAAAATAAATTGACAATAAGTTGACCAATAAATTGACAATAAATTGACAATAAATTGACAATAAATTAAATTAGCTGCATAAATTATCGTATAATTAAAATTAGTAAGACACAAAAAAGTCGGCTGTGGCTTTCCTAGCTTCCACATAGACATAAACAGAGTCACAGTTTTTTAATGAAGGGTTGGAGCAATAAAATAAAAATATATTAACAATAAATTAGCTAAAAATTAGGACTCAATTAGTAATAAATTAATAATAAACCAGCTATAAAGTATCAATAAATTAACCGTATATTACCAATAAATTAGTAATTAATAAATTAGTAATAAATTAGTAATAAATTAGTAATAAATTAGTAATAAATTAGTAATAAATTAGTAATAAATTAGTAATAAATTAGTAATAAATTAGTAATAAATTAGTAATAAATTAGTAATAAATTAGTAGTAAATTAGTAATAAATTAGTAATAAATTAAATTAGTAATAAATTAGTAATAAAATTAGTAATAAAATTAAATTAGTAATAAATTAGTAATAAATTAATTAGTAATAAATTGGGAATACATTAGCTATAAATTAGCAATAAATTAGTAATAAATTAGCAATAAATTAGTAATAAGTTAGAAATAAATTAGCTATAAATTTGTTATACATTGAAAATAAATTGACAATAAGTTGACAATAAATTGACAATAAATTAAATTAGCTGCATAAATTATCGTATAATTAAAATTAGTAAGACACAAAAAAGTCGGCTGTGGCTTTCCTAGCTTCCACATAGACATAAACAGAGTCACAGTTTTTTTAATGAAGGGTTGGAGCAATAAAATAAAAATATATTAACAATAAATTAGCTAAAAATTAGGACTCAATTAGTAATAAATTAATAATAAACCAGCTATAAAGTATCAATAAATTAACCGTATATTACCAATAAATTAGCTGTAAATTAGTAATACATTGGGAATAGAGAAGCAATAAATTAGTAATAAATTAGCAATAAATTAGTAATAATTCAGTAATAATTCAGTAATAAATTAGTAATAAATTAGTAATAAATTAGTAATAAATTAAATTAGTAATAAATTAGTAATAAATTAGTAATAAATTAGTAATAAATTAGTAATAAATTAGTAATAAATTAGTAATAAATTAGTAATAAATTAGTAATAAATTAGTAATAAATTAGTAATAAATTAGTAATAAATTAGTAATAAATTAGTAATAAATTAGTAATAAATTAGTAATAAATTAGTAATAAATTAGTAATAAATTAGTAATAAATTAGTAATAAAATTAGTAATAAATTAGTAATAAATTAGTAATAAATTAGTAATAAATTAGTAATAAATTAGTAATAAATTAGTAATAAATTAGTAATAAATTAGTAATAAATTAGTAATAAATTAGTAATAAATTAGTAATAAATTAGTAATAAATTAATTAAATTAATTAGTAATAAATTGGGAATACATTAGCTATAAATTAGCAATAAATTAGTAATAAATTAGTAATAAATTAGTAATAAATTAGTAATAAATTAGTAATAAATTAGTAATAAATTAGTAATAAATTAGTAATAAATTAGTAATAAATTAGTAATAAATTAGTAATAAATTAGCAATAAATTAGTAATAAATTAGAAATAAATTAGCTATAAAATTCGTTATACATTGAAAATAAATTGACAATAAATTGACAATAAATTGACAATAAATTGACAATAAGTTGACAATAAATTGACAATAAATTGACAATAAATTAAATTAGCTGCATAAATTATCGTATAATTAAAATTAGTAAGACACAAAAAAGTCGGCTGTGGCTTTCCCTAGCTTCCACATAGACATAAACAGAGTCACAGTTTTTTTAATGAAGGGTTGGAGCAATAAAATAAAAATTATATTAACAATAAATTAGCTAAAAATTGGGACTCAATTAGCAATAAATTAATAATAAACTAGCTATAAAGTATCAATAAATTAACCGTATATTACCAATAAATTAGTTGTAAATTAGTAATACATTGGGAATAGAGTAGCAATAAATTAGTAATAAATTAGCAATAAATTACTAATAAATTAGTAATAAATTAGCTAATAAATTAGCTAATAAATTCGTTATACATTGATAATAAACTGGCAATAAATTGAAAATAAATTGATAATTAACTGACAATTTATTGTGAAGGGATGGAGCAGTATAATTAAAATTGGGGTCATAAATTAGGCAGGTTAAAATTATGGTTGTGACTCTGCTTCCGTATATAACATAACATTGAATTAAGAGTACGCAAAGTTAGAGTTGATGAACAGTTTTTTGCTTCGAAAATAGTAAAAATGGCTTTCACAATTTTTTCTGTCGTTCGATTACAACTGTCAAATTTGACATATTTTTGAAAAAAGCTAGAATAAGTTATTTTAGAAAATTTCGATTGGTTTATTATAATTTTGCTATGCAATGTTGGAACTAGAGCCACTTTAATTTGAGTGTAAATTGATTATAATAAATAAAGTTTATCATTTATATTAAAATATTTTATACTTTGTTTAGAAACATATTTTGGATTTCTTATTAGCAATGTTAGCTTGTAATGTATTCTAATCACGAATTTCTTAAGCATAAATGTTGCCCACAACCAATAAAACCAACGGAGCATCGATAATTATCCTCTAATCACCAATTATGGATCAGTTTGAATTATTTATTCTCGACCGCTTGATCGAATTCGCGATTACGCGTAATATAATTACGTTTTTATACCCATAAAAATTGACTAATGTTCATTTTCGATTATATATAGTTCAGTCAAGAAATATAAAAGTAAAATTAAAAAAAAAAAAATAGATTTTTTAATCGTCCAGAACGAATGGGACGATAAAAAAAGCTGGCGGTATTAAATCAGGTACGTTTGTTGGATGAGAACCAGGTTCGATCTAGGATTAATGCATGGGAAGTCTCACTTTTTGAATGTCATTTAATATACAGGGTTATTCATCAATATTGCTTGGCAGACTTTAAGGTAGGTTTTCTTGGATCAAAATTACATTTTCTCTTAAACAAATTGTAGGAATCATAACAAATAACAATACTGAAGAAAAGTTATTTAACGTGAACTTATGTTTCTTAGAATTGCAAGACAGAAAACTGTGAAATTTATTTAGAAGAAAGAAAAGAAATACAATGAAATAATAATGATTAGATTTGAATTAAACAAGAAATTCCTTACAACATTAGTCTGCACTCAAAGAACAAAGGTAATAAAGAGATGAAATATTAAAAGTGTCTCAAATAAATGTTATTTGTTATGTCAGAGAAATGAAAATAAACGAAAATGTTTAATAAAGTGACGTAATGAAAAAAATTTCAAAATCTGTTTGTAACAATGTAAACATGTGTTATACAATTTTGATTTTTTTTAAACAACTTTTTTATACTCCTCACAGTGGTAAGTAGTGTGTCAAAGACTTTGAGAGTAACATAAGTTACAAATCATTGACCGTACTCGAAAACTTAACACTGATGAAGAAAGGATCTTTGAAATTTATTTTAGTATAATTATCGTTCTTTTTACGGGTTGTCACAAAGATGGCTTTCTGAAGAATTGAGATTAGAATTATAATTAAACATGAAATAATCGATTAAAGATGAGCAGATTCGAAACATTAAGCATCCAAGGAACTAGGAATTATAATTTAACCATTCTATAAGGATTGGAACAGAATTACGTTTCCTTTTGAAAGCATTACATCGAGTATAAAGAGCCGTAAAACTTAATTTAAACTTTTCCGGACCGCAAAGAACACACAAAAAGAAAGTATGGAGGAAAGATGTTTACCGTATGAAAAGGGAAATTAAAACAGAGTTTTATTCGTTTTATGTGATTTTAATGGAATCATTAAATAACGGTTTTTGAGACCGGTAAAGTTTACATTTATTTGAAGAGACAGCAGGATGGATATAAACAAGGGATTTTTTTTAATGGTTTAATTATATAAAAATTGTAAATGTAACAATTTGTGTTTCTAGGGCGTGGGATCTTATTTAGTCATTATAAAAAAATATTTGAAGTAAAAAGGACGAACAGTTGTGTATTTCATTAAAAGCCATAATCATTTATATACAGTGAGCATCATAAGTCTTACCCCCCCCTAACTAACTCGTTACTGGGATCTTGTTAGGAAAATCGCCGAGACAGGTCGATTTTTGATTTCTACAATGTACATTTTTGCATGATTAGTTTACCCTTAATTTCATCCCTTACTGGAGGGTAGCAACCCTTTGGAAAAATTTAAATGGCATGGGGTGGTGAGTGATAGCTCATTTGAAAGGGGGTTTTATTCTCTATTTAACCGCGCAAAAAATTTTGAAATTTGCTTCATTACGTGTTGATTTATTGTTTAAAAATAACAAAACCTCACAAAATAGGAAAGCAACTAGACTAACAGTGACCTTCTAATGGCAAAAAGTCTTACTTCACTTCTGAACCAAAACCGAAATCATGCAGAGCCGAATTTTAATTCTAAGAATGAGTGCGCTACGTTAATTTCCGTTATTCTGTAACAACAATTAGTCAAGAATTAATGAAGCAAATTTCAAATTTTTTTTTATACGGTTGAATAGAGAATAAAACCCTCTTTCAAATGAGCTATCACTCACCACCCCACGCCATTTAAATTTTTCGAAAGGGTTGCTCCCCTCCAGTAAGGGATGAAATTAAGGGTAAACTATCTATACAAAAATGTACATTGTAGAAATCAAAAATCGACGTGTCTCGGCGATTTTCCTAACAAGAGTCCAGTAACGAGTTAGATAGGGGGGGGTAAGACTTATGGTGCTCACTGTATATAAACATTAGATCCTTAGGAACCGAGGTTGCCAACGATATGAGCTTAGTATTTTGTCTTTATAACTGTGATATAATGCATATGTAAGTAGTGAATGCAATTCACTACATATTGTTCCTCGTATTTCTAATTCGAAAGAATTTTGTAATAAAATATTCTAAAAATAAAACAAACACAATTGGTTAGTTCTGTGGATTCCTGTATAATAATATTTTCAAATCCAACATTGTCTACTGTGGTCTGAGAAAATTCACGTCGCAGTACTTTGTGGTTACTCATTTTTTTTATTTATTTGTCTCTTAATAGTCACGGCTAAAAAATTACGTGGCTCTGCTGTGAAAGAAACCAAAGCAGTGACGTAGATTAAAAATAATTTCCAAAATGTGGTACTTGTAAGACAAAGTAAGACAATTTTGGTAAAAAAATAATTTAATGTTTCTTGAATTGTGGTAGGAGGAATTTGCTCTAAAAAATTATCTTATAAAATAATCAACATCAAAACCCAAATATCACGAAAACGGTGATAAGTTTCATTCATGTATCCAGGCTATAACCAATCGAGTTCTTCAAGAAAAATCTAGCTAAATTATTGTAACGCTTCCTTGGAAGAATACCGGCATAACTCAAAAAAAGTACAAATTCCGATTTGATAATTTTTATAATTTTAATTAAATTCCAAATTGGACTTGTGACATTGTTGAAGGAAAAAACACACATTTTAGGTTTTATTCCTAATAAAGACAAATAAATAGTAAAAAATTTTAAAAAATAGTAAAAAATAGTATAAAAAATAGTAAAAAATAATAAAAAACAGTAAAAAATAGTAAAAAAATAGTAAAAAATAGTAAAAAATAGTAAAAAAAAATAGTAAAAAAATAGTAAAAAATAATAAAAAATAGTAAAAAATAGTAAAAAATAGTAAAAAATAATAAAAAATAGTAAAAAATTATATTTTAGAATAGAGGAACAAAATACAATATTATTAACAACATTAAAAAGTATAAATCAAAACAAAAATCAGAGTCATGGGAAAAATCTAAAAAACTAAAAGAAAAATACTAACAAATTATTTTGGTCAATAGAGGCACAAGTCTAAATATGATATAAAAACGTAAATGTATGTATTAATAATTATGGAAAATAATGACATAAGTCAAATTAAAACATCTAAACAAAACTGACACATCTAAATATTATACGTTATTTACAAATAATGTGTGGACTTACTTCTTTTTTAGAGAAAACTGGTGTAACTCTAAATGTGACAGTTTTTCTCAAATAATCTAATTGAGAACTTTTTACTTTCCAAAATATCAATTTTAAACAAATAATAATAACCTGCACTATGCAAGGCGATTAGCGAACAACTGATAATTTAACAGATTTGCCGCCAAAGGAGTTATCTTCAAAACTGACGTAACTGCTTTTTAGTGAACATAACTGTCAGTTATCTTTATGACACTCTTTCATATAAAAATTAATTGAGGGCCTTGGAATAAAAGAGGTATAAGTGATTTTTTTTGGATTGGAGATAATAGCATATAGTTTGATGCAAAACAGATTCAAGTGATATAGTGAGCTAGACTGCTATCTTTTGGTGAATAGAAATACTATGTGAAGAATTTAAATAACCTTCTCAGCACTTTTTAGGAACTTTCAAATGTTGTTTAACTTTAAATGTAAATATCTCAGGATAATTTAAAATGCACGAATACCCCTTTTATTCTAAGGCCTACAGATATTTTTGAGTTATATACAAACAAAAAGTACAAAATTAAAATGTTTTGAGTTGTGCCAGTTTTCTTCTAAGTATCGAATATGAAGCTGTAAGAATTTTTATTATAGAGTCGAAATAGGCCAGACTCATCCACTTGTTATTACACGCTTTATTTAAAAAAAAATTGTGTCAAAAAGTAAAAATGGGCTGGATGCATAAACCACTTGCGATTACTAAGCAAAAGTGTTACGTAATAATGGCGAGACGTGAACCACTCTCGAAATACAGGTACCTTTTTATCTCGAAATTTCCGAAATCATCACGAAAATCATGGTCGAAATCATCCAAACTATGAACGCAGCAACTTGTAGATCACAACACAAGAGAAGAGTAAAAATATTGTCGCGCAAAGCCAACCCTGTGCTTTATTTACTCCTTGCATGCAGTATGAAGTCTAGTGCTGGTCATGTAGAGATAAACGCACCGCTTCGAGAAACTTTCGGATTGATTCCTTTCCGGCGTATGAGTCATAGAAATGTAGTTTTGAATGGTTCTGGAAAGCCGAGAGAGTTCTGGTACAGAGCTGACTTTATATAAATAGCGCAAGTTCGTCGACGGACAGGAAGATTGAATTTAAGTGTTGGACAGACATATTGTAATAAATAAATTAGAATTGTGAGTTAGTGCGTAAGTATTATATAAATTAATTAGTACTTTATAAATAAATTATAAATAAAGTGTTTTAAATAAATAAACTATAAATAAATTAAACTAACGTTACAATAGGCTTCAATTCCCCATATAGCTTAATTTTTACTAAAATTTCATATAAATATCGCTTTTAGGTTTTCATTTATGATTTTTTTTTACTTCAATCATCCTTAACCCCCATTTTTATTAATATTTTTCTTTTCAAAATCAATAGACTTCGTCCCTTTATAGAGCTTGATTTTTGATATGATTTTTCGTTTTACGTTAAAATTTTTTTTTTTAATATATCACTTCTCCCCATTTTTACTTTCCTATCTGTATACAGATATAAGGAAAGTATAGGAATCATGATTTTTTTCGACCTCGATATTTCGACGGATTTTTACGTTTTGAAGTCCCCTGAATCCGTTTTGACTGTTTTCGCGATGATGTATGTGTGTGTGTCTGTGTGTGTGTGTGTGTCTGTGTGTCGCATAACTCATGAACCGATACACAGAAAAACAACAAATTTTAAACTTAAGCTTTGTTCCAGCGTCCAATGTGCTGATTAGATTTTGGGCAGTGTCGGAACATCTGGGGGGGTAATTTATAGGTGGTCATTTTTATATTTTATGGAATATATCTGTTATTTACGTTTGGGGAAGAAAATTCTTCAAATAAAAGTTACTTCTTATATTATTATCTATAATTTTTGTTTTATACAAAATTTTCCTAAAATGGTCCGTATTCGAGAAATTTGACAAAATGTAAAAAAATATTTTTTTTATAAAAATTGTTCAAACAAAAGTTGTTTGTAATATAATTCTCTTTAATTTTTATCCTATACATAATTTCTCTAAAATTCGAGATATTTGAGAAAATGTGTAAATTTCGAAATTTGAAGAAAACTCAAAAACGGAAAAAGAAAAAAACATTAAATTTTAAACTTAAGTTTTATTTCGGCCTGACGTAAAATGATTAGATTTTGGACAAAGTCGGAACATCTGTGGGGTACTTTATGGGGGGCCGTTTTTATATTTTATGGAATATATCTGTTATTTATGTTTGGAGAAAAAAATTGTTCAAATAAAAGTTATTTCTAATATTATTGTCTATAATTTTTGATTTATGTCAAAATTTCCTGAAATGGTCCGTATTCGAGAAATTTGACAAAATGTGCAAAATTCTGATTTTTATGAAAATTGTTGAAATAAAAGTTGTTTGCGATATCGATCTCTATAATTTTTGTTTATACATGATTTTTCTAAAATGGACCGTAGTGGAAAAATTGTAGGAAAAGTGCTAAATTTAAATTTTTCAGTATTTTCAGTTTCAATGAATAGGTATCTATAGAAAAATGTTTCGAGATAGATGTATGTGGAAAATGTATATATTTATTTTATCCTCTAAACATTTATTGAGGTGCTGCAATAGGTTGTACAAAATAACCGGAAAAAGCCTGTAATAACTAGATAGGAAAGTCATGTGTTGGACACATCAGATTTTTATTAATTTTTTTCTTTCAGATTCAATGGGCTTCAGCCCCCCATATAGCTTGATTTTTAATAAAAATGTTATGTTGATTTCGTTTTACGATTTTTTAATTTATGATTTTTCTAAAATTTCATCTTCCTTTAACCCCCACATTTTTATTCAGATTTTGTTCAAAATCAATAGACTTCGTCGCCTTATAGAGCTTGATTTTTCGTTTTTGAGCTAGGTTAGGTTACATTTTTAATCGCTTAAACCAAATAAAAAATTGAATTTTTAAAAAACAGTGGCGTTCTTTAAAAAAAAAGTCAATTAGGTTCTACTTTGGGATGACACTGGACTTAATAAACCTGCCAAATTTAATTAAAATACTCAAAACAGTGATTCAAATATGAAAACCAATTTTTTTTTTAAACATTTAACACACTGTATTTCAAAAACAAAGCAATTTAGAGTGCGTTCATACGAAATTTTATTTAGGCAAAGGAATAATTTCCTTCAAAATTGACATGACATTAAAAAACCCCCGTATAGATCCTAAATCGAATTGAAATGGTATCTTATTGGATCGATTTCATCTTCCGTGCAGAAATTTAATTTTCTTTGGTACGCCACTGGTTCCATCCGTGGGAGAAACCTGATAGGCACGTTGAGAATGTTCCTGGGACTGACTGCACTATTTGTACACTATGCATTTCGTTTTTCTTTGGATAAAACATAAAATACACGAAATTATGTTGGGGCAGTTGCGCGTGGAATTTAAAGCTCTTAAAATGTGGTCCGTACTGGCCTGATAGAATTCAGTCGGACGATATATCACCGCATTTCGCAGTGTTTGGGGAATTTAGTTGAATTAAATGCTTTTTGCCGAGCGGTTTTTGGTTTTATCTCGTTTTGTAGGAAATAAAATAAATTATAGTCGAGTAAAATTACACATGTTGACTTATGGAGTTTACACAGTATTGCTATTTCTTAAACGGTAACAGATTAAAAGTTGGTTAAACTAGACAAAATTTGCGCAGGTTTGTGCTCATTAAATTGGTGCCTTTGATATCTACAGGAAGATTCAAAATATCGGATAAAAAGTGAATGAATTTAGCACAAGTCTACAAGAAAATTAATATATAACTCGAGGTACAGCTGATACAAGTTAACTAATGAATTTTTACAGATATTTGTTCTTATAATGCACCTCAAGTGTGTTTACAATAACACTATAAGAATATCTCGTCTCAATAAGTTTATCTTATTTAATTTTTGACGATGTATCGATTTCTTAAACATGTATATATTATGCTGGTATTAAAATAAACAATTAGAACCTATACAATTAGTACAGTTTTTAAAATATATAATTCAAAAGAAAAAATTCTTGTTTTATGTATTTTGCCCAACCTGGTTATGGTACAGATTTTTTATTAGGTTCCAGTTCATATAAATTTAAACAATAAAACAGCTGAATAGTTGACCGTCTTATCCGATGAATATGTATGCAGGGGCGGCTGGTGACCAACATTTTGGGGGTTCACAATAACAGAATATAGATCTCGGTACAAATGCAGCTAAAACATTGAAAGTTTTTTCATACATCTGTACTGATACCTATATTATGTCACTGTGAACCCCCAAAATTTTGTAAACGAGCCGCCACTGTATGTATGTTTACAAAATTGATTTGGTCCAGCATAGAAATGGTTTCAAGGAAATGATGACGTGGTCTTATTATCTTTTAATTATCTCTGTTATTATTTAAGATAAAATTATAATTTGACAACCTTTAGAATCCTTAAGTTTTTATCTAGTAATAATCGGGAATACATTTTTACGAATTTTTGCAGTTTTTATGATATCGGCGTATGTAGTTGAGAAATCGGTAAAACAAGCAATTTTTGTGGACGTATCAAATGGAGATAATAAATGTTTACAAAAATTTGTGCCATTTACAACTATGCAATGTTGAAATTTCAAAAATGTATTGTACCTAACAGGATACTGTAACCTTCCGCACCCAGGTACCTTAATAATTTATTAATTCCATCTATTAAATATAATATTACATTCTTATTAAATATCAAAATAACTTCATTTACGTCCGTAATATATCCACGTGTCTCTGAGAACCAGCCCAAAGAAAACACCATAAAACTTATTTCTTTCACGGAGTAATTATCGTTAAAGCGCTTAACTCGCTTATCTTGCTATTTTCAATGATTTCAACAATATTTCGATACACAAAACTTTCAAGGCACATAATAAATAACCCACCCCCTGCACCCACAGTATTTCTATGAGAACTAAAGACATAGAAACGTCACAAAGCCATTAAAACTTTTGTTATAAAAAGCCAGACAAAATTTTTTACTTTTGAAACATATTTCACTTTTTTTTAAGAATATCTGGCGTATCCACAGGACGTTTTTTGGACGACCTATGCTATTTAAATTTACAAATCAAAAACTACCAATAAATTACTTTATTTTATCAGTTCTACGTTTTCTCCTAACTTTTTTTGTTTAACAACGTAAATTAATTTATTCCATAGAAAACAACCTTATATCAAAGGAACGAAATATCAATAAACTACTTTCTTTCATCAGATCTACGTTTTCTCCTAACTTTTTTTTGTTTTACAACGTAAATTAGTGTATTTCATAAAAAACAATCTTATATCAGAGGAACGAAATATCAATAAACTACTTTATTTCATCAGATCTACGTTTTCTCCTAACTTTTTTTTGTTTTAATACGTAAATTAGTGTATTCCATAAAAAACAACCTTATATCAGAGGAACGAAATATCAATAAACTACTTTATTTCATCAGATCTACGTTTTCTCCTAACTTTTTTTTGTTTTACAATGTAAATTAGTGTATTTCATAAAAAACAATCTTATATCAGAGGAACGAAATATCAATAAACTACTTTATTTCATCAGATCTACGTTTTCTCCTAACTTTTTTTGTTTTACAACGTAAATTAGTGTATTTCATAAAAAACAATCTTATACCAGAGGAACGAAATATCAATAAACTACTTTATTTCATCAGATCTACGTTTTCTCCTAACTTTTTTTTGCTTTACAACGTAAATTAATGTATTCCATAAAAAACAACCCTATATCAGAGGAACGAAATATCAATAAACTACTTTATTTCATCAGTTCTACGTTTTCTCCTAACTTTTTTTGTTTTACAACGTAAATTAGTGTATTCCATAAAAAACAACCTTATATCAGAGGAACGAAATATCAATAAACTACTCTATTTCACCAGATCTACGTTTTCTCCTAACTTTTTTGTTTTTCAACGTATATTAGTATATTCCATAAAAAACAACCTTATATCAAAGGGACGAAATATCAATAAACTACGTTATTTCATCATATCTACGTTTTCTACTAACTTCTTTTTGTTTTACAACGTAAATTAGTGTATTCCATGAAAAACAACCTTATATCAGAGGAACGAAATATCAAAAAACTACTTTATTTCATCAGTTCTAAGTTTTCTCCTAACTTTTTTTTGTTTTTCAGCGTATATTAGTGTATTCCATAAAAAACAACCTTATATCAAAGGAACGAAATATCAATAAACTACTTTATTTCATTATATCTACGTTTTCTACTAACTTTTTTTTGTTTTACAACGTAAATTAGTGTAATCTATAAAAAACAACCTTATATCAGAGGAACGAAATATCAATAAACTACTTTATTTCACCAGATCTACGTTTTATCCTAACTTTTTTTTATTCTACAAAGTAAATTAGTGTATTGCATAAAAAACCACCTTATATTAGAGGAACGAAATATCAATAAACACTTTATTTCATCAGATCTACGTTTTCTCCTAACTTTTTTTTGGTTTTACAACGTAAATTAGTGTATTCCATAAAAAACAACCTTATATCAGAGGAACGAAATATCAATAAACTACTTTATTTCATCAGATCTTCGTTTTCTCCTAACTTTTTTTTGTTTTTCGACGTAAATTAGTGTATTCCATAAAAAACGGAGGAACGAGATATCAATAAACTACTTTATTTCATAAAATCTACGTTTTCTCCTAACTTTTTTTGTTTTACAACGTAAATTAGTGTATTGCATAAAATACGACCTTATATCAGAGGAACGAAATATCAATAAACTACTTTATTTCATCAAATCTACGTTTTCTCCTAACTTTCTTTTGTTTTTCAACGTAAATTAGTGTATTCCATAAAAAACGGAGGAACGAGATATCAATAAACTACTTTATTTCATAAAATCTACGTTTTCTCCTAACTTTTTTTGTTTTACAACGTAAATTAGTGTATTGCATAAAAAACGACCTTATATCAGAGGAACGAAATATCAATAAATTACTTTATTTCATCAGATCTACGTTTTCTCCAAACTTTTTGTTTTAAACCTAGCAATAAGTGTATAATTCTATAAAAACCATCTTTGCAAGTGGTAGTAAACAGTGCTAAAATCGTACAGAGTGCTCCTAAACATCGTGCACATACGGAAGGGGATAATTATTCGGCTTATTTTATGACTAAAAGTTCATATACACATAGGTCCGCAAACGCTTCGTTACTGATCACAGAGTGTTGAAATTTCAAGATTTTTCTTGTTTTGTTCTTTAGAGCCCCTGCAGTTTTTGAGATAATTAGCTCAATTTTGGACATACATTATTGGGTATGTCAGATAGTTGTTGAATCTATAGGGTGATATTTTTTTCAGGTGTCATGTTCCCTTTTCTCCCCCTGAACTTTTTTGCTGTGTGCCGCTAGTAGATTATAAAATACAAAGTTTTTTTTTGTTTAGAAACCTATTTGTCTAAAAACTCTTTTCGTTTCTGCGACCGTTATCGAGAAAAAAATTAAAAAGGATTTTCTGTAAAAATGATTTATTTTAAAATACAAAAAACCTAAATAACAACTATTAAACAACATTACAACAAATATTGAAATTGACCCCCTTTTACCCTTATTGCATTCCAAATTTGAGCTAAATATCTATTAAACTGCAGGAGTTCTAAAGAAAAAACAAGAAAAATCTTGAATTTTCAACAGTAACGAAGCGTTTGCGGACCTATGTTTATATGAAATAAGCCAAAGAATCCGTATGTGTACGATGTTTAAGAACACCCCGTATATTACCTTTAGTTCAGAACAACGAAATACGTTATCTCATCAAATCTACGTTTTCTCCTAACTTTGTTTTAAAACGGGCAATTAAATACGCGTTTCATAAAAACCAACGATGCAAATGGTAGCGGTGCAAACGGCCATTCAGGGTCGACAAAGCCCCCTGGTAGATTGTCTCAATCCAATCTAAAATGCAAATGACGTTCATCAAGTTTCTGAATTCAATTATATGCCTTTTTGTCGCAAGTTTCGCAATTAGGACTCTTTAATGCCGAATTGGCTTTAAATACATATCGGACTCGGGCGAGTGTAAGTAAATCCATTCGTCGGATTTCACTTGGAAATTATTGAGTTTTCAGTCTGTTTTTTTGTGTGTGTCTGAGTTCGTTTAGAACTTTTTTTTCTTTGATGTACCGTTTTTTTTAATCTCTAGAATACAAATAGAATGCTTTCGTAGTCGATATTTTTTCATATTATACAACAAAAAACCAGTATATTCCTCAACAAAATTATTTTATCTCCAGGCCAGCATCTCCAAAAATAGGCAAATAAATCAATTCAATAATTTTATAATTTACTGGACATCTTTCTCTTGTACAATTGTCTCTTAAAATGATTCACTGATTATATTCAAAAGCACGGTTGGTGTCTTCTTATTCACTGACAACTAAATTCGCATGTAACTGTCGTATTAAATTTATCTACACCTTTTTACACGGCTTCTCTGTAGGTAGTCTCATTATTGAGAAGATATATTATTATCTCGACCTGGTTAAATCCTCAGTGTTACGGTAAAACGATGACGAATCAAACATTCTTAAATTTAACACAAAAATTCGAAACATAACCTCACAAAAATCCATCTACTAAATTTTCTGCATAAAATCGCAGTTTTTTTTAATCTGAAACCATCTCAGTTAGCTCCACCCTAATCAGGTAGTCAGTTATCTACCCCAGAAGTTACAAAGTGTCATCCAACCCCCCGCGCCGCTTAACAGAATCCTGCAATGCCGACAGGAGGACGTTTGCGTTGCAGGAATATCCGAAAGAGGCGTCTTAATCCGCCTAGTTGGGTCATTTCGGGGGATAAAAGCCCCAAAAGACCTAAGCTGACCGTCATCTCTACACGCGGTATCCCCGTGGATGCATCCAGAGATAAAGTTAAGTATTATGGAATTCGGCATAATGTGGGTGGGGAATCCAGGTCTGGTTTCGTAAAAAAAATTATTTTGGACATGTTTTGTTGTAGATATTTCTAAATGCAATATTTTTACAGATACTTTAAGAGTTTCTAGGGTCAATGCAGAGATCGCTAATTTTTATAATCCATATTGTCGGGTAAATCATTTATGAAGAGAAAAAAATGAGCGGTTACAATACTGATCGCTGAGGTACTCCTGTATTTAGGTCATGAGATTCGGAAATGACAGGTTTTAATTTTAATTACGATTTTACTGATACTAAAAAAGTCAAATTTCTTTGTTGTTCTATTTTTGCACTTTCTTTTTTATTTAATTACTTTTTGTACAGTTTTCCATTAAAAAATAACTCAATTTAAGGCGAAGCCGATATTTTCTTTTTAATTCTAATTAAAAAACTACCTACAGGCTGTTTTAAAGATTAGAAAACCTTTTAAAATGTCTAAAAAGGTCTTACGATGGTCTAAAAAGGTCTTACAAGTTTTTAAAAGGTCTTACAAGTGTCTAAAAAGATCTTACAATCTCTAAAAAAATCTTACAATGTTTGAAAATACCTTTTAGATATTCTTGACGATAAAAAATAACTCAATTTAAGTCTAAGTCGATATTCGCTTTCCAATTATAATTGAAATCTTATAAATATCACTAGCTAAGACGTTTAAAAATATTTTACTGGCGATTTAAAAGACAAAGTCTAAATGTCTAAAAAACGCCTTACAAGTATCTGGAAACATTTTACTATGTAGAAAAAATCTTACAAGAGTCTAAAAAAAATCTTAAAATATCTAAAAGGATTCTACAATCTCTGAAAGGCTCTTACTATGTCCAAAAAGATCATAAAATGTTTTAAAGGCTCTTACGATGTCTAAAAACATTTAATAAATAATAATATGTTGTTGTTTTTTTATGTGTCATCGGCTTTAACTACTCTGGTTATTTCGTCTCGTATTCTGTTTAGGCTTCGTTACTGTTTTCCAGCGCCACTTTAGAAACATTACTGTTAATTAGAACCCAACAGTGAATGGTCGAGTGGGGAATCCTACCAAGGTATCAGCATTAATTTTAAATATTTAAATTAAATTAAAAAATCCTGGCCAACGGTGGGATTCAAAACTGGGACCCTTGGATCCGCAGGCAGAGACTTTACCACTGAGCCACCCACCCCCTTGTTGTTGTCGTTAATTTAAAAATACAAGATCATATTTTTTTGTTCCTCCATTTTTTATTTTATTTTTTGTTTGATTATATTTAGACGTTTTCACCAAAAAAAAAACTTTATTATTCAAAACAATTTCAAAAGCTTAGACATTTAAAAACACAGTAAAGGTGATTGATTGATTAAAAATTTGGTAGAAATGTCTGTCTAAAACGCCTTACAAGTGTCTGAAAACATCTTACAATGTTTAAAAAGATCTTACAATGTCTTAAAATACAAAATCATATTTCTTTGTTTCTCTATTTTTTTACTTGTTTTTGTTTGATTGTTTTTAGACTTTTTAACCATAAACAAATAACTCAATAAGCCGATATTATCTTTCCAATTTTAATTAAAACCTTATTAATAAATGCCGCGTTACACAACACAATGTCAGAAGCTAAGTCGTTTAAAAACATATTACAAGCGATTGAAGGACTAAAAATTCGGTAGAAATGACTAAAAAACGTCTTACAACTGTCTAAAAACATTTTTCAATGTCAAAAATTACCTTACAAATGTCTAAAGAGATCTTACATTGTTTAAAAAGTTTTTACGTTTAAAAACTTTATAAATGTTAATAATAATAATAATAATATTAGGGGGTGGGTTGGCTCAGTGGTTAGAGTCATGACTCTGAGATCGGAAGGTCTCAGGATCGAATCCCACCGGTGGCAAGAATTTTTATTTAATTAAAAAAAATTAAATATTAATTATAATGCATAGGTAGGATTCCCCACTCGACCATTCACTGTTGGGTTCTAATTAGCAGTGCTGTTCCTAAAGTGGCGCTGGGAAACAGTGACAAAGCCTACACAGAACACGAGGCTAATGACCGTAGTAGTCGACGCCGATGACACCAAATTAAAAAAAAAAAAATAATAATAATTATAATCTAGTGACGTTTAACAATATTTTTCAAGCCATTAGAAAGACTGAAAATTCGGTAAAAATGTTTAAAAAATATTAAATCAAGTATATTTGTTTTTTATATTTAAACCTTGTTTTTTTTTAGACATTTTGAACACACAAAGTAACTCAATTTACGTCCAAACCAATATTCTCTTTTCAATTCCAATTAAAACCTTATATTTAATCGGTGCATTTCACAAAACAATCCGAAATGATCCTAAAAGTTGTGACGTTTAAATAGGCGATTTGAAAGATTAAAAATTCGGTAGAAATGTCTAAAAAAAACGCCTTACAAATGTTTTGAAAATCTTTAAAAAGTTGAAAAAGACCTTACAAGTGTCTAAAAAGGTATTACAAGTGTCTAAAAAGATCTTACAATCTCTGAAAAAATCTTACCATTTCTAAAAAGTTCTTCCAATGTATAAAAACACTAAATATATAATATGTATTTGTTGATTTAAAAAATACAAGATTGAATTAGTTAGTTCCTCTGTTTTTTTTACTTGTTTTTTGTTCAATTATTTTTAGAGGTTTTGATCATAAAAAAAACAATTGTAGTCGAAGCCGATATTCTCTTTCCAATTTCGATTAATTCCTTATAAATAAGTGCGGCATTACACAAATTCGGTAGAAACGTCTAAAAACCGCCTTACAAATCTCTGAAAAGAAAGATCTTACGTTTAAAAACACTTTTTTAATGTTAATAATAATCTATTTATGTTTAACAACATCTTGCAGGCTATTAGAAAGACTGGAAATTCGGTAGAAATGTTTAAAAAACACCTGACAATGTGAAAAAATACCTTACAAGAGTCTAGATCTTACAATGTTTAAAAGGATCTTACAATGTCTAAAAGCACCTTATAAATGTTAATAATAATGATAATGATGATTTGTTGTTGGTTTAAAAAATAAAACAACATTTCTTTGTTCCTCTGTTTTTAAACTTTGTGTTATAATACGTTTAAAAATATCTTACAGACGATTTGAAAGACTAAAAATCCGGTAGAAAGGTCTAAAAAACGCCTTACAGGTGTAAAAATATTTTACAATGTCGAAAAACACCTTTCAAGTGTCTAAAAAGATCTTACAATGTCTTAAAAGATTTTATAATATCTAAAAAAAAAAAAAATTGTTGGTTTGAAACATTTAAAATCAATTTTTTATTTTTTATTTTTTAAACCTTGTTTTTAGAAAAAAAAAAACTCAATTTAAGCCCAAACCAATATTGCATTTCACAAAACATTCCTAAAAGTCGTGACGTTTAAAAACCTCTTATAGGCGATTTGAAAGACTAAAAATTCGGTAGAAATGTCTAAAGAGGTCTTACAAATGTAAACGCATTTTACAAAATCGAAAAACATCTTTCAAGTGTTTAAAAAGATCTTACAATGTCTTAAAATATTTTACTAAAAAAAAAATAATCTGTATAATATCAAATATCTTGTTTCTTTATTTTGTAAACCTTGTTTTTTAGAACTTTTGAACATAAAAAATAACTCAATTTATGTCCAAAGCAATATTCTCTGTCTGATTTCAATTAAAACCTTATAATTAATTGTTACATTACACAAAACAATCCTTATATCTGAATGCTTTAAAAATATCTTATAGGCGATTAGAAGTGTCTAAAAAATGCCTTACATATGTCCGAAAACCTCTAAGAAGGTTGAAAAAGATCTTACAAGTGTCTACAAAGATCTTACAATGTCTACAAAGATCTTACAATGACTACAAAGATCTTACAATGTCTAAAAAGATTTACAATATTTTAAAAGATCTTACAATACCTTAAAAGGTTTTACAATGTCAAAAAAAAACCTTACAAATGTTTAAAAACATTACAAGTGTCTAAAATCTTCTTACAGGCATTTTAGAAGTCTCGAAAGTGAATACAGGGTTAACATAATAATAGTAATAATAAATATTTATTTATAAGAATACTTTGCAACTGAAGATCATTTGAAACCCTCTTCAAGTTAATCGTTTAAGATTAACTAGGATACATTTTGGAATGACAATCAAAACAAACATTTTTAAAAGACTAATCCATATTTTGAATAAAATTACAATGATAAATTAGGCAATTTAAGTTCTTAGGATATTACTGCTGCTGGCACAACCTCAGAAAAGGTGTCAGTCGTCGTTATGGTTGGTTTTATCTGATAGAGCTCTGGTCTGGATGCCATTTTCTTCTTATCTTTTTCTTACAGAGATTAAAACCCTTATTTCTTTAGGATAGATATTTTTTATTTTGTTCGCTGAGCAATAGGTAGAGTATTATACCATTCTGTTTGCTGTATGTTGGAAACAAGTATTTTTACTTCTTCATCTAGCTGTTCTACTGTTCTTAACAGAATTGAAAGGTTCAGTCTGAAGCCTCGCCAGTCTGTTCTTCTATTTACTAGTCTAAGATAATGGCGTCGTTAAAAGTTATAAGAATGGGAGAATGATCGAGTATACACGTAATAAATATAATCTAAAATTATCAATTGTGTATCAATTTTATTATTTAAATATTTTTCTTAAACTGAAATACATAATACTGATAAATTTGACAACGCATGTTGCGCCTTTTTGCTATACTTGATTGTGGGTTGAGCTTTCCTTACTTGTAAGCCACATGACACCATTAGTCATCTACAAATCACCCAAAAGTGATTTTTGCTATTATGGATGATGAAATGATTCTTCCCGTTTCTTCCGAACCTTAATCCTGAGATTCACCATCTTCTTACTGCTTTTTTGAACTAATTATTCACTTATCCGGCTCGAAGGACCAATGTTATGGATGATGTAACGTAAACTTAGTTTTAATAATAAAATAATCAAAATGGACTGTATAATTTCTTGTAAGGGGGCGTCCATTAATTACGTGAGGTATTTTTGAGGATTTTTTGACCCCCTCTCCCCCCCTGGTGATATTTCGTAAGATTTTCCTCAACTCCCTCCCCCCTCCCCTATCTCTCGTGAGATTTTTCAAAATTTTTGTTTTGGGTGTAAATGCGTTGGATTATTAAAAAAACAAACACAATATGTTTTAATACTTTTATTTAAGACTAAAAATTTCTAGAAACATTCTTTACTTTAATTTAATTTTCACGCAATTTTACACCGTTTTCTACTAGAAAAAAATACGTCAGATTTACAAAGACCCTCCTCTCCCCCAAGTGAGATTTGGAAAGATTTAGCTTGATCCCCTCCCCCCCTTGAACACCTCACGTAATTAATTGACTCCCCCTAATCAAAACTTCGAACAACTAAACACGTCTTACATCATTGCTTGTAACGCTGAATCTTATGATTGCGGTATTGCCACGTGTACTTAATTATCCGACAGCTATTCCTGTCAATTTTTACTGTACCGATGCAGATACTTGATAATTGTGGGTTAGGTTTTCCGGCTTTTCCGATTTTTCTCACTTGTAAGTCAGAGGAGCGCCACTAATAATAATACAAGCTCAATTGACTTTTGGGATTAAAATTCATTCATAAGAAGTTGAATTATAGCAAAAGTATTATTATAATTATTGATGTGACGGTTAAAGAGGATTTTTTATTTTATTTATTTTGGTTTTGGACCTAGAACGGGTCCTGGAATTTGAAATAATGCGTCTTGGGGGGCGATTGAAATCGCCGAGATTTCTCAAGAAAATGACCGCGGGATAAGTGAAAACAGCTTTTCCTGCTGGCGGTTAGCCCGGCTTTTTCCGCAGGATGTGTACATTTATAAAGTTTAAGTGGCTGAAAAAGGGATCCTGACTCCTGAATATTGTAGAAAGCAGGTTTATCTATATATGCTTTTGATCCTTTTGTGAGTGGTTGTCTTGTGGAAAGAAAATTCATTTCGAGTTTGTGTAACTACCGAACCTAATTTAGAAAATATAAAGTTTATGGATAATGTTAAACATAGAGAGCATGATTAATGAGGGAATTAATGAAAATGCCATGAATTGGTGAAATAGATAGGCAATAAATTATACAATCTATGTTAACTTTTTACTGTATTTTAAAATGTTGAGTATATTTCTACCTTGCGTTCATACCTGAAACAAATCTATTAATACTAAAAAATATATTCACTTGAAAGTTCCTAGAAAAAATAATTATGGAAATAAGCCACAAGCCACCCACAGACAAGGTTTGGAAGTAAAAAAAAAAACAAAGCGCCATGGCATACCTACTAAACAAACAATCTTTAATTATCAACCGTTTGTATTTTTAATACATTAAAACGAGAGTCTACGGTTGTTATAATACGTTCTACGCGTGGGATACATTAATAGATATGTTTTTGTTTACATCCTGTGTTATTATCGAGCATGACAAATAGGTTTCTGAAGTGGACTTCCTTCAGGTGCCTACGAACCGGTAATTAGGATACAAGAAGTCTGTAATGATAACGAAGCAAGAAATGAAACATTTGGTGTTTCATAGAAGAAATACCGGGGATAATTGTGAGTTTTCGGTGTGACTTTAGGAGCTTTGATCGTTTGATATTAAGGCGGTGTGTTTATTACATTAGGTTAATTATTTTCGGTGGGTTTTGACAGTTAAATCTCAACGGAGCTCGACTGTAAATATTTCTGAAAAGAGATTGACGCTAATGTAAATGTTTTAGAAAATGGGTTAGAACTAGAATCGTAATTGGTTATATAAGGTATTCGATTTTAATTGTGGAGGGAATTACATTATAATCGTGAATTTTTTTTGCGTAGATTTAAGACAAAGTCTAAAAAATCGGCAACAGTGTTAATAAAAACACATATCTTTTTATTTTTGAGTAATAAATCTTTAAATTTTGGAATGGAGACTCTTTTTAGATATAAACTTTCATAAAGAAAAAGTCAAGAAAAGTAAAGAAAATCTTGACTTTTTCTTTAGTTTCACAATTCAACATTAATACGTTTCCATAGTAACGCAACCAATTTTATTACGAATTTCAAGGAACCATTTATTTGTGAATAAAATTGTTCGCGATTTTTTCAAAATTAATTAATATCTATCGAATTTTAAACGATTTGCCGAAAAATAGTATGTTTACCTCGTAGGAAAAGCCACATTCCTAGACTACATAATTACATCCCCAAAACATATGTGACGATTATGGTGAAGACGCTTTCGAGATCTTTCCAGGTAGAACATGATAATGTTTCTAGTTTTGGCAAAGAAAATTCTAGAACCTTCTCCATAATTTTAAATGTGTATATAAATATTGGTGGAGGAACAACGAAGCAGTCAATTGTATATAGATAGTGAAGATAAATAGTGAATAGTTTAAAGACTTTCGAAATATATAAATGAGAATAGTATTGTTCTAAAATAAATAGGTGTTTAAATAAATTAATAATAAATAAACTGTTGTTTAAAATAAACAAACATAATATACAGGGTGTCCCAATAGTGTGTGGAAGTTCAATATATCCTATATTATAGAAAGTATCAAACAATGTTATTTACAAAAGTTGTAGATAATATTAATCTGCACATTTCAAAATTATTTTCGATTATACAGAGTGACCCATAACTTCAGAATTGATCAAACCTATGTTTTTTTTAAATGTAAATTTGAATTCCCCTGACTTTGCCCTTCAAGAAAATACCAACATGTATGAGATTATACTGGGTATTTTGGAAGTTTAAACCAATTTTATATAAAAATCGAACTAGGTTCAACCCTCTGTATATTTCAAAAGAAACAATCGAACGTCAAAATTTTTTGATTATTCATTTTTAATGATAGTCTACTTTTATAGGAATATACTAATTTTTTCCTAGCGCAACAGACGTGTACAGGGTGAGTCAAAACTCAATTTTTTTTAAATGTAACACCCTGTATTTCATGTCACTACTAAAAAGTACTCTAATTATACGTGCGTTTGAGTTAAATATTGCCTATCCCTAAACACAATAGTTTAGCGAGATTCTTAGATGAAATGTTAAAAAGGGTTAATTATAACTAAATTCACAATGTAATTTGATTTAAATTCCAGTTAAATATTACATACTAGTTTACTAGTTAATCAGTTTATATTTTTAACGTACCTGGTACAATTTTTTATCAACTGAAATTATCTTTTGGGACCTTTACAACTTTTTATATAAAATGCAATGAAAAAGCTAACAGAACTTCAAATTTTTTTTTGTGTATTAGGTGAAGTGAGCTTTGAAATTCATGTCAAAAGAATAATTTGAGAGTTCCAAAAACGTTTTCGTCAATAGACACAATTTTATTACTATTCCACCACCAATCCTTATGAGTTAATGACACATAGCCAAACACGATGGTCTATTAACGTTTGGGGTGGTATATTAGGGGACTATGTCATGAGACCATATTTCTTTCATGGTCGTGTAACTGCCGAGGTCTACTTAGACTTTCTGCAGAATCGTCTACCACTACTATTGGAAAATGTTCTACTAAATATAAGACGCCGAATGTGGATATTACATGTATATCATGCTCAACCAGTTCGCAACTTTCTGAACCATAATTTTGAAAACAGGTGGATTGGAAGAGATGTTCCAGTTATGTGGCTTCCCACTTCACTAAAGTAGATTTTTTTGTGGAGTTTCGTAAAAAACGAGGTTTATGAAACTAGTCTCTATTAACTAGCGAAGAAATGAAGGAAAGAATAAGACAAGTGTTCGCGAGCATAGATATACAATGTTTAAAAAACGTTCAAAGATCATTTGAAGCTAGATTACAACATTGTATTGCAGTTGGAGGGAGTCACTTTGAGCAGCTTTTATAAAGCTTTTTTTTCTTTTTTTATATACTAATGTTGCATTCTAAAAAAATTAAAATAACTTATTTTTGGCTCATATTTTTTTCATTCAAATATAAAATATCTTCTAAACTGTTGTGTTAAGGGATAGGGAGAAACGAACGTATATTTAAAGTACTTTTAGTAGAGATATCAAATACAGGGTGAACCTAACCTAAAAAGTAAAGAAAGTAAAGAAATATAAATTGTTAATGCATAATAATTAAACAAATTTGTGTTTTCTGTTTAATGAAACTTTATAGCGAATAATAAATAATAATGTTAATTCTTATAGAAATTTTGCATTATTCACAGGTATATCTACATTATTTAATGGCTGTAAATCAACTGTCAAAAATTTTCCACTTAAATATCGTGGCGCCTCGAAAAAATTTCCGGAATTTTTTTTAGTTACCATGGTAACTAGTCAACATTAAAGCATCTTATTGGTTGAAAAGTAGAGGTGTAAAATTTTCATCAGAAAATTTAAATGATATTTTACTCTTTATTAAAAGAAATATATTTTAATAAGAAGCTTTATTAGTTATTTAATTGTCCATAAATAGTAATCATAAATCACCTTGTATATCTAAAGACGATATTCAACCCCTCCTATATACAATGAGAGCCGGTAATTTAATTTCTTTATTAAATCATTCGAGTCAACGCATCGTTTGCCACTCTGTAAATTGGCATCTAACGTTTAACAACCCCAATTTTAATTACGCAAGACAAGTTGGCAGCAAGATTCAATAAAAATGATTGTAGTACTCGAAAGCATCGTATTCCCCATTAGGATTTGGAATTATAAATATATTAAGAATGCAAAAAAGCATTTTTAATTCGTTTAAAAAACTGGTATATACGAACTGGAATAAAATTAAATTATTTTAATGAAATAATAATAGTACATTCAAAAGATCACATTCTATATGACAAGTTATTAATCTCTGGACACAACTGTTATAAAATGACAATGACAAAAAAGAACAATCTGGTTTGATTGGACGAAGTAGAAAATAAAAATACTTACAGTTTAATAGCGTTTACTAAAAATCAAATTATTGAACACTCATGAAAGTTTCAAAATAATTTTTTTATATAAACTTGTTTTTCATTAAAAGAAAATGTTTTTCAAATTCTGCAACTAATATCAGTACTATAATCATCCAATTAACAACAAATACAAAAAGTGTTAGCAAAATTACCAAAATAGCACTATGGATGACAAAAATTATTAATGAAAAAGTAGTTTACATAAAAAATATAATAAAACAACCAAATGATAACTATATTAAACAAGTCTATAAAATAGTAAAAATAATACAATATTTTTTCTACGTTCATGCAAAAACCAAAAAATGTTTTATTTAGGCGACACTAAGTGCAGAAGAATAAAAAACGTAATTTAATAGCAAAATATTTAATAACTAATAATTAGATCGATTAACATTGAAAAAGTACTATAACTATTTTAAGAAAAATAATTTAACCAAACCTTTAGTAACAACTGTATTATGAACAATAATTAAGCTTGTTTTTGCCACTAATATTAAAAGTAAATGTTCAATTTGTACAATTTTCAATATTAATATTTTTTAGAGAATTATTTTTACTTTCCTATCTGTATACAGATATAAGGAAAGTATAGGAATCATGATTTTTTTCGACCTCGAGTTTTCGACGGATTTTTACGTTTTGAGGTCCCCTGAATCCGTTTTGACTATTTTCGCGATGATGTCTGTCTGTCTGTGTGTGTGTGTCTGTATAACGCATAACTCATGAACCGATACACAAAAAAACACCAAATTTTAAACTTAAGCTTTGTTTCAGCGTCCAATGAGATGATTAGATTTAGGGCAGAGTCGGAACATCTGGGGGGGTACTTTATAGGTGGTCATTTTTATATTTTATGGAATATATCTGTTATTTACGTTTGGAGAAGAAAATTTTTCAAATAAAAGTTACTTCTAATATAATTATCTATAATTTTTGTTTGATGCAAAATTTTCCTAAAATGGTCCGTATTCGAGAAATTTCGAGAAAATGTAAAAAAAATAATTTTTTATAAAAATTGTTCAAATAAAAGTTGTTTGTAATATAATTTTCTATAATTTTTGTCCTATACATAATTTCTCTAAAATGGACCGTATTCGAGATATTTGAGAAAATGTGTAAATTTCGAAATTTGAAGAAAACTCAAAAACGGATAAAGGAAAAAACATTAAATTTTAAACTTAAGGTTTATTTCGGCCTGACGTGAAATGATTAGATTTTGGACAAAGTCGGAACATCTGGGGGGGTACTTTATGGGAGGCCGTTTTTATATTTTATGGAATATATCTGTTATTTATGTTTGGAGAAGAAAATTGTTCAAATAAAAGTTACTTCTAATATTATTATCTATAATTTTTGTTCTATGTCAAAATTTCCTGAAATGGTCCGTATTCGAGAAATTTGACAAAATGTGCAAAATTCTGATTTTTATGAAAATTGTTGAACTAAAAGTTGTTTGCGATATCGATTTCTATAATTTTTGTTTATATATGATTTTTCTAAAATGGACCGTAATGGAAAAGTGCTAAATTTAAATTTTTCTGTATTTTCGTTTTCAATGAATATCTATAGAAAAATGTTTCGAGGTAAATGTATGTGGAAAATGTATATATTTAGTTTATCCTCTAAACATTTATAGAGATGCTGCAATAGGTTGTACAAAATAACCGGAAAATGCCTATAATAACTAGATAGGAAAGTCATGTGTTTGGACACATCAGATTTTTTAATTGTACTTCTTCATTTGTTATTCCTCTAAATAATGTACTTGTACTAGTACTTGGCATCTGTATAGTGTCAGTTTCTTTAGGCTGAAATATTTGTTTGGAAATATTGATTTTGTTGGCTAGTGATTGCTCTACGTATCCCTCCGCCACTGTCGACGATTTCCATCGCCGTGTCGTTTGAGCTCTAGTATATCTGCTCCAGTATCTGCAAGAAGTGTGGCGGATGATCTCCTGAAGCAGTGCCCTGTGTATAGATAGCTCAGGATTCTCCAAATGCAGAAATTTTGCAATTTCATATGGGATTTTAGCAAACGTGTTTACACCAATTGCTTGGACAGTGCAATAAAGAACCAGTTTTTTCAGTATATATAGTTCAATAAAGTTTTGTTTTTTGCATGAACGTAGAAAAAATAAAATAAACCAGAATTTGCAGTGTTCCCTTGACGTTTTGTAGTGTTTAACGTCAATTGACTACAGTGTGTTATTAAAGTTTTTTAAAAAAACGTATATTTTAAAGATTTTACCTAATTTTATGCTCCAGCTAATCTCAGGTCGTGGTACGGCCTTAGGGTACTTAAATATGTTTACCTTTTCTCGTTAATAGGGCGTCATCATATGTTTTATTACAAAAGTATTAAAAAAAAATTGATTTACTATTGAACAAATATCTATGGATAATATAATGACCTTCTATTAAACGAAAAGAAATATAGTCCTGAAAATTAGATAGTGGAAAGGCTTACTAAAAGTTTTGAATTCAATTCAGATTTTTATTTAAAAAAAAAAAAGAAAAAAATTACATTAGGCTGAAGGCCAGTAAAAACTAAACAATTTTAATATGCTTTATGCTGAGGGCTAAAAATTATAAATGGATGAGTATATATAAAAAAACTAGTGATTAATGATTCGACCGAGTACCTTAAATACGAATTGAACTTGTTGCGAGGTGTGTTAAAAAATAGGACCTCCCTGTGATTATCCTGGCTGAAATGGTCCCACGAGGTAGTTTGAGCTTACACTTGGTCAGTTCAGGACGGTCCAGTGACTAGTTCCGTTGATGCAGATCCTGGATTAGTAACCAGCTGACTGTTACTAACTAGGGTTTCTTGACATTGAATAAGCTGGATTGCAACGTTCAAATCTCACTGATACTGGCTTCCTGAAGCTACGGTCTACTAAAATTAAACTCAATTCCTCGGGTCTTAGTGATACGGTTAGGGATCCAACGATGACGGTGTACCTCGCAAATTCGTATATGTCAAACAAGTGTTAAAGATCTTTGGGGCCCCAGGATCAGACAAACTGAGGTCCGGTGTCGAATTTACGAATAAAATAATAATCGACTTTTTGGGATACCCCTGTATCACAAAAATCGTCCGCGAACAAGTACAGTGGACAAAGTTCTTTTTGGCGCTTGGGATGGTACAGCCATACTGGATCGCCTCTCTCAAAATGTATCCCTGTGGTATGAATATCAATTCTAGCTTTTGCTTTATCGCTACTAACTTTTAAACGTTGCCGATCGAATTCATATACCTTCTCTAATCTTTCTCTTAAGTTCTGTATGTACGTGGGAGATGTATGGTCCTCTTCTTCACCAGGAAGCTGCCTTCCAAAAAGAAAATCATGGGGAAGTTTCATCTCCCTTCCAGTAATCATCATGGATGGAGTATAACTGGTCGTTTCATGTTCAGAACTTCGGTAGGCTAGCAGAAATAGAGGAATTAAAGTGTCCCAGTCCTTTTGATTATCAGAGACGAACATTGAAAGATACTGGCATATCGTTCTATTGTGTCTTTCTACCATTCCGTCAGTCTGTGCGTGGAGAGGTCATAATTTGGTTTAAAAATAGTCCATAACAACCAAGAAGTAGTTGTTTCCTCTTTCTGTTAAGGGAAGTGGTCTGAGGATATCTATGGCGATTCGTTCGAAAGGTTCTCTGGAAAGGTACTGCGCCATTTTACCTCGACTTCTTGTTTTGGGCCCTTTTCTGCCATTACAAAGGTCACAAGCCTTTCACCAATATTCTACATCCCGTCGACAATTAACCCAAAAAAATCTTTCCCGAACTCATGCAAATGTTTTTATAGTACCAAAGTGTCCTCCTCAACGGCTGCTATGAAGCTACTCCAACAAACTTCTGACCTGTGATTTGGACAGTATCACTTGGCGGACTACATGTACTCCATCGGGACTCTCCCATTTCCGGTGCAATAGGCCATCGTGAAGATACAGGGAATCCCACTGAGTCCAGTACCCTTTAACGGTTTCACTATATTTGGCTATCTCTCGCCATATAGGTCTGACTCCATTTTTAAGCCATTCTCGGACAACCTTCAAGTCTTTGTCTTTCTTTCGAGTCTTTCTTAGGCTTTCAATCGTAATTCCGTCTTCATCATCCTCTGGTGGTCGACTAACCAGCTCCTCTCGTTCTTCAAGCCATTTACAGTACCGGCATTGTCGATCTAAATAAACACGGTCGCCTGGAAAGAATGTCTGCGTTGCTATGGAGACATCCCCTTCGATGCACTATCTCGAAGTTGTATTGTTGCAGTCTTTCTATCCATCTAGCAACTTGTCCCTCAGGTTTTTTAAAATTTATCAGCCACTGCAAGGCGCTATGGTCACTTCTAATAATAAAACTTCTGTCAAAAAGGTAGGTGTGGAAGTGTTCGAGGGCTTTGACAATGGTTAAAAGTTATTTTTTTGTGACGCAATAATTCCTCTCAGCTTTTCCTAAGGTCTTACTAAAATACCCAATTACTTTCTCTTCCCCCTCCTGTTCTTGGAATAGCATGGCGCCCACGCCGTGTTGGGATGCGTCGTAGTCTAAAATGAATTGTCCTTTTTCCCGAGGGTATGCTAGGATGAGTGCCGTGGTAACTCGGTGAAGACATTTTAACAATCCGGCGTCCAGTCAAATAGGCTACTATTTTCAGTTAGTCGATGAAGGGGTTTAGCAATTTGACCAAAGTCTTTGACAAATTTTCGGTAATATGAACACAGTACAAGAAAACTTCTAATTTCAACTTCAGAATTTTGGGGTACTTCTATGTCTTCTTTCACTATGACCTTTCGGTTGAGTCTTTTCTTTCGAATTTAGGACAATTTACTCGTTTCCAATTACCAAGATCTTGTTTTGAAGGTCGATGATAAACCTATCTTGCATAATGTCCATACCAAGGACCCACTGATCTTTAATATCGGCCACCAGAAATAATTGTTCTATCAGGGTATTAATAATCTGTACGGTTGCTGATATTTCACCCAGAACAGGATTATTGTGCCCTGTAGCTGTTTTCAGAACTAAGCTTCTTCGAGTTGGTCGTGGTTTTCGATCCCTGTTCGAATGAAAGACTTGGTTGCACCAGTATCAAGAACGAAGGTGCATTCTTGGTTATCGATGTACCCCTTGATCAATAGATTTTGTTCGGTTTTATTTAAAGTGTAAGTGCGTATTTTGGGGCGCCTGTCCCGAGGTGCCGACCTTTATTCGTATCCCTGATTATTGCTAGAGGGCCGGTTAGGTGTGGGTGACCGGCTTTCCCGGGAGGCATATCTGCTGTAATTATTTCCTGATGGACTTCGTATCGGGCTTCGGGAGGTTGATCTAGGTGAATTTCTGGCATCATTCCCCGATTCTTGACTTATAGAACGAGCCCTGCTTCGACAGGTTCTTTGAAGGTGTCCGATTCTTCCACAATTGAAGCATCTTCTGCTCTAATTTTGACTATTTCGTTGCATAATTTGAAGGATATTTAAGATTTGGGTGAGGGTAGGTTGAGGGATAGTATTAGTAGTAGCCTCTTAACTTTCCTGGAATCTAATTTCCCTCAATTTTATGCGAGAAAATCTAAATATACTTTTTGCTGCTTCGTATTCCTGGGCCGCAATTAGTGTCTCACTCAACGTCTTGTGGTGTTGTAGCCGAAGAGCCTGCTGCATTTCTACGTCTTGTAGTCCATCAATGAATGCTTGTATGCCGATTTTTTCCAAGAAATCTTTAGGTGCCTGTGGATAGGCCAGATGCAGCAATCTTTTAATATCGGCTTCAAATTCTTGTAGACTCTCACTGTGTTTCTGATTACGGACTTTTTACTGGCTTTGGAATACCTGTTTCAAATGCTGCTGGCCATATCTTGTCTCCAAAGCTTGGACGATAGATGAATAACTGGGTTCTTCTTGGGGAAGTAGTTGTAAAACGGTTGTTGCCTGACCTCGCAGTGACACTATCAATGAAGCCGCCATCTCTTTCTCGGCCCAGCTATTGGCCCTAGCTGCAGCTTCAAATTGTAGTCGATAGTTTCCCATGTTGTCTGACCATCAAACGTGGGTGGTTTTGGGGTCTTGCTACTATGGTTTTGTGAGACTGGGGTGTGAATACGGCTTGGGTTGGTTACAGATGAAGACGAGGTAGTGTTTTCAGCTTGAATGCTGCTTACAGAAGTTTGGCTACGAATTCTTCTTTCTAACTCAACTATTTCAGTTCTAATTTGCCTTTCCAAGTCAATTCTAGCCTCTTCCTGTTGTCGCTCTAACTTAGTTTTTAGATTTTCTAAAGTAGTTTTTAAGTTTTCTTGCTGCTGCTCTTGTTGTTGTGCTAGGAGATCTACTCGACTGTTTAGCTGACCTACCTCTTGCCTGAAGTTTTCTTGAATTTGCACTAAGCCATTTATAAACTCCACCTCCGCTTTTCTATGCCTCCTCTTCTCGCCTTTTCTTTTCCTTTCTACGGCTTTCCTTTTCCTCCTCTTCTTCCTTCTCCTTTCCTTTTCCTCCTCTTCTTCCTTCCTACGCCTTTCCTTTTCCTCCTCCTCTTCTTCCTTCCTATTCCTTTCTTTTTCCTCCTCTTCTTCCTTCATACGCCTTTCCTTTTCCTCTTCTTGCCTTACTCTCTCCTCTTCCATCTTTAAAAACCATGCTGGTGGGCCTAAAGTATCCATACCTCTTCGTACTCGGTGGATCTAGTATTTACCTTATACTTTATATCCAACCACTGTCACCAATGTTATTGTTCGTTTTTGAATTAGGATTTTTTTAAATATTTCAACCCCTCTAAACCCCCCATTTTTATTCAAATTCAATAGGTTTCATTTCCTTATAAAGCTTGTATAATCAACTTTCCTTCAGGTACCTAAGGTGGGTAACTAAGAGGTTATTGATAGGGGTAACTTGAAAAAAAAATTGGGAAAAGGCTGAAATAATATAATGTATTTATTTTAGTAATATAGTCTAACATAGTAATTTTAAAAAGATAGTTACGTGTAATACAATTTATATATTTATAATATAAATAATATTTCTTTTACATAGAACCTTCTTCTATAATATTAATAATCTCAATACGAAATAATCTTATAAAGATTTCGCTTATACTCCCATTGTCGTGGAAACGAATCCGGAGTGAATATCGAGACGTTTTTAGCTAAAGATTTATTAGAAATGAGTTTTCAATAGAATCTTGGCAGAAACGCTCTTCCTTTCTTCGAACGCGTTCGACTGTGAAAAGTGATAAAGTTAAGGCGTCTTTTCGAACGAATTAGACTCGCATTTGATTGATTCTTTTCAAAAGCGTTAGATTATTTGAACGTCTACGTCGGACAGGGAGAAAAATTCGCTTTTTTTTTTCTCTGAACTTTCGATTTTTAAAGAAAAAAAATCGAATCCAAACAATATTGTCCAGGTTAATTCAAAATTTAAGTATACTACTTTTTTATAATACAGGATGATTCTAAATAATAATGTATAAACAGAAAACAGATAGATACATAGTATAAAGGACAACATAATTTAAGAAGTATATGATTATTGTATATTGATGGAAAATTTTCTCAATTTTAATATGTGGTTTTATGATAGTTACCTAATAATTAATATCATTCTTGTTAAACTATTGGCACTGTGAATTAAGGTATCACAATAATGGTAAATAAATTTTCATGGGGACTTAAAAACTTGTGTATACAATTCTAATAAGCATTCACAACAGTGAACAGCTGATGCCGACTGGAAAGCAGACCACCTGATGACGTAGATGTGCAGACAGACGAACCTCGAACGCTCACCTGACTTAAGAGCATCACGCTCGATTGTGGAACGGTACGTTCTGAGATGATCGTCATTTAAATTAAATTTATTTTTTGCTTGCTAGCTAGTTGGAACAAATTATTACAGGAAATTGGAGATTTTGGAAACAAATAGCGGATAAATAGAGATGAGATACAAAAGAGATGTAGTTAGATATACATATATAGTGATATATAATTCTACTTTATATGCTTTCTTTGTTTTAGCAGCTAACGTGTTGAAATTATATACCAAATAATATTTATTTATGTAGTTTTAAATATTTCTTTTTTAATGCTTACCTTTTTAATCACACCTTGTATATATTATTTTCTGTAACTGTAGATTCGACTCTGCTCTCAGGGAATGGGTTCTATTTTTATATATTTAAATAAATTTTACCTGTATTGTGATTGTCTATAGCGCCTCCTTATATATCATTCAATTTAAAATATTAACAATAATACATGTTACAATGATAATACTTTATTAAAATTATGGAAATAGCCCTGTATATCAAACAGAGAACACAAATAATCTTTTCACAAACCAAATTACTAGGGTATATTTTTTATATATATATATAGAACGAAGGAAAGAAAAACCTTGATGACAGTTTCTTAAACAATCTAATTTTCTTCCCAAGAATAAAATTTACAATAAGTCGATGGATGTATCTAACGCCACCTATTAGGCAATAAAGAAATTAATACTTTGCTTGGGTAGAAAACTATAAACCTAAATTCTATTTTACAGTATTTAAACTAAACTCTGTAATCGATTCATAATGATTGCAGTGTTCATTACTACACCAAAAGGTTTGTAACCTGTCTTGAATCTTTTACAAAATGTCAAAGAACTATATACATGCTTTGTATAACGGTTGTGTTATTCAGTTCCAATTTTGTTCCTACTATTTTATCAGGTATGTATTTAAATTAAAATAGTTTTACACTTACACTTGCTGAGTGGAAATCGTCTATTTCACAACAATCTGTTTTCTTCGTAGAATGTTCCAGTCCAAAAACACAGGAAACTGCATCCAATTTTCCACTGGGCCACCATGAAATAAGATATCAATCTCATATCTTTGATTTTCATGGGCATATATTTAATTGGTATGTATTTTCGCAAATAGGATGTTTTTGACAATTAAAATGTATAATCAAATGACATTACCTTAATTTTGTAACACTTTTACCTTAAATAGAATGATATATGACGGGTTTTAACTAGTTTTAATTAATTTTTCTTTCAGGTACTTTAATTTTTTTTTTTAAATTCCAAGATGTCTGTCCTCGAACTCCCTAATCAACAAAATGTTTTGTATCCATGGAGAAAAATTCCTATCCCCATGAATTAAGATATCAGAATCCACTCTGAGTCATCAATGACATTAATTTTAACAAGAAAAAATTATATACAGGATGTTATAAACGATACCATATAATAAGGTATGTTAATAATATTTGATTTACTTGTTTATTTGCACAAATTTTGTTCATGGTAATTGTTTCTTGTACATTTAACAAGTTTTTTTAAAAAATAACATATACAGGATGTTATAAAAGATACCATATAATAAGGTATGTTAATATTATTTGATTTACTTGTTTATTTGCACGAATTTTGGATTAATTGTTTTAATATGGCTTTTATTAAAAGGAAATATTATAAATATTCATTATCATTTATTTTAATTTGTAGAAGTTCTGTTCAAAAAAAAAATATTTCTTGAAGAATTATATGTTTTTGACATGGCTTTAATTAAATAAAAACAGTACAATAGATATAGATAGAGATACAGATAGAGATACAGATAGAGGTACAGATAAAGATAGAGATACAGATAGAGGTACAGATAGAGATACAGATAGAGATACAGATAGAGATACAGATAGAGATACAGATAGAGATACAGATAGAGATACAGATAGAGATACAGATAGAGATACAGATAGAGATACAGATAGAGATACAGATAGAGATACAGATAGAGATACAGATAGAGATACAGATAGAGATACAGATAGAGATACAGATAGAGATACAGATAGAGATACAGATAGAGATACAGATAGAGATACAGATAGAGATACAGATAGAGATACAGATAGAGATACAGATAGAGATACAGATAGAGATACAGATAGAGGTACAGATAAAGATAGAGATACAGATAGAGGTACAGATAGAGATACAGATAGAGATACAGATAGAGATACAGATAGAGATACAGATAGAAATACAGATAGAAATACAGATAGAAATACAGATAGAGATACAGATAAAGATAGAGACAGAAATTCAGATAGATATTCATATAGAAATGAAGATATAGATAGAGATACAGGCAGATATACAGCTAGAGATAGAGATACAGGTAGAGATAGAGATAAAGATACAGAGAGAGAGAGAGAGAGATACAGTTAGAGATAAATTATTTTAACATCATCAGTTTTACATTGTTTTAAAGGGGGCGCCACTTACACATGTACCTTACTAGTTTTTTAATCTTATTTAACCCCAAGAAAAGTGTAAGACTATCGAATGTTTTCTAATATTTTTAATCCCAATTTATTTCTTTTCATTTATTTTTTCGCTATAGGTATATTTAAATATTTAATCTTTATTTCAAATAACTTTGTCAACACTTTATCATATCCTCAACTTCAAACGTCATTCCCCTCCCCTTTATCATTCTAACCAAAACAATTTAAGTAGGAAAATAAGTATGACACATTATTGAAAAAATTTAATTTTATGAAAAATTCAGCAATATGGCTATTCATTGCGTTACTTTTGATCTTAGTGCCCTCTAGCGGGATAATGTAAGAGTATCTATCATAAATAACCTTTCGTGGTGCTCCACAGGGGTCAATTTTTGGACCACTTCTTTTAAGTATTTATTCTTTTTTGGATCAATTTATCACCATTACTTGGAATTTTGAGATAAAATCTTTTATCATTTTTCGCATTTATTAAAAACAAAAAATAACAAATTTCCAATGATATTAATGCAACAAAAATCATAAAATGTAAACATTTTCGAAAAAATCGTTTTTGTATTATAATTTCGTTTTATATTGTTTCATCCATCATCTGCACGTATTTCAATCAACCAAACACCCCAATGTTTCATTCGTTTACTGCCAAATTAAATTCTTAATGAAGATAACTTTTTTACGGCCCCCCCTCCCTGTCCAGAACAGTCTGAAAACATAAAAGAGCAATTCTAGTCCGTCTTTTTGGAGGAATAAGGCACCATAATAGCGATGTCGCGACCATTAACGTTCCCAGTCGGATTGAAAATGACGTTAAAAAGTCTCTGCCGAGATGTCGACGTCCGAGATATAATTTTTGAGATTATAACCCAGTCATTATTTATTCAAAATCGTTTGAGACCCTATTTTGGTCTGCGATCTATGTTTTTTAAGGGTATTAGATATTATTGTCAGAGCAGCTTTGGTTAGATGTTATAGAGTAGCATTCGTTAATTGACAGATTAACATAGCTTACTTGTCATAGCAGCGGTAATCAGATATCAAAGCATCTTAGGTTAGATATCAGAGTAGTGTCCGTTAAATGTCAAATTAACATAGATTACTTGTCAGAGCAGCTATGATCGGATATCAAATCAGCTTAGGATGGATGTCAGAGCAGCGTAAGTTTAATGTCAGATTAAATGTAAATTTACCGTAGGTTATTTGTCAGAACATCGATGTAAATTAACCTAGATTAGACGTTAAAGCAGCGTAAGGTAAATGTCAGATTAACACACGTTAAACATGAGATTAGCGTAGGTTATGTGTCAGAGTAACGATGGTCATATATAAAATCATCCTAGTTTAGATGTCAGAGTATCGTAATTTAAATGTTAAATGAGCGTAGCTTAAATGTCAAATTACCGTGGTTACCCTACACAGCAGCGGTGATTTGATATCAGAGCAGCTTAGGTTACATATCATAGCAGCGTAGATTAAATAGCAGATTAGCGTAGGTTATTCGTAAAACAATGGTGTTCATATATTAAATCAGCTTAGATACTGACATCAGAACAGTCTAGGTTGAATGTCATCAGACATGTAAGATTAGCATAGATTATAAGTCAGAGCAACGATGTTGAGATATGAGAGCGGCTTATATTAAAAGTCAGAGTAGCTTCGATTATTTGTTAGAGTGCCGTAGGTTATTTATCAGAGCAGCGAGGGTCAGTTGTCTAAACAGTGTAAATGTTAGATTAGAACATGTTATAGGTCAGAGTAACGGTTGTAAGATATCAGAGCAGCGTACATTACATGTCAGATGTCAGAATATTTGTAAAGTTGTACGAGGATGTATCAGAAAATAACGAGACTGGTGCTATAGTATAACAACGAAACATTTATTTAAAAGAATTCAACAACTATCCTTCGAAGTACTCTCCATTCTGTTGAATACACTTATCCCATCGCTTTATCCACTTATCATAAACTTCTGAGAAACCATTTTTTGATAGTCTGTTCAGTATACCCATCACAGCGTTGTTGAGCTCTAAATCCGACTCAAATCTTCTACCTCTCAATTCTTTTTTGACTTCAGGAAACAAATGGAAGTCACATGGAGCAAGGTCAGGAGAGTAGGGGGGATGAACCATAATTTCAACCCCTAATTCTTCAATTGTTCGTTGACAAATCATTGATCTATGAGCCGGAGCATTGTCGTGATGCAGCGTCCAGCCAAAGTCCTGATAAAGCGGCCTTTTTTTCTTTAATTTTGCCTTTAAGGGTCCTCGAAGTACATTAGAATAGTACTCCCCTGTTACTGTATGTCCTCTAGGTACAATGTGATCGTAAATAACGCCAAATTTATCAAAAAAATCAGGTGCATCACTTTACCAGCGCTTTTAGCAGTTTTGGCCTTCTACGGTCTTGGGCTGCCTTTATGCTTCCATTGCATACTTTGAAACTTCAATTCAGGATCGTAATAATAAAACCAACTTTCGTCACATGTAACCACATTATTTAAAAACTGTGGGTTACGTTGCAATTGCCTTTTCCACTGCTGACAAATTGTCACTCGATTCGCTTTTTGTTCATCGGTCATCACTTTTGGAATCCATCTTGCCGCGATCTTCCGGTACTCTAAATCTTCATGAATAATTTTTTGAGTGGTACCGTAAGACAAATTAACATTGTCAGAAATTCGTTTTATGCCAATCCGGCGATCATTTTGTATCAAGTCGTTAATTTCTGCAATTTTTGTGTCATTTCTCGCAGTTTGTGGTCGACCGGGACGAGGTTCATCTTCAACTGATTCACAACCGTCTTTAAACTTTTTATGCCACTCATACACTCTACATCGTGATAAACTATTATCTAGATATGCACCTTTAATCATTTCAAAAGTTTCAGTTGGTGTTTTACCCAATCGAACACAAAATTTTATCGCGTATCTTTGCTCCACTTTTTAATTTTTCGATGGGTACGTAAAACACTGACAATTCAATAATTAATTTGTAACAAATGTCAAAAGTTAAATCAAAGCCTACTTGCGGGGTAGTACATTAAATATAAGGCTTTCATGTCTCATTTTTTGGGTTATAAAATGTTACCTCTGAAAGAAGTTATAGCACCAGTCTCGTTATATACTGATATATCCTCGTACGGAAGGTTCTTGTAAGAACATTCATTTGTGCTAAAAGATGTTCGTTTTAAACAGTTTTCTGTAACACTACTTAACTTATTCTTAAAGTATTACACATAATATAATATGCTGGAAGAATTTTTATAGAAATTTATCATAATTTTGTAGCGAATACTATTTGTTAGTCGAGGCCTCCTAAATATCTTTATTTGAATAGAGGTAAACCTGATTTGACAGATACAAAGTTTGAGTAATAAAAAATACATTTCTTTTTTTGTCTTGTATAAAATTGAAAGTACGTGTCTGTTTCTAGACACTCCGCTTTTCACTAATTCGTTATTGTTATAAACAAAATATTATTTAAAAATATAGGTACTCTTTAAAAAAGAAAAACTTTAAAACAGGTAAATCCTTAAATCTCTGTAAGGCACACTAACAACTAAACTAAAAATATATTATTTCTAGGTTTTTGGAACGATGATTCTAAAACCAGAAACTAGAATCTTAAAAGGGTCATATACGAGGTCTGTAAATTAAGTAATGAGACTGATTTTTTTTAAATTTTTTATACAAAAATAATTACAATTCAATATTATCACCTTCAAAATAACTTCCTTGTGGGGCCACACAGCGCTGGAGAGTTTCTTCCACTCCTCATAGCAGTGCTGGAACTCCTATACTGAAATAACCTTCAGCTGGTCGGTTACAGCCGTTTGAATTTTTTCGACTGTCCCACAATGATTTCCCTTGAGGTGACTTTTCAACTTTGGGAAGAGAAAAAAGTCACAAGGACTCAAGTCAGGCGAATAAGGAGGCTCAGGAGCCACAGGAATGTTTTTACTGGCCTAAAACTTGTTTATTGAAATTGCTGTGTGACAAGGAGCATTATCGTGATGCAACACCCACTTGTTCTTGATGTTTGGTCTCACACGAATGACCCTTTTTCGAAGTCTTTCAAGAACCTCTCGGTAAAAGTGTTGATTGACCGTTTGACCTTGGGGTACAAACTCTTTGTGGACGATTCCGTGGATATCGAAAAAACAAATCAGCATGCATTTGATCTTTGACTTCGCCATCCTTGCCTTTTTTTGGCCTTGGAGAGGTTGAAGTGTGCCACTCCATGCTCTGGCGCTCGGTTTCTGGGTCGTACTCAAATATCCAAGTCTCGTCACCAGTAATGACACGTTCCAGAAAATGGGGGTCATTTTCAATTGAATCCAAAAAGTCAAGGCACCTTTCCTTCCTGATGTTCTTCAGGTCTTGCGAAAGGTTTTTTGCGCAGATTTTTCTCATCCCCAATTCATTGATCAAAATTTGATGAACGGTGGTGTGAGTCAAATTTAACTCTTCCCCTATCATTCTGACTGTCAACCGACGATCTGAACGCACAAGATCCCGGATTCTGTCGACATTTTCATCGGTTCTTGAAGATGAAGTCTTTCCGCTTCGTGGTTCATCTTCAATCGACTCTCTTCCTTCTGAAAATGCTTTAAACCACCGAAAAACCTGGGCCCTTGACAAAACACTATCTCCGTAGGCCTACTGAAGTTTCAGAAGAGTTTTCGTTGCACTGTGCTCAAGTCTGAAGCATAACCTGATAGCAGACCGTTGCTCGAAATTGATGTCATTCATTTTTAGAACACAATAGAAAAAACTGTTTCACAAAAACAATTGCTACGCACAACCAAATGACTCGAGCGAGGTCAAACTCGTACTGAAGGTGGATCACATGTTCCTCTGCCACCCCACTAAGCCCCGCTCTTCCAGTGTTGCCAGATCAAACGCAACGTTGCCAGTCTCATTACTTAATTTACAGACCTCGTATATCTAATTTTTGAATTTAGTAGAAAAAAGTTACTTAAACAATATATTTCTTTTATGGAATTTTTCAATCCTTTAAAAAAAGAATCAACTTATAAACATCATGTATATTGCAATATCTGGTACTATCCAAGGTTCCAATGTGGTGCCATTGTTCTTCCTTATTTATATATCTTTCTTAAAACCCCGCTTGCTTCTATGTTGTCGCCCTAAAGATATTTCACGCATGGGGTACCCCTAGGATCAGTTCTTAGACCACTGCCTTTTAATCACATGAATATTATACCTAAACCCTAATTTTTTTTTATTTATTCATATTAAATATGCCTTTTATGCAATTTATTTGGGTGTTGTAAATGAAGGGAATTTTTGACTTGTTTGTAGATAATTTAAGGGGTAGTTTATTTATACAGGGTGATCCATTAGTGTGAAAAAATCCAATATCTCCGCCATTATTAGAGATATAAAAAAATATTTTTACAGAACGGTAGACAGCGTTAAACTACATATTTTAAAATTATTTTTGAATATACAGGGTGTTTAATAACTTCCCTCTGGAACCAAATTATGTTCTTTTTAATGGATCACCCTGTATTTTATTTTATATTTGAATTGACCTGGCTTCTCCCATTCTATAAATATAAAATTTAAAAATCTCTAAAAACTATTAACGTTTGGTATAGGGAATGCTTAAGTCAAATTAAAGTATAATTAGGATACTTTTGAACAATGATATAAAATACTGGGTGAATCATTTTAAAAAATTGAGAAAATTATGTATTTTTGTTTTGACTCACCCTATACAAATTTGATGCGAATTGAAAAAAGTAATGTTTTCGGATAAAATTTGACCATGATCGAAAAATTGTGGTAGAAAAAAAATTGGTTGTCAATTGTTTCTTTTGTATGATATATCCTGCAAAATACCCTGTATAAACCAATAATAATTTATATTTTTAAAATGGCAAAAGCGAGGGTAATTCAAATATAAAATCCATTAAAAAGAAAATAAGTTGGTTCCTAAGAGAAGTTATTAAACACCCTGTATATTCAAAAATAATTTTAAAATATGTAGTTTAACGCTGTCTACCGTTCTGTGAAAATATTTTTATATATTTATCTCTAATAATGGCGGAGATATTGGACTTTTTCACACTAATGGATCACCCTGTGGAATATAGAAAAAATTCTCAAAATTTCCAGTACCTGAAAATATTTGGACATTTCCTAATATCATTAATGCTAGACATATTTAAAATTAATTAAATACAGATGACTGTGTTTTCATTTCCTCATTGATATTCAAAAAAATTAATTTTGTCGACTGGTCTATAAATAATATTTTCCCTGCCATCTTCGGTGTCTCCATCGGTCCTAATTAATCCTAAAAAGCTTTTAGGTAAGCGGAATCACGCTTAATTACTGTTCAACATAATTAATTATTATTTTCGACTTCCTGATTTGTTTGGGCACAATAAACAAAATAATAAAACAGCAGACATCAAAGAGACTAGAATTTTAAAACGCTGTATCGCTTTTAAAAAACTAATTTGCGACTATTAATTTTAATTTTGCTTTTAAAAACGTTTCTGTAAAATGTGCATTCCTTTTGAACTGTATAAAAAATGCATTTGCACGAGTAGATAGAATTAAAGAGCGACATCAATTAAAAAAATCGTCAACATATATAAAATATGCAAATGTCAAGCATTTAGAAATGTTGTTAATATAAATATATAATGTGTAGTTATAAATTTGATCCCTAAGATTGTTAGAGTAAATGTTGACGTACCATTAACAGAAATACATTCAAAAAACACTTGTGCAAGGGACGGGAAGATTGTCATCAATGTATTAGGTCAGAATTAACTGTGGGATGAAATTTGGGATCAAGGCCAATTGGAAATCTACATCGGTTATCACAGGTTAAAGACCATAACATTTTTTTTTTATTATAAAATTTTACTTGTTCCTGGAAAAGCGTAACTCACAGTAGACACGCATGACATCTCTTACTTCTCTGAAACGCCTGGAGGATGCACAATGGGTTCAACGAGGCCTCAGTGCAATGGAGTTTTTTATGATCGAGCTTGCTGTTCAAAAAAAATATACGAATCTTATAGAAATACAGTGTTGATTATCTTTATTTTTTTTTTCTTAAAATATCTAAATATAATAAATAAACTGGGTCCAGTGCGAAAAACCATATATATGGGACAAACCATGCGATTTACGAAAATGAGATTAAAACCGCCATTTTACACCGTTTTCTAGAAAAAAATTTCGTCAGATTTACAAAGACTCCCTCTCCCCCAAGTGAGATTTGGAAAGATTTAGCTTTATCTCCTTCCCCATTGAACACCTCACGTAATTAATGGACCCCCCTAAATATGTATGAAAGGAACAAATGTTAAATTTGGATGAGAAACTAATTTAGCTACCACCATGGCTTAATTGTAGATATATTGTCCATCTATTTATAATTTAATAATGTAACATGACACAGTTTGTCAAATCAAGCATTTCATATACGATTTCCCCAGTAGAAATTATTTATTCGAAATTCCTGCTTCTCAGAAATCTTTTAAGTGTTTTGTGATCCACCAGTCAATCATAAACAAGTCTCCGCTAAAATATAGAAGTATCTTTCGCTCGCTTTGACGATATCATATCTGTCCTTATTCACAATTACGTATTTTTATGTTTCTCCGACAATGTCTTTTCGAATAACACGCCATTTTCATGGCGGAATTTATCGTTGTGAGTTTCTGGATATTCGGGAACGACTATCGGTAGAATGTATCACGAAAGTGAGACCGAAACGCAGCCATAATTCATACAAAAACGCGGAAAAAAAAAAACAAGAACAAGAAAATTAGTCTTGGAAGTGAAATTAAATAAATCACTTATTTTACATGATTTGGGCTGGTTTCATGGCACCGTTAATAAATAATGTAGTGAAGGAAAATGTTTCTCTCGACAGCTGTTGGGTTTATTTTAATTTTTTGTGGATTTTTATCAAAGATAACACTAGAGGTATTTGTACAAAAAAAATATTTTTATGTATGTATTATTTAAAAAATTATAATAATAATAATAATAATAATAATAATAATAATAATAATAATAATAATAATAATTTTATTCACACACAAATAATTACAAGTAACTGCGAATTATACTTAGTAAAAACAATTCAATGCATAATGTATGTAAATAAAAATGAAAACACCCACAAAAGGATTAGGTACCTGAGCGTGGGCATGAATTTCATTTTTTAAACAACAAACTGATAAAACTGAATTACAAAATAAAAATTACAATACATTATGGATAAAATACTACTTACTACAAAATATTCTTAAATACAATTTAAAATTTTCTTAAAAATTTTTTAGACTATAACAACCCAAGTAACAATTTGATATTTTATAAAAGCTGAAAAAATGTTTACAGAACAAAATTTATAAAATAGAATATTAGCTAAGAACATTTCCGGAACATTCTTTCAACAGTAATAAACACAAAATGGGCGCAGTATTACAGAACTATTTGGTTCTTTTGTAAATTCTATAAGATTTGTTGAATGCAGTTACCGAACAGTTACTACACATTTACACAGACTTTAAACAAATGTTTTTTTAAACTTTTATAACTGTTTTATAAATTTTCTATTTTGAGGTTAGGTTGCATATCAAAATCAGTAACATTTTAGTTTTTTAAATGTATCTGGTGAAAACAAATTAATTCTATATTTGTCATAAAAGTAAATTCAAGGCGATATTAGTAAAATGGCAATATCTACTTAAGAGATATCTATAACGCGGTTGAGACATAATGTATGACCTACAATAAAGTCGTTTTTGGATGCGCAGCAAGAATTACTGTTAATTATATAGCACATACAATACTAAATTTTTAAGCGCCTCGAGTTTGATTCATATTTCTAATACTTTTTCAGTGTGAAACAAAAATTAAATTTATGCAATTTGATTTTTTTTTAGTAATAAGATTATGCTAATATTACTAATGATTAAAATCTTTAATTAACATTGGTTTTCTCTTAAATACTAGTAAAACCGACAGTAGATTTAGCTTTAAAACTATCTTAGGTTTTTGTTAAATATGGCGGCTATTCAGAGGTATTAGAAAGTTATTTTAAGACTGAATCATAATTATAAAATATTATTGTAGTAAAAACAGCTGTAATACAATAATTAAGTTGTATTACTTATTTCTACAAGACAAGTTCATCATGGTTTGTTGTATAATTGTTTCATATTTCTGCACTATATGACAAAATATAACATAACCTTACTAAATCGTTTCCGATTTAAGTATTTGAGAATTGAAATGATTAGATTTGTTTCTACAGCTTCATTGAGCAAGCATAATTTTTAATATTACGAGAATAAGTAAGTTTAACATAGACATCGCCAAAAATATGGCTTTCTTTTAGTATTGGGGCATGATTATTCAGAACATACCTAATTATTATCTGGCTGAATGATAGTTTTTTTTTTTGAGTGTCTAGGCAAACCAGCAAAATGTTTTACTAATATTTTTTACTGTTCTCTGAAAAGCAGGTACCACTTATTTTTTATATTTCTTCACTATTTAAATCTGACATTTTCAGACCATACACTCACATACAATTGGTATGGGAAGTAGTTGAATAAACATAAAATACAAAATAATATGGCCTTGGTACTACCAAATGTAGTTGCTTTATTTTTTTATAAATATTTTTAAAGGGATAATACTATTCTTAACTAAAATAATTGCTATACAGTTTTCTGATTTGTAATATTGTATGTCGACAATATATTACACAGTTATTTTAGAGTTTTCATCAGAAGCAAATTGCTATTGACGCGGAATTATCTCACACTAATATTTATATAACTATTTTTTAAAGCGTTATTATGAGGTTAAGAAACAGTTATATTTGTATAACCAAAACGTTCTAAAGGTAATCCAGAACAATAATATAGAATAATTATAAAGCAATTTTATTTTATAAGCTGAAATATTGTATAGAACAGTTGTATAAATGTTTATGTAACAATTTCATAGTTATCGTGAAAACTATTTTATAATTTTGCTGTAAGAATATTACTAATTTATATAACAATTTAGTTTCGGAGAACAAAATAGTGATTTCTGCAACTGTAGTACAATAAATTGGCATTCCAGAAACAGCAATATAATATCAATAAAATATAATAGTCTTGTAAACTAAAAATTATAAAGCTACTTTGTTAGTTGGGAAGCACCATCGGAATTTAAAAATTGTTTTAGTTTAATGAGAGGTATCCCTGAAATTATATAACTTTTTTTTTTAAATAAAGAACGAGAGTTAATTTTTTTGATATCGGAAGGAATATTGTTATATAATTTTTGACCCAAATATGTAAAACATTTTTGTCCAATTGTTTTTTCTACTCGGGGTATAGTAACCGAATCGACCTTCTGCCCTTTGGTGATTCAATTTTTTTTCTTCGTTTAAATGACTACAATCTTCTAATAGCCACTAGAGTCCTTTGGCAATAATAATGGTTTTGTGTCTCAAGTATTTAAAATAGTCAAAAGTGCTTCAACTATAGACTGTTATCGCTGCTTCCCTTCATCTCTAAAGCTATTTAAACATGTATGAATAATATTAGCATCACTCAAACATCAATATTCTCCTCCTTACCAATTTTAATAGACATTTGAAAACGGTTTTGCTTAGTGAATTCATCAATGCGAAACTGTGAAATATTCTACTATTTGCTATAATATCACAGCTTATACAATACAGCTCCACAACTCCGTGTCGGCGTCTTTGATCTGGCGGTCGAGAACCAAGCAAGACGGAATGATGCTATCTTTGTTAGATTCGAGGGAAAAGTCGGGCCCGGATTAAACAATTTTTTTATTATTGAAAAAATTGAAAACCTTGGTGTAATAAGGTTGGTTACATGCCATATTAAGTAAGTTTTGGGAAATTAAATTTTTAATTTGTTTTAAATCTGTCAAATATAATTAAAAAAATTATTTAAATATAAATATTACGAAAAATAGCACATCTTTTAGAGGTAAAATAATTTGTATGTGGCTAGTAAAATCCTCGTTAACAAATGTTTTGAGCTAAAACAGTCACTTCACGACAAATTGTGGCTTGGATCCTTTTTACACCAAGGGCTTCAATTGTTAAAGAATTTTGTCACGCTCGTGGATGCAAATCAAGTGGTAACCCGTGTGTCTGGCAAGTGTTACTCTTCGCGCAAAGGGTTTATACCTAGATAAACGAATGCTTCGACTAAGGTCTGGGAACTCTATGGTATTTTGGAATTATAAAGAATTTGTGCTTTTATTTTAACAATATTGGTTATATTTAGATGTATTCTTATTAATTGAAATACAGATTTGTAGAAGTAATACTTTGACAGTTTTTATTAATATACTCGTAATATATTCAATTTTTATCTAACCATACCGAAGTAGGGAATTTTGAAACTTTATAGTAATGTGAAATTTGAATTACAATATTACACGAAATTACATAAGTAGTACTTATTTTAGGTAGGTACTAAATTTGTACTTGGAGAAAGTAATATCGATTTTTACAAGAAAACTTGAAAAGTAAATTAATTTAGTTCCTATTTCTGATGTAAAACTTAAACCAAGAAAACAAATGAATAGTAGTTAGTTCAACAAGGGTGGATATGATAGCCATATCACACAAAGACGAAGTTTGAGCCCGACGTCGTAGGCGGAGTACTCAATCGTCTGATTGTGATATGAACAATCCACTCGATATGGTCAGTATATTTTTTTTACGACCCACTAACGAAAATCTACAAATTTAAAAAAATATTTTAGGTTATTTAGACAAAATAACTAATTTTAAAATAATTTACGAAGTTGACTAATTTATAAAATAAAATAAACATGAAAAATTAATTAGTCCTCGGCCTAGATTCGATCCCGGGCTTTTCGCGTGGAAGGCAGATGCTCTGTCCTCATCTTCACCGAAACTTTCAGGACTTTAATTTTAATACTCGTAATTAAATTAGTATCATGTAGTTTGATTAAATTTTTTTTTTAAATGTGGACACAATAAAAACAAAAATGCTATTATTTATCGAGTCTACACAAAAATTTTAATGTATATTTAATATCAATAACTAAAATATATATTGACAATTAGTTTAACAGAATTGTCACTTATTTAAAAAATTTTAAATAATAGGAGTTGGGTGACCAAAATATGAACGTGATATGTAGATTTAATTTTGTTAAAGTGTTCTCACTACCTAAAATGGATATGAAATATATTTGTAGTTGAACGCAATATCATACTTTTTTGTTTTGTAGCATGTGCATAGATTGGCTAATATCCATGCACAGATTACAAAACGAAGAAGTATGCTATTGCCTTCAATTGAACGAATATATTTCATATCCATTCTAGGTAGTGAGAACACTGCAAAAAAAAATTCTCCAATCACCGTTCATATTTTGATCAACCGACTGCTATTATTTTTAAAATTTTAAATAAATGACAATTCTGTCAAACTAATTGTCAGTATATTTTTTAGTTATTGAGATTAAACATACATTAAAATAGGTTATTCTTTTGGAAAACGTTAGCATGGATGACTAAAGGGTATTGGGTTAATTAATTCTAAAAGTGTGGTACAAATGTTATTTTTTGTAGCCAATTTTTCAAAATTATTTTGAAATATCTTTTCAATATTGAATATTAGTTCTACAAATTCATCATTTGACAGTTGCAGATTTCCAAATGTATCTGAATTGGCGTTATCATATGCCTTTAAAAAGCAATAAAAAGAAAAATCATCTAATTCAACGTGATCTTTGTTATATTTAAGACAGGTATCACAGGAGTGGATCCGCAAGGCTTTTATTAAAAGGTAACCACACACATACCTGTTAAATTTTTTCTGTAGCAACTCGTCTTTACAATAATTTAGGGTGTTAATAATTTCATCATAAAATAAAATACAAGGTGTTCCATTTAAAAAACATACATTTTAATTTGCCAGGCAAAAACGTGACACCATGTATATCCAAAGATATTTTTAAAATATGTAGGTATTTTTCAAATCCATATAACTTTTATTTAAAACTTTTTTGCGTGTCTACAACAAAATAATGAACAATAACGCACTAATGGGACACCCTGTATAAATTATATTTTTAACAACGAAAATTTCTTTTAATGTGTTACTTATCGGTTTGGGTCCTTGGGAAAACTAAAGAATGTTTTCTTGCAGGTATAACCCTTATTAAAACAGCTTTTGACTGCACAAACAGAATGATGTCTTTTTTTTTTTCACTCATTCTACTCACAGCTAAAGAGTCACCAAAATAATAACAGTACCTTTAACTCAAACAAAATCAACGAAATTATAGGCTCCACGAAATTATACAATCAACGAAATTATACGCACGACTCAACACCTTACCTAAGTACACTTCTGAACGCCAAAACCATCTTTTCCCTCCGAAGGCGGAGCTTAAGCGATGCGCGACGAAATCGACGCAAACCGTTGCCGCCAAGAGAGTGTTTTAGCTGTATTGTATAAACTGATAATATCTACTCTTATATATTCAATTTTATAAAAAACCATTGTAAATATTATTTAATTGTAAGACTCGCATAGCGAAACCTTTGAGTGTTTTATTTTTTATATACTTATATATATTTTGGACTAAATACAAATACAGATAAATATATTAAACTATTTATTGTTATTAAAATAAGACAATGTTTTATTTAAAAAATATATTTTCTCTCATCTACTAATCTTTGTAATTCCTACAAAAATTCTATAATTTCTCCTAATCCAAATCGCAAGTACTTGAACCACTGTCATCACTATCGCTGTTGGGGTTAATTATAATAGGCTTAATTTCTATCCAATCTATCAAAAACTCTTTCTCATACAATTTTAAAATTTCTTTTTCGGTGTGTTCAATAGAATTTTTCCAGACCACATATTTAAACAATCTTGTTCTTTATTACCATCTCTACCAATATGTTTATTATAATATTGCTTGGAAATGCCCCAGATTAATTCAATGGGGTTAAAAACACAATGGTAACAGACAAATCAATGTTTCTGTTTGCTAACCACTCTTGTATTTCAGCTTTGGATGAGCCTTTATTTGGTGTCTTATGTAGTAACATGCTATGATATGAAGCATTGTCCATAACAATTAGAGAAGGTTCATCAAGGTTCTTTAGTAGTTGGTTTTCAAACCAATTTAAAAAATTGTCTTTATTCATTTCTCCATGATAATCATTTAATTTAGTTTTTGAAGAATATGTAGCTTCGGCACCCTCAATAAATCCATTTTTGTTGCCAGTATTGAGTATAATATATCTATAACAAAAATAATGTTTATTTATATAATTAAATAGCATGTATGATTTTATAAAAATTGTTCAAATAAAAGTTGTTTGTAATATAATTCTCTATAATTTTTATCCTATACATAATTTCTCTATTCGAGATATTTGAGAAAATGTGTAAATTTCGAAATTTGGAGAAGACTCAAAAATGGATAAAGAAAAAACATTAAATTTTAAACTTAAGTTTTATTTCGGCCTGACGTGAAATGATTAGATTTTGGACAAAGTTGGAATATCTGGGGGGGTACTTTATGGGAGGCCGTTTTCATATTTTATGGAATATATCTGTTATTTATGCTTGGAAAAAAAATTGTTCAAATAAAAGTTACTTCTAATATTATTATCTATAATTTTTTTTTGTCAAAATTTTCTGAAATCGTCCGTATTCGAGAAATTTGACAAAATGTGCAAAATTCTGATTTTTATGAAAATTGTTGAACTAAAAGTTGTTTGCGATATCAATCTCTATAATTTTTGTTTATACATGATTTTTCTAAAATGGACCGTAATGGAAAAATTGTAGGAATGAATATCTATAGAAAAATGTTTCGAGGTAGATGTATGTGGAAAATGTATATATTTAGTTTATCCTCTAAACATTTGTAGATGTGCTGCAATAGGTTGTACAAAATAACCGGAAAAAGCCTATAATAACTAGATAGAAAAGTCATGTGTTGGACACATCAGATTTTTAGTAATGACTACATTCATGAATGCTCGTAAATATTCGTGTTATTTTCGGATTATTAGCTTAGTTAGGGACATTTTAATTAGTTGGTAGTACTATGACGAATGGCCGACGTCATTGCTGAGTAAAAGGTAAAACTATTAAGTTATGAACTAAACCGGCGCTTTAAATATTAATATACTGTTGTCACTTTTTTTTTAAATTATTGTTAATTTCAGTATTAAGTTAGTATGATGTATTGATCATGAAAATGTGTAATTTATTTGTCGTGCAACCTTATAATTGGGCATTTATTTGCTTGTTAGGTTGCCAAATTTATAAATAAATAAATAAATGTCCAAATCAAAGTCCGGCGTTGAATAGAAAGAATACATTCTAAATTTAATATGCACAAAAACCAAATTCCATATTTGGTTTACTTCTTATTAAAAAAAAATAATAATAATTTGATATTATTTTTTTTTAACAGATTTTTTCACAGCACTTTCTTATTTTTATATATATATATACAAACACACAATACATTTACTCCCTATTCCAACCGCTAAATCACAAAATAACAGATGTAAAAAATCAAAAGTTTCTTTTACGTCGTTCCGGAGCCATTACCGTATAAATCTCTGTATTTTTCTCCATTTTCGTGTTTCGTAGAAATTCGGTGAACAGACTTTCCCATCTACCGTTACTTTCCTAATGACAGCTATAAAATATAGCGTGCATAGCTCGTGCGCTAAGTACTTACGCGGTGAATTTAGATTATTACGGTTGGATGGTCGTTCGAAAAAGAAATAAAGAAAAGGAAAGTAAAAATAGAAATAAAATTTGCTAAATCGTCGTTAACGTATTTGTAGAGATTTCTAGTTTTTAACTTAAGAAGGCTGTGTTCCAAAATATTACAAATATCTCCGGTTTGTTTTGAAGTGTCGCTAGTTGCATTAAAAATTCTGGAAATTCCGTTTTCCTTTTACCAAATATCGATGGAAGTTCTGGATAAAATACTTTACCGATTTTTTTTAATATATAAGAAATTTGTTGTTATAAAAAAGGTAATAATACTAAACTTAAATGCGACTAAGATGTAAAGTAAAGAAAATACATAAAACTCAAAGACATGTGTCACATTAATAGGAAAACAACTACTCCCTTGGCTAATACTTTACCAGACATTGAATTACATCAAAGGAAAAATGGCAATTATAGAAAATAGTAAAGTTACACCTTTTTTTTAGAACATTGTATTAAAAAAATATTATTTTTGTTTATTTTTCTTTTTTTTTTTGTTTCAGTCATTTCTCGAAACCCGAATAGTGGAATTGGAAACGCAACTCGAAATCGCACAACGCAACGAATCCAGAGACAAACAAACGATCAACAAACTCACTAAACAACTTAATAGGGTAAGTCCGTTCATAAAATACTCTCAATATTCTCCGTAATCGGGGCATTAAACAGATACCGTGCAGCTTTTTAAGTGCATTTCGATCGTTAATACTCGAATTATCTGAATACTGGACGCATAAAGAGGCATTAACTGTTTTAAAATCGTACGATGTGCGTCTTAAGATGCGACTTAAATGATGTATCTGGTTTTAGCGAAAAATACGCTTTGAACAAAATGTATCTTATAAAATATTGGATTTTTTTTCAACATTGTTATCTCTTTTAAAAATTGATAACCGCTGTTTATATAATCCTTAAATAAAGAAATTGTCTTCTTCTACTATGTAAATACTTTATCTATTTTTCTGTTATTTTCTTAAATTTAAGTTTTTTTTGGGAAAAAATGGTGTTTTTAGCGTCATTATGTACTCTTGGAAAATAACCTGAAACTTCGAAATATGAACCTCCCCTAAAATATTAAATAAAAGAGGTGCGTGTGGCACTTTTTTTTTAGAGGAATTTAAATTATACTTTCAGCAATATAAAGTTTTTTAAATTTGGTGTAACCATGATACTATAAATTATCAAATTACGAATAGAAATCGACCTGTTTTAGATTTTTTCCAGTACATAATAAAGCTGAAAATGAATTTATTTCATGCAAATATACCACACTGTATAATTAATTTATTTAAATTTTAATATCTTTTTTACAGAGCTTAGTTTTTATCAAATATTAAAATTATCTGTAAAGCAAAACTGAAAATTTTAATTTTAAAGTCTATACCTTATTAAAATAAAAATGATAATTAGGGAGCGAAATTCGTACAAAAAGTCGCTTATTTCTCGAAATAAAAAAACTTGGGGTACAACCAGATCAGACTACATAAGTTTTGTAAAGTAAACTTTTTTACATACAAAATTTTGATTTACGACATTTTTTTGCGTTTAAAAAAAAAACAAAAATTGAACCTGTATTATTGTAGATATGAGCATCCTAAAGAATTTATACTATAAAAAGAAGTAGAGGAAAGTAAATACAAGTTAGTTAAAGTTAAAATGAAATGACAAGACACAGTAGTGATAGTTTTAATTGATACAGGTTCGCAAATTTCATTGATCAAGGAAAAACTTATATATAACTAATACATTAAAACAAAATATTATTAAAATACCTAAAATTAATTTAATTGGAGCGATTTCAAAAAAATTGTATGAAGCTAACAGAATAATTAATGTAGATATAAATTATAAAAATACATTCCTATATATGCAATTTGTTATAATTCCAAATACGATAAGGGATATAGTAATGGGAAATGATTTATTAAATAAAAATAAGGTAATAATTGATTATGACCAAAGGAAATTGAATATTAGTGGAGAATGGATACATTTTGAATCAGAAGAGTTAGTGTAAAAGACGATAATAGAATAGATGAGAGTAGAATTTTATGTATGAAACAGAAACAGAAAAATATAGATGAAATTATGAAGAAAAATAATGATAGTTGTGAAAGAATGAAGGAGTTTGTATGTGATGATGAGTATTATAATGAAGTAAAGAATATATTAATAAAATATGAAGCGTTATGTAAAGATGAAATCAGTGCAATCATTAAACATTTTACTATAAGCTGCCAAAGTTTCATTAAAATCCATCCAGTGAAAGATAGGTTCTGTAAATAATTGTAAACCTCTGTTGTGACCACCTAAAATACACTGAAATGGCGGCCTTAAGTTTATGTATCTGTAGGTACCTGGTTTGACCTTTCTTCAGTAATTATACTTATTATTAATTGATATCATTAAATATACATTTTTTAAATGTTTGACTTGAAACTGAAACTAACTGAATTTGAATACAACATAAAATATCTTTGCAGCATGAAATGAAGTGCAAGCAACTCTCTAAGTTTAAATAATTAAAATAATATAGAAAATATTTTCATTAAAATTATTTCATTATATTTTGAAAATTTACTTATTATGTTTCCTCAATAATTTCCTAGTGATTTCTTCCTAAAACTTATTGTAAGTTTTTTCTAAGAACATTCAATTTTTGAATATTAAATAAATAAATTATTTATTGCCCAACAGATATAACATCCAAAGATAGGACAAAATATAACATTAATAGATTTTTAAGAGTAAATATTGATAATTACTAAGATAGTAATAAATAATAATAACAAAATATATATAAAGCTAAAAACATAAAAATAAAAATTATAAATTGGATTGACTCTGCGCAAAACATGTACAAGTTTTTCAAAAAATATATCACAATTCGAACATAAAATATTAACATTTTGGCAAATAATATAAATTGGTGATTTCATTAGCAGGTTAGTCCTGGGAATAGGAAGAGAAAACGTGTTGGATGTCCGTGCATTTTGTCGTGTTACTAAAGAGTAAACTCCTTTGAGTTGCTACCTACTTTCTGTGCCTAAGCACCTGAGGTGGCATTTATGTCAATCCAAAGTTGGATGCCGACTAACTACAGTGAAGAAGGGGGCGAGTCGTAGAAAAAGTAATGTTTGTGAGTGGGCGCCAGGAGTTTAATCTCACATCCAACAATCCATGTGGCAGTTCACTACCAAACTCCAAATAGGAAACTATAGCATCTCCTCTATAAGGCCATCAAGCGGCTACAAATCGAATATGCTCCTATTATATACTAAAAGGGTACTTTACCATAAAAATAAATGCTGACAGTTAGCAAGTGGTGGTAAAAAAAAATAAGAAAGATTCAATTTATACCCAAGTTTAATAATTATAAATATAAATCGTGTTACATGGGGGGTCAACTTCGTTCACACTATGAAATATACTAATATTTACCAAATTAATAACAACTAAATCACTTAGTACATTACTATCAGATTCCCCAACTATTAACAGTAATCCAGTATCACTGGGAGTAAAATTTACAACTAAAACGCTATATTAAACTTAAAAATCACTAAATGGGACTAGGGGTAATCGTAAAAATGTAACACATGAGGTGTGTACTGTATTTAGCAAATAAACAAATAATAGTGTACTATTTACGGACGCTAGGGGTAAAAACATGTAAAACTCCGTTACTTATTAAAAATATTAACTACCCTTAAGAATATTAACTACCCTTAAGAATATACCCCACAAAGAGCTCTTGGTGACGTGTTTCGGGTTTAATAAAAATGTACTGTAAACCATACACCCCTAAACCTCGTTTACATTAGGTTTAGATTAAAACACGTACTAATAACACCCTCCAATAAAATAGATTAAATAGTAATAAGTAATATAAAAAAAATAAGATAGCAAAACTTGCGGTACACCGTACTTCGGCATACAAATCAACCTGCCTGTTGTAAAGGTTGGTAGCCCGTTAGACGATTACTAGCTGATCACAAGGAGTACTAGCTGGTCGCAAGATGTGCTAGTCAGCCCGTCACAAGAAGTGTTGGCCCTTCACAAGAAGTATCAGCCCGTCACAAGAAGTATTAGCCCGTCACAAGAAGTGTTGGCCTTTCACAAGGACTGATAGCCTGTCACAAGAAGTGTGTGCCCGCCACAAGAAGTGTGTGCCCGTCACAAGAACCCTAAAGAAAACGTATAAGATAAAACACAGCGATAACTATTTATCCCTGGTTATATAAAGAAGTTAAAATTAAATAACCAGGTACCTACATAGCCTTCTTGTGAAGCGAGGTCTAGAAATAGGTAATAACTACTCAACGTTTACTAGTTAATTAAAGGTCGGCTTATCAATTTATGTGGTAATCTTCAGATTTACAAAGTAACAGGATAGACGGCTCGTGAAGCGATTTCTACCCAACAATTACATTTAATAAGCAAATTACACCCTTAGATTTCAAGATACTACCCCTAATAGTTCATCCCATTTACTGAAAATATATACAACGAAAAGAACATAACCTAGGGATAGATCTAAATAAGCATTCTAACTAAAATCAAAGCATATTTACCCCTCTTTCTAATCCGCAAAGGAGGAACAACCTATGCACCAGATCAGCTTGAACGGCAAATTCGTGAACGACTTATTCAGAAAGACTACATATATATGTGGACACTGAAATAAAAGAACGAAGGTCTTACAAAAGAATAACTACGCCGTAACTTAAAATACTGTGTGGAAAAAACTTACCAATGAGATTCAACACGTGGTTAAATATATCCTCCTAAGAGCTCCTACAACATTGTGTTCACCAAAAAAATACTACCAAATCCACACTGTTGTAACTTAAAAACAAAAAGGTTGCTTCGCAATATCCCAAATGGATTGAAACGACTTCCAATACATTTCGAAGCAGTACCTTTCAAAACAAAACCTCTTGTCGAATCTGAACCTCGAAAATTTCCAGAAGGCGGAAACCGACGTCACTTCAAAAAAAAAAATAGTAATACCAACATACCTCAGTGACAGATAGGTGTTCCATCAGCGACCTCTATTACGAGATAAATTCTTGACAGAGAGGGCCAAAATAAGCAAACAAAGCCTCTAAAACGAAATAAATAGCCTAACTAAACCCAAATAGAGGTCCTATCTACCCCAAACTGATCATATATCCACAATTAACGTCAGAGCGGAAACGCTAGACAGACATCTTGAATACAGTGCAGCCACATGCTCACCCAGAGTGTCGCAGATGGACCTCTCTGTTCGAATATCGATCCCAAAAGCACAGTGGTTAAAATGCGGGTATAGAAGGACCCATTAAATAATTACTGAACAGGGATAAAAACTAGCTTATTCTTATTTTTATGAAAAACCGCTATAAGGCCAAATTTAAACGTTACAGAGTAGAATAGAACAATCAATTATATTATGAAGTATTTTATAAATTGTAGAAATTGACATTAATTTTCTTCTATTTTCAAGAGATTGTACATTATATCTATTACGAAACACATTTTCATCAAATCCGTGGGGGGATAGATGACCCTAACCTTGTAATTTAAAAACTTTAAAAATTTGCATTGCACCCGTTCAATGTTGTTCTTCTGCAACTCTGTCTTTGGATACCAAATTAAAGAAGCATATTCCAACTTGGAACGAACTAATTAAAAGTACAGTGACTCTAAGGCAGCTTCAGTTCTAAACTTTTGACAATTACGAAATAAAAATCCTAAAATTTTATTGGCAGATTTAGTAACAGTATTAATATGTACATTTTAAGTTAGCTTACAATCAAATATAAGACCTAGATCTTTAGTTTGATCACACCTGACTAATTCTTCATTATTAATGGAATAGTTTAATAATTTGTTATGTTGAGTTTTCTGTTAAAACTTATAGCTTCGCATTTTCGTATGTTGAGAAACAATTTATTGCGTATACACCAATCATATAAATTATTTATTTGTTATTGAAGGAATAAACAATCATGTATATCAAAAATTTCAAGAAATACTTTAAAAACATCTGCAAATAACAATTTAGAACAAGCAGTGACATCATTAATAAAATACAAGAGAAGTAGAGGACCTAAATTGGACCTTTGCAGAACTCCTGCGGTAGCATAGAATAAATTTCAAGAAAATCCATTATAGGAAACAAATTTTTTCATTGCTAATGAAAATCCAAATTGACCTAACTTGTTAACGATTACTTTTGGGTCGATTTTATCAAATGCTTTTTCGCAATCAACTACATCTACTTGACCACAATTATCTAAAGTCTCATGTAAAAACAGAAAAAGTTGATAAATTAGAAACAGTGGAACGATTTTCCATAAAACCATGCTGATGTACCGATATTAAACATTTAGTTGGAGAGTAAATTTTATTATAGATGCACATTTCGAAAATAGCAAAATTATTTAAAACTGAAATAGGGCGATAATTATTAAATATAGATGGATCTCCTGACTTGATAATTGGACATACATGTGCGATTTTAAATTTATCTGGTAGTAATTACATGTTAAAAATAAACTTAAGTGGTTTTATAAAAATATTTCTACAATCTTTAATTAAAAAACTGGGTATACCATCCTCACCGGAGGTAATTTTTGCGGCTAGTTTATTGATTGCAGAAATAATATCTTCGTCACTTATACTTTCGATATTTATACTTGGAAGATTATTTAAGTCCTCTGTTAGAACCGTATCAGATACTGATGCAAACACACTACGACAGTACTCAGCAAGTCAATCTACTATATTTTGAGGAGTGTCTTAGATTTACCTTTTTTAGTTTGAATATATTTCCAAAATTCTTACATAGGGGACATGAGAATTCAATAAAAGGTGGTACATGGCTCAAAAAAAATGTCACAATGAGTTTGACCGATTTATAACGGTGAAAAAATCGAGGAAAAAATTAATTTTTTTTAGATTATTTATCATATCATTTGGACCACCGCATCCAAGCTCCCAAGCTTTAAAATGCAAATGATTCGAATGAAACCGTTCAGCTTAATCTCATTTTCTCTTTATTCTAACGTAACCCATTCCATTCCGCTGGTATTAAATCATTTTGATAAGTAGCTCCTCGGGATCCTACATTTCAGTTCATCTCTCTATGCTGTCATGTTTTTATTCGACTTACTTAAGGAATTGCACACAAAATGGTGGAACTTCAGCGAGATGGATTCACCCTTTCTCATTGTTCTAGTCGAGCCGTTCTAGCCGGACAGGGGCGTCCTAAAAATTGTTCTTTATGATTATTAGATGTCAAAAAAAATGTTAAATAAAATTACTAAAAAAAAATAAAAATGTTTAAAAATAACCAACTTAATAATTTCCTATACTTTGATTAATGTTTAATAATCATACATTGTAAAATTGGTTCAAGGTCTTTGATTAATTCAGTATGAGATTAAGAGTTATTTCCTATTTTATAATCATATTCAGTGATGTTTTTTCCTTGTATTAGAAACAATTTTCTACTTGCTAATAGTCAAGCTTACTTTCTAAATACCAGTTGTGTTCACAATTCACAATCGGAGCTACTTTTTATTGAAAAAAATATAAGGTTATCCCCATTTTTTAATTAAAATTTCATATATAAGAAGTTTAGACAAATCATCAATAAAAAATATTTGATCCTTGCGGAACTCCTGATAAAGCATGAAGTTTGCTAGAACTGTAGCAAATGTAATAAAAAAAAACAAATTAACTTCTATTACTTAAATATGAATTAAGAAAATGTATGACGTATGAGTTGAATCCAAATTCTAGCAATTTATTTAATAGAATAAAATTATCTATTTTATTGGAGTTATTTAGTAAAATTAAATTAACAAACGTCTACGCCACTGCACGACAAGACGTAATACGAAGTAATTCACGAAAAGTCTGTACTTGGCAAACATTACCCAATAAAAAGAGACAGACAGTAAAGCTTTAGCTAGTAAATTTCTCTTGTAAAACGTTCTTTGTTTTTTTTGTGGAGAATAAATGTTAAGGATCAAGAATATTTGTGCAGCAAGATCTATTTAAATTGGCGCAGTCTGAGTAGGATTTTTTTTCCAATTCATATTAGGAATATTCTTTATGGATTGATGATTACAGAGATGTAGTCTTATATATACATTAGAGTCTTGAATAAAACTTTTCCAATAAAGTTGGATTTTCCACCTTTATCCGCTTCTTCGGTAATCTTCTTACCTCCCAATCCATTTATAAAAAGCCACCACTGCGTTCTACATGATAAGAGAAATAGTCAGACTGCAAAACTATTTGCAGTTTTGAGAAAAAACTTTCTCGCTAGAATACGTGCCAGTATGGTCTAGGTAAAAAAATGTCTTATTAGAAAAAACTATGTTTAATAGTACATTGATTAAATAACCACTATGGTATTACGTTTTTCAATATTATAATGTAAATATAAACAAATATTAGTGGTAAATATATACTGGTTGATAATTCTTTTTTTCATTAAAATAAATAACATTTTTAAATAAAAAAATATTGTTAATTTCAAGTTAATCAACTTGAGGTCTGATATGTAGTGATTGAACTATATAAAGTGAAAATAAATATAAAATAAGTGTGTAGTACTAATATTATATTAAATGACGATTGCGCTACTGGTGTAAAATTTAGAGAGGCAAAACTTTACATTTGCCCCTGCTGCACGCCTCTGGTATTGGTTAGAAACACATTTTAGTGCTTATTGGAATTAAAATCCGCATACCGGCATACAGTATTGGAAATTTAGCAGGGCAATATTATTTGCAATTTGCGAAGCTCGTGTGAAAGAGTCCTCAGACAAGACTAAGGAAAAATGGAAATTCCTGTTTTTAAAAAGCTCTCATACATTTTAATTGACACATTAGTCTGGAACCGCATTATTGCTCTCAAATTGAGAATTACGCTGCTCTTATATAGGGAATGCACGGGTTTAATACTTAATACAGTCGATAAAGGCCTCTGAATTTTGATTAATAATGGCTACAAACGTACAAGGTTTCAAAAAGTGCTAAAAATATTTATTAATAATATTAATAATAATAATATTAATAATATTAATAATATTAATAATATTAATAATATTAATAATATTAATAATATTAATAATATTAATAATATTAATAATATTAATAATATTAATAATATTAATAATATTAATAATATTAATAATATTAATAATATTAATAATATTAATAATATTAATAATATTAATAATATTAATAATATTAATAATATTAATAATATTAATAATATTAATAATATTAATAATATTAATAATATTAATAATATTAATAATATTGATAATATTAATAATATTAATAATATTAATAATATTAATAATATTAATAATATTAATAATATTAATAATATTAATAATATTAATAATATTAATAATATTAATAATTATTTAATTTCAGTGCTTTATGAATAATATTAATATTAATAAAAATGCTTGCTTTGCTTGTTTGAGGTTCTGTGACGCGGATTTTATGTCCATTCGCCTATCTTTATCGGTTTTAATCCTTATTTTGATTTTACAATAACTCTACCCTACATCTATTTCCTACTTGCCAAAAATTATATTGAATAGTAATAATTTGTGATTACTTAATTTTTTCCCATTTTTTAAATATATACAGTGAGCACCATAAGTCTTAGCCCCCTATCTAACTCGTTACTGGAGTCTTGTTAGGAAAATCGCCGAGACAGGTCGATTTTTGATTTCTACAATGTACATTTTTGTATGAATAGTTTACCCTTAATTTCATCCCTTACTGGAGGGGAGCAACCCTTTCAAAAAATTTAAATTCTCGACTAATTGTTTCAGAATAACGGAAATTAACGTAGCGCACTCATCCTTAGAATTAAAATTCGGCCCTGCATGACTTCGGTTTTGGTTCAGACGTGAAGTAAGACTTTTTGCCATTAGAAGGTCACTGTTAGTCTAGTTGCTTTCCTATTTTGTGAGGTTTTGTTATTTTTAAACATTAATAAATCAACATGTAATGATGCAAATTTCAAATTTTTTTTGCACGGTTGAATAGAGAATAAAGCCCCCTTTCAAATGAGCTATCACTCACCACCCCATGCCATTTAAATTTTTCGAAAGGGTTTTTACCCTCCAGTAAGGGATGAAATTAAGGGTTAACTAATCATGCATAAATGTACATTGTAGAAATTAAAAATCGACCTGTCTCGGCGATTTTCCTAACAAGACCCCAGTAACGAGTTAGTTAGGGGGGGTAAGACTTAAGATGCTCACTGTATGTACTAATTTTTTAATATTATTAATAATATTAATATTATTAATATTATTAATATTATTAATATTAACAATATTATTTTTTAAATTTGGTGTCATCGGCATCGACTGCTAAGGTCATTAGCCTCGTGTTCTGTGTAGGCTTTGTTAATGTTTCTCAGCGCCACTTAAGGAACAGCACTGTTAATTAGAACTCAACAGTGAATGGTCGAGTGGGGAATCCTACCAAGGCATCAGAATTAATTATAAATAATTAAATTATATAAAAACATCCCGGCCAACGGTGGGATTCGAACCTGGGACCCTTGGATCCACAGGCAGAGACTCTACCACTGAGCCACCCACCCTTTATTAATATTATTATTAATATTATTAATTAATTTATTTAGAAGCTATTGTGCAAAAAAAAGGCAACAGTCACCGTTCTAAATTCGTCGCAGTACTTTTGGGGCATTCCGAGTAAATTATCAACTTCTGAAACCTATTGAAAACGATTCATTGTCAACGAAACGGCCTTTGACACAATATTCTCCCTATAAATGAGACACCGTCACCATCGTTACCCGCAACCATTGAAGCCCCATCGACGGGCCGCCGCCCCAATCATAAATTCGGTCCGTAGCGCGAAATTAAAACAACGCAACGCCAGGTAACAAAAGTAAGTGCGAAACGAAGTTTTTTATTTTTTGTTTCGCAAACGTTCCCCCCGAAATTCATTTAGGCGGGACGGGACGTATTCATACGGATAGATGGATTAACGGTCGGGCGGTTACAAATGACCGCTGCAACTTTGTGACCATTGTTTTCGGTAATAAAAAGTGTACAGGGCGGGTTAAAATTACTATTTATCATAACTTTGTTAATATGTTAACTTCAAAAGATTGACAAACACACGCACACAGAATATGACAACTATGGTTTTTTTCAGCCTGCCTTTTCCCAGAGAAGACAATACAAAAATAACAAAAGACTTAATTACAAAATAATATAATTTATCGCATAAGTCAAATGTTTCAAGGCAAGGTAAGGAGTTGACCGACATGCAACCAAAGTGAGTTGAGAGATTTAATTCATTTAAACAGGCGAACATCTACTAGGAGCTTTGAGCCCATTTCCGTTGGAGAACCACCCCGAAAAACTAATTATTTTCAATTGTATTAAAATTTTAATTGTAAATAAGGACTTTCTATATATATAAAAAAAGAAAAATCCAGATTACCGAAGCTTCATTATTCTTTCTTAGTTATATACACATATATACATTTGGTAGGCAGTCAAAAATATTTTAAGTATTTTGATGTTTGAAGTAAATATTCTTTATTATTTTTATTATTTTTATTTTGTAGTTATGTGTGGTTCCTTCCAATAAACCTTCCATGCAAGGACCAAAGACCCTATACAATGAGGACATGTGTTATTCTGGTTTGATATACCAGTTGATTCCACTTGTTGAAGATGTATTCACCAACTCTAATTCTATCTATCCTCTGTCAAGGGGGTGGTAATGTAGAATGATTAACATATTGTCGTTATACTTTTCCTGTCGTTTACAACATTTTTGTAGCTATCCTGTATAGGACTTGCATATTCATGATTCCACAAAATAATATTGTCTGTGTGAAAATTGTTTATTTTAGATGCATTACTCGTTTATTATAATCACGTCCCCGTTTTCATTTAGGCAAATTTGACTGGGATTGATTGTTAAATCAACAGTTCTTCGCCGTTTGTACAAATATCGCTCTCGTCCCTCGCCTCGGCCAAAACAAATACACAAATATAATAATTCCATATGGAAATGAAAATACAGTCGATCTTTGTATTTAACATGTCTCTCAGGTAAATTGGATGGGGGATATATTTGATTACTGTGAGTGGAATTATGTTTATCCTTTTAAAAGCTTCCAGTAGTACTGGGCTGAGGGTCGATCTTTATTCTCCGCCCCTGGTATTAAAATTTATTTACATATTTCTTTATTTATTTTTATTTTTCTCAATATTTACTATATTATAGTCTATTTTTATGTATGAGAAAGTAATGAAACAGCATTTCTAATGCAAAACTTAGTACGGTCATTTTAAATATTTTTACAGAATAATCTAAATATTTCCTAAAATTGTAATAAATGTACCTGAGCTATTACAAGTTTTGGGTCTTTTATTGGTCCTTTATAAACATAAGCTGTACAGAACAATAGAAAAAGGTTTGGACAGGCCAAAAGCCCTGTGTATTAAAGATTACATAGCCGTATCTTAAGATTATTTTCAATAAGTACCTATTTGCCAATTTTGTTTTATTTTAATTCCAAGAATTTCTTACAGTAATCGAATTATAAGTAGATAAATACCTTCCCAACAAATTTCACCGAAAATGCGATTATAGGTTTTCCATTTAGTAAGGAGGTCCAAGTTGTGTATTGTTGACAGTTTACTAAATGTCGTTTAGTTGCAACTTGCATGGTGCAGTGTGAATTCTAGTGTGATCATGGAAAATTTGGAAGGGCCGCGTAAACGACAAAAAATCGGTCCTTTAACAGTTAATGAAAAAACATTAATATTTAATTGTTTTAAATCATTTACAGACAAACATTTATGTAAAAGTGTTGATGACACAGTGGAATTAGTTAGTAGTACGCTTGGTGTTGGGAAATCTACGATTTACAGAGTTGTTAAAGAAGAGAAATGTGGCGAGTTTCAAACAGCTCGTAAAGCTCCAGGAAAAACAAAATTTCAATTAGAAAATCTTTTGAAAGAAATACTTCGAAGGAAAGTGCATGCGTTCTTCTTTAGAAAAGAATTTCCGACAGTAGACAAAGTTCTTGCCACGGTTCGAGATGATAAGGATTACCCTGAAATGAGTCGAAGCACACTATGGAAACTTTTAAAAGAACTAGGTTTTCTATGGAAAAAGCATTCCAGAAAGTCTATTTTAATAGAAAGAAGCGATATTGTAGTATGGAGAAATATATTTTATTTAGATGAAACATGGATCAACGAGGGACATAAACCAAATAAATTTTGGCAAGATGAAACTGTTACAAGTCGAAGACAGGCTTTTTTAAATAATTTATCTACTGGTTTAAATCCACCATCAGGAAAGGGGCGCAGACTAATAATAGTACACATCGGTAGTTCAAACCGTTTTGTTAAAGGTGGTTTATTGACTTTTGAATCTACTCGTACCGGTCACTACCATGAGGACATGAATGCTGATGTCTTTAAAGAGTGGTTCGAACAAATTATAGATCTTCTTCCTCAGAACTGTATAATAGTAATGGATAATGCAAGTAATCACTCGAGACTTATAGAAAAAATGCCCACAACCAAGTGGTTAAAACAAGTTTTACAGAATTCGCTAAATTCAAAGAATATTAAGTTCCATCCCGGTTCTGTGAGAAAAGAACTGTATCATTTGTGTTCCCTTCATAAAGAGAAATTCAAAAAATATGAAATTGATGAAATTGCAAAAAATCGTGGGATGACGGTGGTTAGTTCACCACCATATCATTGCGAAGTAAACCCGATTAAACTGATATGGGCACAGATAAAGGGAGAAGTTTCAAGAAATAATAATTCTTTTAAAATGAGTGATGTTAAACAGTTGTTTTTGGAGGCTGTAAATAATGTGAAGCCTGAAAACTGGGAAAAGGCAGTAAATCATACGATTAAAGAAGAAGAGAAAATGTGGAAGTTGGACAATATTACTGATGAAATGATCGAGCCACTCATTGTAAATATTGGTTGCGACAGTTCATCTTCTGATTTCGATTCTGATTTGGATTTGTAGGTAAGAAGTAGTTTTTATATTAAAATTATTATTTATGAACGTAACGTTGTTTAAAAGTCAAAATTTAAACCCTTATACCTACATAACCCGTTTGCCACAATGTTCTTAACATACCTTGTGGAAAAATAAAACATTTTAGAAAAAATTGCACTTTTTTTACCTTCAGCTGTTTAGAAGTTATAAGCAGGTTAATTAGGTGAAAATATAAGTGTATACTCGAGGAATAACTTAAAAAAATATTTTAACTGTCTACTAAAAGTAGTGATACGCCTATGGATTACGAACGCTTTATTATTTTAATACTCTCTCATACATAAAAATAGACTATAGAGTGTTTTAAATAATTGGTTTATATGTGCACTCTTTAAAGTAATATAACTTTATTATTTATTTACAGTATTTGTTGTATGAAAAAAAAAAAAGTTTGTTCTTAAATAGTTAACAGTATGGGATTTTTGAAATTCATTTACACTAAACACCCTTAATGGTGAATTGAATCATTAATTTGTAAGGGATGTAAAACAGGAAATATTGTATTTTAGTTCTAATAGTTAAAATAAAATTTATTTCAATACTAGTACATTTTTTTGTTTGTGATTAATAAAAAATAATGATTTCTCTAACTCTGGAATACTGGTCATTTGTAAATTTAGAGAAGTGGTTAAACTTATAGTGAAATAGTATTTTCCTACGACCACTTAGGAAAGTGACACATATCACACTATATAGACCTATGGAAAGTGCCCTATATCACACGCGTATGAATAAGAATTTACTTTCCACCCAAGTGAGAATATGCTACTTTCCGCAGTAGCTGTCAGAAAATGTCAAACACATAATTTCTGTTTTGATCTATGTAATGTCCATATTAATACTAAAATCGATATGATTGTTAAATTATTGTAAATTAGATCCTAGATATTTATCTTTAACAATTATTTTTAAAATAATTTTAAAATAACTAAGATATATTTGCTTTTTATTCTGGTTAAACACATAAGCGATTAGATCAATCAATTACCGTAAGGCCTGTTAGCTCAGTTGGTTAGAGCATCAACTTTGCAATTTGAGACCGTCCAACGACCGCGATCGAATCCTGGCTGTGCCAGATTTTTTTTTTATTTTTTTTTTTATTTTTTTTTATTTGTTTAGAAATTATGAAAATTTAATAAATACGATTATTATTGATTATTTTTTTAAATACATTTTAATTATTATAATAATCTGGTTTTACATTTTTTGATGAAATTATTTTGTGGTCGTAGGAAAAATATTGTACATCACTTGTGTGAAAAGTGATTTTCCACACTCGTGTGAAAAATGTCACTTTCCACACTCGTAATGTAATATACTATACTGGTATTTAATGAGATGGTTCTCTCCTTTAATCGCTCTAGATTGCCTTGAAAGGCAGTATTGTTATTTGTGACTGTGCTGAAAAACTTTAAATTATCGACATATAGAAAACAAGTACTATTTAAAAATCAGCAAATTACGTCGTTAATAAAAAGTGAGAAATGGACAGGACCAAGTTGTGAGCCTTGCCTATTAAAACTGATACTTCGCGAGATGTAGTATTATGAGATAGTTACTAACAATGCCTATTTCGAAGAGTTTTCTTAAAAGAAGTTGATTGAAATAATTTGGAAATTGTAGATATATGTGAAAAATATCGAGAAAATTATGCATTATATTATGCAACACACTGAAAAATTAATTTTGTACGCGCCTGAAAGTAAAATACTTTTTGTATTATTTTTTATTCAAAATTAGCATTAATGAAAACACTTCAATATTATAGGATTAAATTATCACTTTTATTCACATTAATTCGCGAAATACTGTAGGTAGGAGATTCGTTCTTTGACAGAAAAATCATATTTCGTTCTAGGGTCATCGACAGCGATGTAAATGGCCTGTCCAGCTAGCCATTCCGGCATAACCAGCGTAAATCATGTAAATTTTCATGATAACGAAACTGTTTTTTTTTCTCGGCCCGAACGAAACTGTAAAAAGAAAACCGGAAAAGCGGATTTCCCACTATGGAGTGTTTGTTTTACCGGGCCTCGCATTTGTTTTGCTTGTTTTAGAAATTATTTCAAAACGTAACGATATTTAATCTGTATGTCGTTGTTCTCTTTGATTTTTACAGTTTTCTGTTTTACGAACAATGACATCGAAGTAATTAAGCACAGAAATGCGTGAAAGAGGATTAATAGGAATCCTGTACGATGTCATTCCCTTTTACATTAATAGCGAGTCCAAATAAACGGATACATCGGATCCAAGATACAAGGGACAAAGATCTATACATTCCACGTTGGCTGACTGATTATTCGCATTGCTCTTGTTTGAAAAGATATCAGACACCGGCAGACAGCTAGACATGCAGATGAAACGTTCGGGAGGTAATGCAAGGAAAAGGAATAGGATTTCCATGAAGAGAATCTGTGTGTCGGCTCCTACAGAACAAAGAGGAGTTTAAAGGAACCGTACTGTCGTGAATTTAACGAGGGAAATGTACGAGGAAAGTCGTTTTGACTTTTGTTAAAAACATAATGTATTCGTTATATTTTCGAAAAAAAGAAAGATCTGACAACAATGTAGAAGATCGACCATATCATAAATTCCCGACAAATTAAATTTCATAATAAATTAAAGGCGTCATGGGCCGCTACATAAAGTAGCGCGTCACGCCTTTAAACGTCATGAGGGTTAAAGTGATTTTTATTTGTTTTTCTCGAAAACGAAGCTAGATATGAAGAAAATACACCGGACATTTTATTTTGCTTGCTTAATCTGAAAAAAATATAAAAATACAAAAAAGTCAGTGGCGTACTTTTATTTTCAGTAATAATTGCTATGGTGCCCACCCACTGAACCCAATAATTTCAATCTAATTAGGGCTAAATATGCTCTTTATTACTTCAAATAATTGTACCAAATCGGTGTAAGGATAATTATGATTTTTATAAAATATCTCAAAAACAAAGTAACTCCGGATATACAGGGTGATCAACTTATACTCCGGAGTTTGACATCTTCGTTGTTTTGAGAGATACGAACGAAAATTTTAAAAACAAATTATAGATAGAGTACAGCTCCTCTTTTTAAAATTATTTCGTTATATATAGGGTGTTTCATAAAGTTACAGCATATCAAAGTTATGGGTTTTTAGTGAAACACCCTATATGTTATCTCCAATTTGAATTTTGCTCATTTTCCCCATTTTTAAAATAAGGTTGAGGTTCTTCAGGGTACTTTTAAAGAAATGGCCACTTTTATGTGAAAATCCTAATGAAATCGTCACCCTATATTATTTAAAATCAACAATTGAAGGGTTCAGTGCAAAAACCGGTCAACTACATTGTTTATCCAAATTTAGTTATTTTATGCATCTTATAGAACAAATATTTGCGCATCTTTTAATGCAAGAATCAGCCATCTCCAACAAATATTAACGTAAATACATAGGCCTCGGAGTTGACTGCTTCAATACTGTGATGTTTGTTTATTTTCAAACAACAGTTTATTTATTAATAATTTATTTAAACATTTATTTATAACAATACTATTCTAGTTTATACACTTCGAATGTCTTTGAATTGTTCACTTTTTATATTTACTGTCTATCTATAACTGAATGGCCCGTTGTTCCTTCACCAATATTTATATACACATTTAAAACTTTGGCGAAGATTCTAGAATTTTCACCATTTCTCACTAATACTAGAAACTTTATCACATTGCCTCTGGAATGTACTCGAAAAGCACCTTCACCATAAACGTTACATATGTTTGGTATTAAGGGGTTTAATTATGTATGATAATCGGAGAAGTTGAGCCTCAAAGGCCAAATAAGACAGAGAGGGACTTGGAGGATTAGAGCATGACTGAATAATGAAATGGCTCACATTACATTGCCCCCTCCTTAGGAGATAGTTCCTCCTGGAACTCTTACGAAACTAAAATGGAATGGTTGTATCTGCAACTGAACCCTCTTTTACAGTTTTCAGTTTCATGGAAGTAACAAGGGAATGTCTTTGATGTAACCCGGACACTGGGCGAATGGCTGCAGACCAGTATTTGGACACCAGTATCTCGAAAGATTACTTCCACCATGTTCCTAATGATTCTCCAATCCAACTGATTCCCTTCTATCTTCGGCATAGCTAGTTTCCGTATATTGGACTCCAGTACGTGCTTCCTTAAACTAAGTAATGCTTCCCATACATCATGATAAGTGGACCGTTCTCGGAAGGTGTTCTTCGTTATCAAATAGAAAAGGTAGCGCGATTCATCTTGAAGTTTCAAAGCTTTTCTAGGGGCTGGTAACTGACGTTGAAGTTCTAGCAGTCAACCAAACTTCTTACGGAACACATATGCCAGTCCTCGAGCGTCGTATATGTTGGCGGAAGTGCTATGGACCAGCGAGTAGTCTTTTGGAACCGTGAGCAGGTCTTGTTGTTGCTCGGTTGTAACAGCATTTCTTGCTTTTCAGGTACCTCCATATGCACCCATAAATTCTTCATAGATAAGGTTAGGTGTTTGTTGGAGCTGGTTTAATTCTTCCTCTTCATGGTCACCCTCAAATGGCGCCAGCCGGTTTTGGTGCAATACCTTTGGTTTACCATTCCAGATCTTACTTATATGGTAAATGACATTATTGATTGTTTCTTGATGAGGTACGGGCCTTCCCAAAACCTTTGAAGCTTTGGAGAATAACCCTTTTGGGTTATGGAGCCAGACTTTGTCGCCTTCCTTGAAACATCCTTCTATGAGAATCGGCATTTCTCTGGCTTATTCCCACTCTATGTTCGATCTTAAAGTCGTACTCTTGAAGTCGTTCAATCCATCTGGCGATTTGACCTTCCGGGTTTTTGAATTGCATCAACCACTTAAGAGAGGCATGATCGGTACGGATTAAGAATTTCCTTCCATATAGGTATTGATAGAAGTGTTTCACGCATTTAACAACTGCGCGACGCAGTAATTTCGCTCAGGTTTCGAGAGCACTTTATTAAAATAACCCAGTACACTTTCTTTTCCCCCTTGAATCTGTTAAAGCATTCTTCCAATTCCCACATTGCTGGTATCAATATTCAGGATAAAATCTCCCTCTGGTAGTGGGTAGCCTAATATTGGCGCTGTTGTTATATGCTTCTTTAAAGTTTCGAAGGCAGTTTGGCAGTCTTCGTTCCAGCAGAATTTTCTTGCTTCTTCTGTGAGTCGCGTTAGTGGTTTAGCAATATCTGCAAACTTCTTTATGAATCTTCGGTAGTACGTACAAAGCCCAAGAAAACTTCTTATTTGGTGTTGTATCCTTTGGTTGTGGCCACTCTTTAATAGAAGCGACTTTTTCCTTATCTACAGCCACGCCATCCTTGCTGATTACATGACCCAAGTAATTAACTGTATTTTGAAATAGTTGGCACTTCTTGGGGTTTAGCATCAGTTGGGCAGCTTGAAGTCTTTTAAAAACATCTTCTAACTTTTTTAGATGTTCATCAAATGTTTTCCCCAAGACTATGATGTCGTTTAAATACACCAGGCATGTTTTCCAGGATAACCCATTATATCCGTTTCTAATGCGTCAGCGGCATTCCTGAACGGTCCGTCGCCTCGAGCATGAGTCGGGTGCCAGCTGAAGGCCGCGCTTGCTTTAGACACAGGGTCGGCTTAGGAATTTCATGACAAAATCAGACATGGGTTACTTCAAATGTACCTAAAAGAGAAGCTTAATTTATATTAAAACAGTTGTTAGTGTGGCCAAATACTAAACTGTACAACACATTTCCACATAAAATAAACCCAAAAAACAAAAAATAGCAAATGCGATGTCTTTGTCAGATCAGTATGTACCACCAATACATATCTGGTACTATTTCTAGTTTTATTTATGTTGATCAGATTTCTTTTCTGAAAAGTTGTTATTTTTTTTTACATTTTCACCAGAGTATTTGTTATTTTTTCTGTAGTTTCTATTGTTTTTCCTGTTTTTTAGAGTTGCTTTGCTTTAAAAAATAAAGTTATTTTTTCATTTTACAATAAATAAATGTTGAATGAAATAATGTTGCATTATTTGTATAATTTTTGGAGGTTCCGTGCAAAAAACGGTCAACTCCAACACTCAAAATTTTTTCTAAAATGTCAAAAGAATATTTTGCAATAAGTTTGATATTCAATCATTTTCCGACACTTATACTCAATGGATAATTTTTTTTGACAGGAAATTCTGACAAATGGCAATATTGGAAAGTTTTTAATGATTTCCTGTGAATTATAAAAAAATTAAATTGACCGGTTTTTGCATGAACCCCTCAATTGATGGTTAATATTTCAAGGCCAAAATAATTTCGTAGTATAGTTTAGTTGTAACTCATCATGTTTTTGATATCTTTCATTTTGTATACAGGGTAACCCAACTCTACGAAATTTTCAGTATTTATCAAAAATATCGTTTTATTATTAAAAATCGAAAAAAACTCTACGAAGGTATAGGGAATGTTTAACAAAAGTAAAAGTATTTTGTAAGTAGTTTATGAAAATAATATAAGATACGGAGTGTTTCCTTTGAAATAACCTAGGAGACAATCATGATCGTGAGTTTTGGATTACCCTGTATACAAAATGAAAGATATCAAAAACATGAAGAGTTACAACAAAACTAGACTACTACGAAATTATTCTGGCCTTAAGATATTAACCCTCAATTGTTGATTCTAAATAATACAGGATGACGATTTCATTAAGATCTTCATATAAAAGTGGCCATTTCTTTAAAAGTACCCTACAAAACCTGTTAAAACCCTATATTGCCGGAATGGGAAAATGAGCAAAATTCAAATTCGAAATAACATATAGGGTGTTCCACTAAAAAAAAAACAACTTTGGTATGGTGTGACTTTATCAAACACCCTGTATATTAAGAAATAATTTTAAAATGTGAAGTTGGACTCTATCTATAATTTGTATTTAATACTTTTGTTCGTACCCCTTAAAACAACGGAGATATTAAACTCCGGAGTTTAAGTTGTTCATAAAAACTGTTTTTATAATCATCCTCTGAAGTTTCGTACCGTAGTCAGGAATCACCCTGTATATACACGTAACACATCTCGTAATATTTAAATTTAATAACCATTCATCATTATTTGTACATTTTTCGCTTTTTCACACTTGAATTCCGCGAGCGAAAGTGAAAAATTTAATAAACACATTTTTCTTCGCATAATGGAATTTCCCCCTTAACAATCAATTTCTATACGAGCTTAGGGTAATTCGTCTGGGAGGTTGGAGATAAATGCACTTTTTGCTGCTGCATGCGAAACGTCTGTTTGGAGTTTAGACACGACGACGGGCGGGCGTCTATCCCCCCTTTTTCACCCCGCTACCCTTGCGGGCAAACATGCAACTATGCCGGTGTGCAATGTCGGGTTGTGTTGAATGAACTTTCGGTTTCTGTTTTATGGCTTACTATTTTACTACATTTTCTGTAGGTATAAGAATTTAGTAATCGATATTGATGATTATTTCTCGAAAAGAATGTCTTGTAACTGCAAACTTTTTTAATAACTTTTATTTGTATTATATGATGTACTGTCACAATCAAATATAATGGGGAATGTTCAAAAATTTAGAAATTTTTTTTATGAATAATACAGTTCAAAATAAAGCTACATTTTAATTTTTTTATCTATTTATTTGCCTGAGTTATTAATTTTTTTAAATTTATGACGTAACCAGGAATAAACCAATAGGAACTAGCAACACAACGTTGCCAGTTAGACGGTATACATTTTTGACAACAATGAATATTATTCATTAATCTAATAACAGGAGTGGCACTAATGGCATAAGTAAAGCTTAGTGATAAAAGGAAGTACAATTAGAAAATATATATATTATTGAATTAAAAACAAAAAACAAACCATTAAAAACTAATATACCTAAATGGCACAAAATTTAAATAAAAACAAACCATAACAAACACAAACGCTTAAAATGTAATATCAAAATGTTTTTTGAGTAGCTATCATATACAGTATAGTGCAAATATTTGGAATACATTCATTATTTCGAAAATATTCTATTTTTAAAAAATATTCTGAAATATGTCAATTTACGTTTTTCATTCTTTGACATACTTAAAAAAAGGTTACGTCAACTGTGATGGGCTGATGACATAATCGATTTTTCTTTTAAATAGAAACCAACATTTAACATTTTCCTTCCGCTTTACAATTGTTATTACTACTTCAGACAAAATGTGCACATTCGAAAAAGACCGACTTCTTTGCATTTTGAAAAAATAATGGAAAATAAAATTCTAAAACATTTCCGATTCGGGGGGAAAATCAAGGTCAATGAAATAAATAATTTTGCAACATACACCCCTTAATATATTAAACAATGTATAGCGAATATCGTCAAAATATACTGTTACATTTATGGGATTAATTATATCATCATCGATACATAAAATAAATGGCTGAATTGCACTTTTTTTTTAATTTAGAAATCTTAAGTGTTCCTCAATTCCTTGTTGGTTGACACTTATATAAAGGAATGATTCCTGGGAGTCCTTTATTGTGTATTTAATTACGTTTTGCTTCCCGCTGGTGCCTTTTTTATCGGCTTATTGGTAGGTACAAAGTATCCATGTAATGCCCATAATAGAAATGATATCTACAAGGTGGCGCAAAATAAAGTCCCCTATTTGTTTTTTATATAAAAGTAAGATTAATTAAAAAACAGTCATAATATAAATGAAAAATATTTATTTAAACCCTAATAATTTATTTTGTTACACACTAAAAACAATATTGACCCAGCATTAATGCAATAATGAGCTGTTTTTAAAGCATTTTATTCTTCCCGGATGTTGTCTTTTAATGCTTCTAGTGTTCGAGGATTATTTACAAATACCCTATCTTTGAGGTAACCCCATAACCAAAAGTATAGAACAGTTAAATCGAGAGACCTTGGCGGATATGCAATATCGGCGTTTTTCGAGATAAGGCGTCCAGGAAAAATTCTGATAATCGACGAATTATTTTGATAAAAAAAATTTACGATTTCGGCACGTTCTCGAGACGTATATCGATTCAAAATAAATTTCCTAAGAATCTACTTTGCAACTGACACAAAAACTCGAACTACAACTAGAAACGAAACCATGACAACATTCCATAGGGTACTTGATTTACTATTGCTACTGGTTCGTAGTCCAAATTACTTCATCCTCTAGCACATCTACTGGACAAAGAGTAATACCTGATGAATTCATTCAAAATGATGAAAAAATCATTTTATGGAAAACTCTAACTAACAATAACTATTGATACTAATCAATTACTAAAAAAAGGTGATAACCAATGTCCTCTGGTTGCTTCAGCTAATGGAAAAACGTCTATTCCTTGTTCACATTTGAGTGGAATTACAAGAATCCTATCGAAAGTCCTGTGGAACTTCTTCGAAAGTAACCGATTTTTTTAAGAATTGACGAAACTCAAGATGAAGTTTTTATTTACCGTATTCTACTGAATATAAAACATAAAAACGTGTTATTCATATTTTTAAACTCAAACTTGTCAAACTGTAGAATAACAAAGTAATTACTTACTTTCGGTAATATTTTCATGTTTAAGTTTTTCAATCAAAGATTTAGATGTCTTTCCTTGATTTTTGTTCTTAAAAAAGAATTTTGTCAAAATACAAAACAAAATATTTTTCAAATGCATCCCCATTTTCGAATGGAATCTAAAAAAAAAAGTTTATCAGCACTGGTTTCCGAAAATTTATAAAATATTGTGTAATTGCCAATCGGTAACCAGAAGGATGTTTATAATGTGGCCATCTTGTAAAAATGTCTAGGGTGTTTTGAGATAGTTTGATATCGTTTAATCTATTTTTTGTGCAGGCTTTCCAATAGCTGTCAAACTAATCTGACGTCAGATTGTCAAACTTGATTGCTCTTAAACATATTTTAACATCTGGTTCTGAACCTAAAAGTTTTTTTTTATTGTACTATAGAGTAGCAGCAGACTGACATAAACAAAATCAAAACGTTTTCAAAAAAATTCTGGGCCAGTTATATTTTTAGTTTTTAAGAGAATACTTTTGAAATAATTATATAATGGTTTGAGGCAAAATAAAAAGTCTGTGAAGTAACTTTTTTAAAACCATAATTTTTTTCTCATGAATATTAGAATTATTGCAAATAAATAGAAACTGAAACTAAATTAAATATTAAACCTCTGCTTCGACTAAGCAAAAATAGAATATTTCAAATTGTTTTTTTTTTTTTATTTTTACAATACCTAATAATTTAATACTTGTTTATTTATTAATTTATCTCAATTCAAAGAATATAATAATTGTATACAAACAAAAATGTAAAATCTGTGAAAATTTTATTTATTAACCTATTATTAAAAAATAAAAGTACCTGAATAAAATAAACGAAGTAAAAAACACTTTATTTACAAAAAATAAAAATATATATACAAGCACTAACAATAATGTAGTTGCACAAATTAAACGTTTCTATAAAGATTCATTATCAAATTCAACTTATCTACCTCAGCATTATTTACTTCAAATGTGGAAGAAATAATACAAAATACTTTATGTTCATATGTAATTATTCCGTTTACTGTGCAAATACCCCCTTCTCTCAATTTATTAATGGAAAATCCCATTGTCTCCATATATTTGCTTGGCAGATCAAACAATAATAAAATATTTAATACAGTGATGATTTTTTTTAGTATTTTCAAGAGTACATTTTATGGATCCCTTTTTTTTTCAATTTTTATTACTTTTCCATGTTCCAAATTATTTCGTAAAATATAAATATATTTGTGTTTTTATTATTTCAATTTGACAATATTATGGTAGATGTAAATACTAGACATGTGTATAATAAATAGTTGTAATATAAAGAGTTTGTATATTTACAAAAAGTAGTCATTCATACACAAAAATGTACTTAAATTACAATTATTTACAATGACATGTAGCAAGTAGGTAATCTTTGATTATATAAAAATAGTATTACAGTAAATACTTGTGCACTACCCTTCTAAATAGTTTTAGGTGTTATTTAGTTTTAATTTTTGAGGTAGGCAAATTGTATAAACTCGTTTTACACAATAACAAATTTGCTATTTCTCAGGTAATTATACTTTTATTTCTAATTATAGAAATAATACCGACATCATAGCTTTAAACGTCGCTCTCTTACTCAAATTAGAGATTGGCCCTTGTTGCTTCAAGGTACAGATATATCGTCCCAATTTCTAGTGGATATCAGTGTACGCTAATATTTTTTTCTTATACATGTAAATGAGGTAAAGGGTAGAGTTAAAATGTTTATTGTTTTATTTATTTTCTATAACCCTAATGACCTGAGATAAATATGTTTTTACTATAAAGTGTATTGTCCCATATAAACTGTACTACTATTAAAACAAATTATAAATAAAGTGTTACATACCTTTCTGTCTAACATGCTTAATTTTGGCACTTATAAACTGAGTATTATGAAAAAAATGCAGTAATCATATATTGGTCTACGATGGGTAAAACACTTGAATCAGCTTTTACAAATCCAGCTGACAAACTCATATTAATAATAAAATTAAACCAATTAGCAAAGACAAAAGAAATAAATCAAGAATCGAGAAAGAAAACAAAACAACTACGAATGTTAGGTTAGGTGATCTATGTGGTGTCAACTTTCAAGTGTCACTAAGATGTTCGTTCACTTCGACATTCTATGTGTCGGTTTGTTCGTTGGCTTGGTTCTGTATATAAAACAAAACTTTGACATAAGCTGATTGGTCTTTTCTCACGTCACATTTCTAATTATAAATAGTTTTACTTTAAAAACTTTTGGCTTTTTTAACAAACTGACTATTTAGAATAACTTGTATAGTGATTAACTATTATAATATAATTAATAAAACAGCATATCTCACATGTGAACATGGCCCATTACGGATGTCTCAAAAGATTCTCTTAAAGGGAAACAAGTCTGATCTGCAGTATTTTAGACGTTCCTCAAGCCTTTGACAAGGTGTGACATAGCGGTTTGGTTCACAAACTAAAAAAAGAAAGCTTCTGAAGCATTTTGTAGAAATTTTAACATCATATATCTCAGATAGACTTTTTAGAATCAAGCAGGAAGTCGAAATATTCTCATTAAAAAAATAACAGTTGGAATGCCTTAAAGAAGTGTTCTTGGACTATTTTTATACTTGCCAACTACAGAAGAATATAACTGTAGCTGTATTATGCTGATGCAGTCAATCAGAAGCAAGAAATATCAGTAAGAATACTCCAAATTGTTGGCCTAGCTGGACCAATAAATTTAATGTAATCGACCGAATTTCTGTATTTGTTATATTATTATTTTTTAAATCACTTATTATTGTCTTTAATAAATTTTATTAAATACAGATCATGGATTTGTACATTTTTTTTACTTTCCCCCTCCAAATATAAGGATTTTAACATAATCTTGATGAAATTCAGTCAAGATTGCACCATAATTTCTCCAATAACCTCTGACAACACTAATTCTATGAAATATGATGACCTCTTTTCATGAGTAAGTGTTCCAAAACAGAATTCGCATTTATATTCAGTATACGCCAATTTCGTTCTCAAATAACTAACTGTCACAACGATTATTATATCTGTAACTACACATCTAGATTAACAATCATCCAAAAACAACCGCATCATGGCAGTAGTGGTGTCCCATATTAATCATCCAGCCAACCCCATTCCGATAGAGCTCTTCCAACAAACATAAACAAGCCGCGGAGTGATATTGATAACGAATTCGTGAAATTGGAGATCGCGCGTAAGAACGTGAACTTCGGCGCCAGGTCACGACGCCGTTCGCTGACACGTCTACGTCGCGACGCTCGCTTAGGACGTTCCGGGAAGGGCGCCTGGAACGGGCTAGGGCACACACAAGCCTCGATGCTTTTTATGGGTTCGTACACCGAGAAAAAGAGACCGTAGATATAGTTTAAGCGGTTCGTTTTATAAGTAATTCCACGTATTCTTTTTTTGTTATATTAGTTCCCAATTATCATTTTGTAAGTTCTACATAAACAATTTGCTCTCTTGTATTGGTTAGTGCGGAAACTTTTCGAAGAAGTAACATCCCTCAATATTAATATACAGTCCACTTACTTTCCACCCTCTCCAATACCAATTTGGTCCTTCGAGCCGGATTCTACCCTCTTTTAAACATTTAAACAATCTCGGTAATCACGTGATCGTCTTTGCATTTTAAATTATATGTTAAGGGTGCGTCGTGCCTGTAAACCCTATATCGTTGTGCAAACAGGGAAACGTAGTTTTCAACATCTCCATCACTTCAGAAATTTCTGTCGGCTTTCTAGTCTTCAGATCTCCAGACATCTTGGGCGAGGCAAGGTCGTACAACTATTTCTAATAATCGCACGTTCTCAATCAACAAAATCTACTTGGATAATATATTTTTCTAAATGCCAATGCTAATAATTTATCAATCGACAAAACTCGGATTTGAATAGTTTTTCTACGACTAATTCTACTAAATGTAAAATTTAATTCAAAATACACCAATAGGTATATTTTTCTACGGTCAATACAAATTTTTTATTTAACAAAATTTATCATATGAAGAGTATGAAGGACGTTAGATATCTGTAGACAATCTGTAGATATCAATAACAATGCTAATAAACGTAAGTTTTCATTCAACAAATCTATTACTAATATAAAACTCAGAGAAGAGAACGCTGCTCCAATCGTAGTCTTTCTCGCCAGGATTTCCAGTTAATAACGGTACAGAAGCACCTTTGTTAATATTTCTTCTTACCGTATTAGGACTTACATGAACTACATAGACAACAACTATTAAATTTATGCGATACTTTTGTTGCTAATAGTATTAAGGCTAGTTTATTATTATTTAAGCAGTTTACTAAAAACAACTCTTTTCTTAGTGTAGAAAATTTCGGCTCCATGATGATTTGCTCCCCCGTTTTTGTTCCGAACAGCCAGACTTGCTCAAAAGGTACGAATATGAAACGGACGAAGGGTCTCCATCCACCGCAGTCCAGTATTTCTTCTTTTTCTTTTAAAATAATGACGTCGCGTGTTAAAATTCTGTTAATTAACAAAAGGGACGTGAATATAGATGGATGTTCTGGCTTTACCGTGATTTGTTATTCGTCTGGACATTTGTAATTATTATACAAAACATATGAGTAAAGAGTAGCAAATAGATAATGAAATTTGTCATTTGCATGAACAGTGATGCAGAAACCTCAGGTGCTAGGGTTGCTAGGAGTCATATGACGGAGCCATGTGGGACCCAGTTTTCTATTTGTTATTCCCATATCTTTCTAACTTTGTGTTTTGTGTTAGTTGCGGTCAGAAAAACTTCTGGGTCAACCTCGAATCTCCTATCTAATGAAATTACCAGTAAATAATCAGAATCTGGTAGTCCTCTTAGATAAAAGGTGTAACAAAAACCAACATCAAAATAAGCTGACGAATAATCAATAGTTTTAAAATGATTTAGATCAATTTTAAGATGATTTTGAGTAATTTAGAGATGATTTTCAAACGATTTCCTATATGTGAATGTTCCATTCAAATCGATCCAATAGTAACGAAGATATAAGCTTAGATCCATTTGACATTAATAGTACATACGTTTTAAATGACAGTTCACGCTGTACGACGTTGGTCCCAGCCGAATCTAACGAATAAAAACGGAGCTATAAGCTTAGGTCCTTTTGGATTTAATAATGGGGATATTTTTTCGTTGTAAATAACATCTAATTTAAACTTCATGCCGAACATTTACGTTCATATGACAATTTACATTGAATGCCTTTTGCCCCAGTCGATTTGGAGCAATAATAACGAAGATATAGGTTAATTCCGTTTTGCTGATGTTACGGCGCAAGTTTTTTTGTTAAATACATCTCTGCCACCTCTTCGTCGATGTTCTGACGTCACTTATTAGTCCTGAAAGAACTCTTTAGTCCTACGTTACTTCTTGAGCCTTCTCCTTCATCTTTGAATCACTAGAGACTTATTTAACGTCTCTTCCAATCAAAGAAGATTTTTGGTCATTCCTTGAATTCTTCTCCTTCGTCTTAGACTCTCTAGAGGCTTCTTCAACGTCTCGTCTAACCAAAGCACTTGTTCTTCATCTTTGAGTCTGTGTCTCTCCCAATCAAAGATGACCGTTGGTCACTTCTTGAGCCCTTCTCCATCGTTTTAGAATCTCTAGAAGCTTCTTCAACGTCTTGTCCAACCAAAGCTCTTGTTCTTCGTCTTTTAATCTCCCGACACATCTTCAACATCTCTAGAAGCTTCTTCAATATCTTCACGACCAAAGAACACAATGGAGATAGTGATCTGGTGTCCTCCTATTCATTTTACTGGAGTGGTCCAAGATTTTTTATTCCTCCCATATTTAAGTTTTTTTTTTTATTCGCATTAGTTCATGGTATAATGTATAAAAATTATAGTATTTTTCGAAAATAATTTTCTACGCTCGTAAAACAATAAATTACTATTTCATTTACGCTTCCAGTATCAAATATTATTGTTACAATCTATAAATTCTTGTGCAGTATCTATTTTGAACTCGTAAAATTTTACGCTCTTACATTGTTGTATTTTTCCGAATAAAACGATATCAATAAAGTGACTCGAAGCGTTCCTACCCTCATACTGATATTTATCGGTTTCGACTTAATGCGGTGGCACGTCCACTGCATCATCGTTGTTTTATGTATGTGTATAAACAAGGACGACAATAACAACTGTCTGTCGGTGTGACGCCTGCATCCACAACTTCTATCGCAAGAAGTAGTGATTTATGGAACTGTCTTAGATTATTTATAGTTTAGGAAGTGTTTGCTTGATTCTTTGATGGATGATAGATATTTTTTGGGTGATCTCAAACTGAGCAAACGGTGATTTTACATAATTACAGTTTATTGTAGTCACGATGAAGAAGAGGAAATGAAGAAAAAATCTTGATTTTTTTGAATTTTTTTAGTGCAAATTCACATGAATTGAGTTTAATTTTATTCACCTGATGGTGGTCTACAAAAAGGCAGATATCGTGAACTAAAGAACGAAATAGGGAAGTATGACTATTTAAATTGAAAAATACCCAATTAAGAAAGTAGCTTTATCTTTATACAAGGTGATCCAATCTAAGATACAATCGAAAACCAATTTTTTTCGGTGATAGTAAAATGTTATGCCGATACCACCGAGAGACTAATTTTTTTAACTAACAAAGTGTTTAAAACACCGATTAGAGGCACAGGCGTCACTGGAGGGGCCGCGATTTGAATGCGTGACCTCGGCGTGACCAAACTTGCAGAGCTTGAAGTCCATTTAGATGGTGGAATGTACGGGTAGAATCCATGAGTGGAATGAATGAGAAAGAGTAGGGCATTCAAAAGGTAGCACAATAAGTTCATGAGACTGCAATGCTGCCATGTGAACCGCAAAGGAAGGAAAGGCAGACTGGAACCTAAGCCTGATTCATGGCTAGACTATGGATCCAAGCCTGTTTGGGAGCTTCCCAGAACCACTCAGGGGAGAGGAGAGGGATGCCTAAAAGGGTAAAAAAATAGTTTTGTAATAATGCGCCTATTCTGCATTTATTACTGTTCTGATCTATAAATTGTGTAAACTTTCTTTTAAGTTTTAATAAAATATTAAATTGTTACTTGTGTTAGAACGTGAAATTTTAAATTATACTTCTAAAAAAATTATTGTTGGGAGCCACTGATCTAGCTAGCGGATTACGATGTAACTATAAAAAAATTCATTAAAAGGTTTCGTTATTAAACAGTCGATTCGCGATTTCGGTGTTTGGTATTTAATTCCGATTTAATTTCATAAACGAAAACGTATGAACCGAGCCAAATACCAAAATACCGAAATAAAGGGTTATCCAAAACAGTCGTCTGGTTATGAGCATATATGCATTGTTCACTTTAAATTACAAGCTACAGCGTACACCCCCGAAATGCTTGTTCCGTGTACTGTTTATAACACATGCCGGTATGCTAAACAAAGTGTAAAAAATTTTTTTTGATAAATCTGCCAATTACCTGGTACCTGGTCACTGATCTTATTCTTTATAGTGTTCGTTTAAGATCAACCCTATATTTAATTTTAAAATATAAAACTAAAAACTAGGATAATAATTAAAATAATAATTTTACTCTTCATTATTGATAATACGAGGATGTATCAGAAAATAACGAGACTGGTGCTATAGTATAACAACGAAACATTTATTTAAAAAAATTCAACAACTTTCTAACTTCCTGGAAAACTTTGAAATGTCTCTCAGTATCGTTGCGCCTAAATTTAATCAAATAATCTTATTAGGAGACTTTAATATCGATGCAATGGTGCCTGATAGTTGTTGCTATAAAAGGTTTGATACTATCTTACAGTCCTACGATTTATCTCAGTTAATTCATGAACCAACACGGTATGGATCGACAAGTGCTACTGCTTTGGACTTGGTAATCTGCTCTGAAACTATCAAAGGTAAAGTATCTGTAACTGATGCATCTATTGTAGCTGATCATTGTATGTCATCTCTAACATTTTCCAATAAAATTCCAAAAACAGATCCCTCCTTTATCACGTTTAGAAATTTCAAACCTTTTAACATTACCCATTTTACTGCTGAACTAGAAGCAACTAATTTTGATAAAATTTTTCATTTACGTAATATTGATGATAAAATTGATTATTTTAATAATATCCTTCTCGTTCTTTTTGACCACCACGCACCACAAAAGACTGTAAAAATTACACGTCCTTCTGCTCCTTGGATCACATACACTATAAAGAAAATGATGTCTCTTAGAGACAGAGCATTAGTAAGGTTTAAGAGAACCGGTGTTCAGGGTCATTGGGAATATTATAAACAGTTAAGAAATGAAACTAAGAGTGCAATACAAAGAGAAAAAAAGGCTTATTTAGAATTTAAGTTAAGAAACTGCGGAAATCAGAAAACATTCTGGAAAGAATTACGTAATCTAGATATTTACTCTAAATCTAAGAACCATTCCTTGCCAATAGAACTAAAAAATCCAAAAGAAATTAACGAATATTTTGTAAATGCATCGAAATCTGATTTTCCTGTGAATAATTTAACAGTCGACTATTACAAAAATAATATATTGCCTAATATTATTTCTTTTAATTTTTCATTAACGAACGAACTAGAAATCTATAGAACTATATTATCGTTTAAGTCCAAAGCTGTTGGTCCAGATCTTTTAAGTGTTAACATGTTACTGTACGCTTGTCCATTTATTTTAAAATATATTTGTCACATTTTTAACACTTGCATTACCCATAATGTTTTTCCGTCTACCTGGAAAAAATCTCTAATCCATCCACTGCCCAAAGTTAGTAAACCGTTAGTAAACTTCGCCCTATTAGTATATTATGTGCTCTTGCAAAGTGCTTCGAAAAAATTGTTCATGTACAAATAAGTTTACACATTAATAATTATACTATTATACCTCAACAGCAATCAGGATTTAGACCTAAACATAGTTGCACTACCGCTTTATTAAACATTACTGATGATATTCTTAGGGCAATTGATCGTAATGAATTAACAGTACTTGTACTATTAGATTTTACCAAAGCTTTTGATAGAATAAAACATGAACTGTTGCTAGCCATATTCCATTACATTGGTTTCTCCGATAATGCAGTTGAGCTGTTGAGCAGCTATCTTCAGGGAAGGGAGCAAGCTGTTGTTGTGGACAAAATAGTATCACAATATTTGACAGTTGAGAATGGTGTTCCCCAGGGCTCTGTCTTGGGACCGATCTTTTTCAATATCTACACTTTTGAATTTTACAAATCACTGAGGTACTCCACTAGCCATTTCTATGCCGACGATACTCAACTTTATATTTCTTTCCCTGAAAATAATACTCAATTAGCAATAAAACAGTTAAATAGGGATCTCCAATCATTAGCGGATACTGCCAGACATTTTTGCCTCAGTCTTAACCCATCGAAATCCCAAGTTCTCTTCTTTGGAAGAAAAAATCCGCGAAAACGAACTCTGGACTCTGTTATCTTAAACATAAATGATACACCTATACCATTAGTTGAAAGTTCAAAAAATCTTGGTTTGATTCTGGACACCTCTTTGCATTATACGCAACATGTAAACTTAATTATTAAGAGAGCTTACTGCAACTTAAAGTTAATTTATGCAAATAGGGGACTTTTAGACCGAAAAAGTAAAATTACTCTATGTGAGGCTTTGGTATTTTCACATTTAAATTTTGCCGATGTAGTATATGGTCCAGCACTGCTAAAATGTGATTTGCGAAGACTCCAATTAGTACAGAACTCTTGTGTGCGTTTGATTTCTGGTTTAAAAAGACGCGACCATATCTCTGAAGCTTTAGCTGAGTTAGGGTGGCTAAATATTGAAAAACGAATCTTGTTACATTGTTTTATATTTTATCATAAATTAATTATCTATAAAGAACCATCGTATCTTTTTAACAAAATACAATTTAGATCAGACGTACACCATATCAATGTACGTTTTCGATCTTGCTTGACGCCGCCTATTCACTCTACTTCCCTCTTCGAATCATCCTTTTCGTATAATATAACCAGGCTATACAACAGGTTTCCGAGACATCTTCTTACTTGCTCATTGAGCACTATAAAAAATAAAATAAAAAACTTGCTATTTACTAATGAACTAACATTCTAGACTTGTGCTTTATTTTCGTTTTCTATTTATTATATTATTATTTCTGCGTCATTAACATGGTTTAACTTGAATTTCGCTTGTTTTTATCTAGCTTATATTATTATCATTATTATAATTATTTTTAATTAAGTAGTTTAATTAAATAGGTTGAGTGGAAGAGAGGACTTACCCTTGCTTGCAAGGATTAGACCTAACTCTGCCTTTTGGCAAATATTGTATTTTGCTTATATGTATGTTTTTTTTTTCTCTGCCAATAAAAGCTTTTATTATTATTATTATTATTATTATCCTTCGAAGTACTCTCCATTCTGTTGAATACACTTATCCCATCGCTTTATCCACTTATCATAAACTTCTGAGAAACCATTTTTTGATAGTATACCCATCACAGCGTTGTTGAGCTCTAAATCCGACTCAAATCTTCTACCTCTCAATTCTTGTTTGACTTCAGGAAACAAATGGAAGTCACATGGAGCAAGGTCAGGAGAGTAGGGGGAATGAACCATAATTTCAACCCCTAATTCTTCAATTGTTCGTTGACAAATCATTGATCTATGAGCCGGAGCATTGTCGTGATGCAGCGTCCAGCCAAAGTCCTGATAAAGCGGCCTTTTTTCTTTAATTTTGCCTTTAAGGGTCCTCGAAGTACATTAGAATAGTACTCCCCTGTTACTGTATGTCCTCTAGGTACAATGTGATCATAAATAACGCCTAATTTATCAAAAAAAATCAGGTGCATCACTTTACCAGCGCTTTTAGCAGCTTTGGCCTTCTGCGGTCTTGGGCTGCCTTTATGCTTCCATTGCATACTTTGAGACTTCAATTCAGGAGCGTAATAATAAAACCAACTTTCGTCACATGTAACCATATTATTTAAAAACTGTGGGTTACGTTGCAATTGCCTTTTCCACTGCTGACAAATTGTCACTCGATTCGCTTTTTGTTCATCGGTCATCACTTATGGAATCCATCTTGCCGCGATCTTCCGGTACTCTAAATCTTCATGAATAATTTTTTGAGTGGTACCGTAAGACAAATTAACATTGTCAGAAATTCGTTTTATGCCAATCCGGCGATCATTTTGTATCAAGTCGTTAATTTCTGCAATTTTTGTGTCATTTCTCGCAGTTTGTGGTCGACCGGGACGAGGTTCATCTTCAACTGATTCACAACCGTCTTTAAACTTTTTATGCCACTCAAACACTCTACATCGTGATAAACTATTATCTAGATATGCACCTTTAATCATTTCAAAAGTTTCAGTTGGTGTTTTACCCAATCGAACACAAAATTTTATCGCGTATCTTTGCTCCACTTTCATTTTTTGATGGGTACGCAAAACACTGACAATTCAATAATTAATTTGTAACAAATGTCAAAACTTAAATCAGAGCCTACTTGCGGGGTAGTACATTAAATATAAGGCTTTCATGTCTCATTTTTTGGGTTATAAAATGTTACCTTTGAAAGAAGTTATAGCACCAGTCTCGTTATATACTGATATATCCTCGTCACAAGTCAATAAAAAAAACCAAAAACAATCTAAAGAGTAAAATAATCATTTAAAAGCAAAGAAATGACGTTTGATAACATAATATAAAAAACACTAAGATGTCATATGATTTAAATCATAAAAAGTAACATATACATAATAAATATAGTTTAAAATAACTAAAAAACACGCTTTTAGAGCATATCAAACTAAAAAGTTAAAAATAATTTTTTTAACGCTCTTTTATTCAAATAAGCTTAAAACAATAATAAATGGAAAATACTAGAAATATGGACAGAGCGCCCCACGCTTTTTTCACAATAATACTATAAAAATCGTTTTTTATACAACTCCCCCTACTACCTTTCAACGTAATGAAAATAAATCAAAATATTAAAAATTTAATCTTTTGTTACTGTAATGTTCATAATTCTTTTCTCTAATGAGAATGAAACTCACTTTTCTTGGAATGCAGGTAGTGAAACTTAAATTATTTTTATTTCTTAATACTTGAATAAGATTTACAACTTTAATCTATGAACATTATGAATTTTAAAATTAAATAACTACTTCTTTGATCCTCTAAGTCTTATAATAAGTATTATAATAATAAATTGTCTAGACCCTGAATTTTACATAGATTTATTCGGTTTTGCTCTATAAAGATATAATTTAACAAAGTAAATTGAAATCCACTGCTAATTTTATTTTCATAAAAAGTGGATTTATATTTTTTATGCAATTTTTTATGATTTATTTTTCGAAGGTTCTTTTAAAGTCTATAAAACACTATTTCTTCCAATAAAATTTCTATTTCTGGCAATGGATTTATAGGTCTAAGCTCTTCCGTGTTTTTAGAAACATTTTCCCCATACCGGCACATACGTTTTAACTCTCGCTATAAAATTCCTGCAAAATTATAATTTCCAAAGTCAGCATATTTGTACAACACCTGAACCTTTATGCAAACTCTATTAATAAACTTTTGGCCGATGCCACAAAATTTTAACGTTTTGTACACTGTATCGCATTTAATTTAAGAGCTTTAAAACAACTCTCCGTTAGTTTAAAGTTGAAATAAATTTTAATTTTTTACTGTTTAATGTTTAGAAATTTTGTATATACTTATTTTAGACTGCACCATCTCATAATTTTATTTGTATATTATCGATATTATTTCCCTCAGTAAATTGTACTTTTAGGTTATGTTACTTTCCCTTTACAGTAAATTTCTAGTCTATAACGATTTAAAATAAACAGCAAAAAAAGAAAAACATGTTTAAAATCTTTCAAATAGGCCAAATTCATAATTTCATTAAAATAAAAAATATTGATGATTTCTAAGTAGAGAAAATCAAATAATGCCATGATTTTTTATTTCATTTTTTCAATTCAAAGCAACATTAGGAACAATATACAAAAAATGGAATGCTGCGGTCTAAAGTGAGACCACTATACAGGAAAATTTATGGTCAGAAACGATTAAAATAGTACAATAAATTGCCAAATCAATATTCTTCTTGATCAATAAATGTTTGGAGGTAGAGTATTTTTCCAAAAATGTTTAAGGAAGGTATATTTAAACCTTCATACCTACAAAAGACTATAGATGAGAGGGAGGAGCTGGGGAGGCAAAATTCCCGCGGCCTGGGCCCAGAGGGGGCCCGGCCGCCTTACGAAAATAGGTTATATTATGTGGGGAGCAAGCCCCTTGCCAGTGTATTGCCCCAGGCCCCACCATTTCTCTCGGTAGCCTTGGACACGTGCCGTTAATTTCAAACTTCTCTAAAATTATGAAAAAGTATTTCTTAAAAAATTAATATATTCTGTGATCCACAATACGGCTTTAGATGCGGTTAGGTCTGCTGAAGGTTAACATCACTCACCTACTTACCATTAAATTAAAATGTATCAATTATAGACATTTTCCTAGACACCTGTAAAGCCTTTGACACTGCTAGTAACAAAATACTTTCAGAGAAAATAAAAAAATAAGTGATTATAGGTAACATCTATAATATTATAAAAAGTTACCATTCGTAAATATCGCAGAAATATACAACAAATCACAAAAATAACATTTGATTTTCCTCAAGGAACTGTTCTTGGCCCAGTTCTATTTCTTCTGTACATTAATAGCTTTCTTTCAATAAACAACAAGGGTGAATTTATCAGTTTTGCAGATGATTCTGTTGTATATGCATCTCCAACATGGAAAAAAGCGATCCTAATATACTGCCCTGGGGAACATCTTGCTTTTTCTCTTTAATATTAGATAATTTTTGACCAAGTTTAACTTGTTGAGTTCGGTTAATGATATAAGACGATAAAAATTTTATTGCAGAAGCACTTAACCCTACAAAATGTAAAATTGCCAATAGAATCCGGTGATTTATAGTATCAAAGGCTCTAGAATAGTCAATTAAAATTAGGATAACCAGCTCATTTTTATCGAGGGACGAAATTATATTATCAGTAACAGCAGCCAAGGCTGTTGCAAAACTATAACCAGCTCTAAATCCAGACTGATGAGAAGGCAAAATATTATTGGTATTTAAATGTATTCTTAAATTATGTTCAATAACTCTTTCAAGAATCTTTGAGAAAGTAGGCAGAATACTAATACCTCTTAAATGAGATAACTCTGACGGTTCAGCAATTTTAGGAAATGGAGTTACCATTGCGTGTTTCCATGACTTTGGAAAATAAGAGTTTTTAATGCACATGTTTATAATATGAGTAATAAATTCAATGATAAACGGTTTGCAGAGAATAATAATTTTACTATTTAAATCACGATGATTTGGTCTTAATACTTTTAACAATTTCAATGATATCTGATACGGATACACAGGAAAATGTGACAAAAGAATTACCAGTCTTTTAAATTATCTCAGAAGTTCAAAATTTCATTATCTGGTTTTTGCGCTACGTGATCAGTAGGATTTCAAAAAAATTGATTTATACAATTAATATCAAATATATTTTTAAATTTATATATCATTCTTAATTTTTGGCATATAAAAGTTTTGTTTTCTCTCAATTTGAGACCTAGCTAGAAGCTAGAGCAAGAAGGATTTTGGTCAGAGGACCTTTTTTTTAGAAATGTGTAGAAATGCGAGAAATGTGTAGAAATGTGTAGAAATGTGTAGAAATGTGTAGAAATGTGTAGAAATGTGTAGAAATGTGTAGAAATGTATAGAAATGTGTAGGAATGTGTAGAAATGTGTAAAAATTTGTAGAAATTTGTAGAAATTTGTAGAAATTTGTAGGAATTTGTAGGAATTTGTAGGAATTTGTAGAAATTTGTAGAAATATGTAGAAATGTGTAAAAATGTATAGAAATGTATAGAAATGTATAGAAATGTGTAGAAATGTATAGAAATGTGTAGGAATGTGTAGAAATGTGTAAAAATTTGTAGAAATTTGTAGAAATTTGTAGAAATTTGTAGAAATTTGTAGAAATTTGTAGAAATTTGTAGAAATTTGTAGAAATTTGTAGAAATTTGTAGAAATTTGTAGAAATTTGTAGAAATTTGTAGAAATTTGTAGAAATATGTAGAAATGTGTAGAAATGTATAGAAATGTATAGAAATGTGTAGAAATTTATAGAAATTTGTAGAAATATGTAGAAATGTGTATAAATGTATAGAAATGTGTAGAAATTTGTAGAAATAAGTAGAAATGTGTGGAAATGTGTAGAATTGCGTATTAATGTATAGAAATATGTAGAAATATGTAGAAATATGTAGAAATATGTAGAAATATGTAGAAATATGTAGAAATATGTAGAAATGTGTAGAAATATGTAGAAATGTGTAGAATTGCGTTGTATTGTATAGAAATATGTAGAAATGTGTGGAAATGCGTAGAAATGTGTTTAGGGCTCCCTCAAATATTTCGCTTTTCAAAAAGGTTACGTCACCAAAAAAGTTTGAGAACCACTGTTCTAAGGTATCCAAAAGTAAACGGTGGCTGACAGTATCAAACGCTTTCAAGAGGTCTAGATATACAAAGAGAAATGGACTACTTTCATCTAAAACAGTTATTATTTTGGTAGATACTGCTGTAGTAGCATCTTCCGTAGAGACATGTTTTTTAAAACCATATTGTTTATCAGATATTATACCATATTTTGATGTAAAATTTACTAATCTTTTTCCAAAATCTTTGATAAATGTGTTATTAATGAAATTGATCTATAATTTGTTAACACTGTCCATACACTAGTATCAAAAGTCAAGTTTATCAAATGATTTAGTGGTGTTACAATAAATTTAGATATATCTTTTAATATTTCGACCTTAATATTGTCGATACCAGGACTTTTATTAGATTTTATCTTGTTAATAATAGTTTCAATTTCTCGTTCGGAAGTTGGAAATAGAACGACAGAATTGCATAGAATATTAGGGGGTGCTCGATAGGTTGGATTTGGCTTAATATTTTCAGCCAGTTCTTTTTCAACATTTATATAGGTTTTATTAAAAATATTTGCAATTTTTTTTTAGATATATTTATTGTTTCCCTTTTCGAGTTTTTTTATTGATTGTATCTTTTTTTTTTTGTTTCTCTATTGCGGTTAATTTCATTTACTTTCCAAAGTTGTTGGGGGTTACAGAAGTTGTTTTCAATGTTTTTTGTAATAGTTATTTTTCACAGTTTTTATAGAATTAGTTACTTTGTTTTTATGTTTTATATTGGTGTTTAATTTCTAGGTTATTCGGGTTTTTTCATGTTTATTGAAAGAGTCCAGGGACAGATTTTATCTGTTTTTACCTTAATTTTAATTTTTTTATGCTATCTTTTACAAAATTTGGTAATAAACTAACGAATGTATTTGTTGCAGAATCGATTTCCCTAGTAGCCAATAGATCATCCCAAGATTCACCATTGAAAAGATTTTTTAGTATTTTCTGATCAACGAATTTTTTTTTCAGATTTTTTTGTAGGTTTAATAATAAATTGTAAATCTGTTATATAGTAATCTGTTGTATCTGTTTGTACAACAAATGGCATTATTTTATCAGTAATATTGTAATTAGATTTGATAAAAATATAATCAATACAAGATTTTGTTTTCTGTAACCCTTGTTAGATTATTTTTTGTTTATTTACTATATAATATATTGAAATTTGTTGTATTTTTTATTTTTGAGTAAATAAACATTTCTCATTATAATTATCCTTGAAAAGAAACGCCAGCACGCCACTGTCCTTATCTCTCTATCCGCTTATGACGCGCAGTGCGGGCCGGATCAATACGGGGGGCCGAGGGGAACGTTACCGGGGTCCGAATTAATTAATGAGAGCCACCCCCCCGTCGTCCTTATTTATGATGGACATTATTGTCTTTACGTGCCCAAATTCCGTATCAGGCGTGTAGTTCGCCAGCGCCATGGACAGACTAATTGCTGGCTGGTAACCTTTTCAAGTTCCAGGCCGTGGATATTCTGATCCTTCTCCCGAATATCAGGTGCCTCGAACGGGACGAGCAGCAATTAGCGCCGAATTATGGGTTGTCCGGGATTGATGAAATCCAAGAAGGGCGGTCAGATTTATGCATTAAAAAAGCGTCCAAAGGTTTAAAAGTTATTCAGTGCTATATTACATCCAATATATATGAAAAGGACATCATCAATAGTAGACATCCTTGGTTTGATCTCTATAATACGTCCCTAACCCATAAAAATGTTTCATACATCCCGAAGAAAATTATAATAAGTCATTTTCCATGTCAAACACTCTTGTCACTTTTATTTAGTACATGTAATTAAATTATATCCTGTATAATTAGAGTTGTGGACACTGTGATTAAGATATTAACACGAATTATAGTAATTGTGACTATTATATTTATTCAGACACACTGTAATTTATCATATCAGTAAGTTCCATAAGCCCCAGTACCAGATATATTTAAAGAATTTTAAAATAGATACCCAAAATGTACACCTTCATCAGATAGAAGCAGATTTACTAATAGAATACTTTCGTCAAATATATTTCGTTTTGCGTAAATTTTTCTGCAAATAAAACGACACGCGTCTTCATTCCGACTTTTAGGCGTCAGACTTCCAACAGAAGTCACACCGAAATAACAGACTTTATAAAGTACCAAATAAATCTTTCGGAGGCACGAAAAAAAACACCCGCTGAGTCACAAATTCGCCATATTTTCTAATAGAAGTTTCCAACTGAATCAATAACGTTAGATTTGATGCACGGCGTTCGGCTCGGCTCGAGCATTGGCCCACTTGCAATAATTCACGGCTTCGGAATCCCGAACTCGAGATCCCGAAATCTCGGCCGTATAAGGATAGTAAATAAGAAGCGTGGAAGGAGTTTGAGAAAAGTTTTCTGATGGTGTAGGCCGGTTCGTATATTTTTGTTGATATCATCAAGAACACCATATATGCAATGAGCGTGTTTAGTGAAATTTATAGATTTACAAAAACCATGTCTATAAAATCCTGATCAACCTATTATCAACTAGCCAGCATTTATAATAATTTTAGCAATTTTATAAGCTTATAGCAGTTACTACTTTGCTTTAACTACAAGAAAAACGCAGTAACTAGAATGTAATTACTGCATTTAACTATAGTTACTGTATTTTATCTGAAATTTCTGTGTTTTTATACCCTATATCCTACAGAAAACACAGTAACTGAAATGTAATTACTATTTTACAATGTTTTATCTACAGTTACTATATTTTCAAATAGTTTCTATCCTACAGAAAAACACAGTAACTAAAATGTAATAACTGTGTTTAACTAGAGTTTTTAAATAGCATTTATCCTACAAAAACTACAATAAATGAAATATAATTACTGGATTTTTGTTGAAGGATGTGATCTAGAGAAATCCTATAGAAACTAAAAGCTAGTATTCTTTAACTTTAACAGTTTGGTAAGGTATTTAACTGCGGTTACTGTGTCTTTAAACAGCATCTATTCTATAGAAAAACACCAACTAAATTGTAATTACAATGTGTTTAATTGCAGTTACTGTGTTTTTAAATAGCCTCTATCCGGTAGAAGAACATAGTAACTAAAATGTAATTAATATGCTTAGCTACAATTACTCTGTTTTAACTGCCATTACTATGTTTTTAAATAGCATATGTCTTACAAAAAAGCACAGTAAATGAAATGTATTTAAAAATCTAGTTCCTAACACTTGCAATTGCTAACTTTAACAGTTTAATTAGTAGGTGTTATTAACTGCGGTTATTGTGTTTTTAAATAGCATCTACCCTGCAGAAAACACTGTGACTAAAATGTTATTACTATGTTTAATTACAATGTTATTTAATTACTGTGTTTTTAGATAGCCTCTATCCCATAGAAGAATATAGTAACTAAAATTAAATTACTGTTTTTAACTACAGTTATTGTGAATATATAATTACCGTGTTTTTGTTAAAATCGGTGATCTGAAGGAATCCTTATGAACTATATTTAGAATAGCTTTTGAAGTAAAACTTTAATGTAACAGTAAATCAAAATATAATCATTCAAAAATCCCTATTAGATCAATTTTTTTAAAAATACTATAGACACAAAAAACTAGTTGTGAGACTACACACTTGGGAATGCTGACTTTAACAATTTAATTAGAAGGTGTTATAATGGTTATTGTGTTTTTTAAATAGACAGAAAATACAGTAACTGAAATATAATTACAGTGTTTATGTTAAAGTCGATGTTCTGAAGAAATACTTGTAAGATAAATCTAGACTAGTTTTTGAAAGTAAAAATTTAATGGTATAACAAATCTAAATATAAGATTCAAAAAACTTCAGTTTAATTAACCAATTTAAACCAAAAACACAGTTTAATTAAAATGAGTTTTAACCGCGATTACTGTGTTTTTAACCAGTATTTATTCTACAGAAAAATACATGTAATTACTATGTTTAATTACAATGTGTTTTAATTAAAGTTACTGTGTATAACTGCCATTATTGTTTTTAAATATCATCTATCTTACTGGAAAACACAGTACCTGAAATATAATTACTGGTCTTTTAAGGCTATCTGAAAAAAATCTTGGTAACATAAATTTACAAAAGTAAAACTTTAACGTTATAATAAATCAAAATACACTAATTCAAAAAAATCTATATTTCATCAATTTTTCAAAAAGACTATAGTAACAAAAAACTAGTCATGACACTACACATATATTAATGCTAACTTTAACATCTTAATTAGAAAGTGTTTTAACTCCGGTTAAATAGCATCTATCCTATAGAAAAACACAGTAACTAAAGTGTAATTACTGTAACCAAAGTGCATTTTAACTGCCATTTATATAATTTTAAATAGCATCTCTCATACAGAAAAACACAGTAACTAAAATGTAATTACTATGTTTAACTATAGTAAGCAACTTTTTTTAACCACTGATATTGTTTTTTTAAATAGCAACCCTTCTACAGAAAAACTTGGTAACGGAAATATAATTACTGTGTTTTAATTACCGCTACTGCGTTTTTAAATAGCATCAATTGTACAAATAATTAAAATGTAATTATTGTGTGTGTATTTTCATAGATTATTTTCATATATATTTTTTATAGATTTTTCATAATATTTCATAGATATTTTTCAAAGATTATTTTTTTATATATATTTTCAGATATTTTACATATATATTTTTCATAGATATTTTTTATAGATATTTTTCATAGATATTTTTAATACATATTTTACATAGATGTTTTTCATATATTTTCAGTTTTATTTCATAGATATTTTTCGCTTATTTTTCTAACATATAGATATTTTTCATAGATATTTTTCATAGATATTTTTCATAGATATTTTTCATAGATATTTTTAACACATATTATACATAGATATTTTTCATACATATTTTTCATAGATATTTCTCATTGATATTTTTCATATATTTTCAGTTTTATTTCATAGATATTTTTCACTTATTTTTCTAACATATAGATATTTTTCATAGATATTTTTTATAGATATTTTTCATAGATTATTTTTATGTATATATTTTTTATAGATTTTTCATATTTCATAGATATTTTTCAAAGATTATTTTTTTTATATATATTTTCAGATATTTTACATAGATAATTTTGATAGATATTTTTCCTAAATATTTTTCATAGATATTTCTCATGGATATTTTTCATATATATTTTCAGATTTATTTCATAGATATTTTTCATAGATTTTTTTTTCATAGATATTTTTCATAGATATTTCTCATGGATATTTTTCATATATATTTTCAGATTTATTTCATAGATATTTTTCATAGATATTTTTTTCATAGATATTTTTCATAGATATTTTTCATAGATATTTTTCATAGATATTTTTCATAAATATTTTCATAGATATTTTTCATGGTTACTTTTCATGGTTATTTTATTTTTCATAGATGTTGTTCATAGATTATTTTTCATATATATTTCTCATATATATTTTCATAGATATTTTTCGTTTACTTTTCATAGATATAGATTTTTTTTTAGATATTTCATAGTTATTTTTATAGATTTCTCATAGATATAGATTTTTTTTTAGATATTTTTCATAGTTATTTTTATAGATTTCTCATAGATATTTTCATAGATATTTTTCATAGATATTTTTCATAGATATTTTTCATAGATATTTTTCATAGGTATTTTTCATAAATATTTTCATAAACATTTTTATACAGATATTTTTGATAGTTATAGATTTTTTCATAGATTATTTTTCATAGATATTTTCATAGATGTTTTCATAGATGTTATTCATAGATTATTTTTCATATATATTTCTCATATATATTTTCATAGATATTTTTCGATTACTTTTCATAGATATAGATTTTTTTATAGATATTTTTCATAGTTATTTTTATAGATATTTTTCATAGATCTTTCTCATGGATATTTTCATATATATTTTCAGATATTTTTCATAGATTATTTTTCATAGAATATTTTTAATAGATATTTTTATAGATATTTTTATAAATGTTCATAGATTGTTTTTCATAAATATTTTCATATTTTTCATAGGTATTTCTCATATTCATTTTTATAGATACTTTTCATAGATATTTTTCGATTACTTTTCATAGATATATATTTTTTCTTAGATACTTTTCATAGATATTTTTCATAGATATTTTTCATAGATATTTTTCATAGATATTTTTCATAAATATTTTCATAGATTATTTTTCATAGATTATTTTTCATAGATTGTTTTTCATAGATTATTTTTTATAGATTATTTTTCATAGATATTTTTATAGATAATTTTTATGAATATTTTTATATTTTTTATAAATATTTCTCATATTCATTTTCATAGATATTTTTTATAGATTATTTTTTCATATATATTTTTTATAGATATTTTGCATGAATATTTTCATAGATTATTTTTCATAGAAATTTTTCGATTAATTTTCCTAGATATAGATATTTTTTATAGATATTTTTTTAGATATTTTCATAAACATTTTCGTAGATATTTTTCATAGATATATAGATATTATTTATAGCTATTTTATATTTACTATTTCTTTATGAGAATTTTCCATGCAATTACTAAGTTGCTATTGGTAAATATCTCGTAAATTTAAATCCAAACATGTTTGGATTGGCCTAACGAGCTACAGTTTAATAGAAAACTTTCCTATTGCGTTGTTACGCTGACGCATTAATTTTTCCTTTTGCGGAAAGTCGTTCGAGATTTTTTTTATTACACATAAGACCCCCCTTTACGAGCCAACTTTTACTGGGTCACGAAAAGATTCGAACGAATTAGCATGATTGAAGAGGGTCGAATTGAATTAGAGACGTTTTCGTGGAAAACGGAATGTCGATGAACTTTGTTGGTTTGTTTTCTTGTGAGTAATAATATTGCACTTTGTAAATAGTCTGCACATTTGGATTTGTGTTTCCTTTAATTCGAATAAAAGATATAAAAGCAATTAAAAATTACGTCCGTAAATAGTTAAAAACTGCAAATAGAGCCATAAAATTACAGCACAGCTCGTAAAAAAGTGTATAATTAGGAAAAAATGAAACAGACGAAATCCTTTCCGGCACCTAAATCAAGTTAGTGGGTCCATTAGAAAAGGACGTAAACCAGTTTTCAACGTGACTTTCTTCCGGCGTTTCCCCGGATTAACGCTGCCATTCGGAAAAATTGCATTTCCTCCGCAACTCGTTTAGTTTGGTTGTATATATCGTCTCGAGCCAAACAGCGTATCATATTCGAGAACAATCGTTAAAAGAATTGCACTTCTGTGCTAGAAATCGTGTCTGACTGTTGTGAATACATCGCTCGGTACATTGGCGTAGAGTTTTAATACGAGCCCCTTTCCATTTCAGTTGGCCCACCTATTAATATTTTCTTTATATAACGACAATAAGAAAGTATTAAAGATTACATGCTTTTTTAAATCATAAATTAATTAACAATGCATTAATTTAGAATTATATTAGAACTAGAAAATATCAATTTTTTTATTTATTTTTAAATTTATTAACACATGGAGCATTATTGCATTATTTCAACTTGAATTCAATGCGTTAGAAAATAAACCAAAATCGAAGGTAGCTTTGAAAAAATAACAAACAATAATGCAAATAACTGTCACAAGACAATTTAACCTCTTTTAAGCTAATTCTGTCTAATAAAATGGGCAGAGGAAAAATCATTGACGAAAAAATACGTTTTCTTGTTATAAAACATTGCAATTTCGGAAAATCGAACTCGGAAATTGCAAATATATTAGATTTATCACGATATAGTGTAAGAAATATAGTTAGAAGATACAAAACTACTGGTTCAATCAGCCCAAAGCCCCGTCATGTTAGAAAAAGCAAGATTACAAATGCCGATAGACGAGCATTGAGAAGAATTATTGAAAATTACCGTCGTGCTAATTACCTTGAATTAAGTGCTCAGTGGAGTGATGCTGTTGGAAGACGAATTTCGAGATCTTCATGTCATAGAGAAGCTCGCAAATTGGGATTTGGGACCTACAAAGTAAGTTTATAATAATAAAAACAATAAAAAACATGGATTGAAGACACTAAAACAATCAAATAGGTTTGCTTAAAATTGACAATTTTGTTACAGTTTAAAGAAAAACCACTACTAACTGCGAAACAGAAAAAAAATCGATTAAGATGGTCAAAAGAACATATGAGTTGGACTTCTCTTCAATGGGATGCAATACAATGGAGTGACGAGGCCCGATTCGAAGTTTGTGTTGGAGATAGCAGAAGTCGAGTTATTCGCAAAAAACATGAAGCGTTCCATCCAGACTGTCTCAAAAGAAAAGTAAAATTTCCCGCATCGGTCATGGTCTGGGGCAGCATGTCATCTAAAGGAATAGGGAAATTGCATTTTATTGAAGGAATTGTAAATACAAATAAATATTTGGACATTTTGGAGGAATCACTTTTACCGACTATGGAATTATATTTGACATCAGGGAAAGATTTTGTATTTCAACAGGATGGAGCAGGGTGTCACACGTCAAAAAAAGCTCTAAAATGGATGGAAGACTTCGGTGTTCCACTTTTGGAATGGGTTTCTAGTAGTCCTGATTTATCACCAATAGAAACATTGTGGCATGAGATGAAAAAGGTACTTCGAAAACATCCTGCAAGAACAATACCTGAACTTAAACAAAAACTTCAAGATATATGGGATTCACATACACCAGAATTTTGCCAAGGCTTAGTTAATACCATGCCGCAAAGAATTTCAGCTGTAATAAAAAATAAAGGTGACGTTACTCAATGGTAAACTTTAAAATTGATTAACGTTTGATTCCAACTATTTGTTTATTTTTTTTTAATTTTATATTAAATAAATATTTCAATGTTTTCTACATATTTTTTATGATTAAACGATATTAAATATATTGTTCAATGAATAAAAATTGGAAAGTTCATACAATATTTATATTTTTAATCTTTAAATACGAATTTCCTAAATTTCAATAGGTGGGCCAACTGAAATGGGAAGGGGCTCGTAGTTTTAATAAAAAAAATCACAGTTCAATTCTTTGTTGATGACAAACGACTATCTTGCCATTTTAAAATTAACAAATATGTCTTTGCTGTTATTATATATACAGGGTGTTTGATAAGTACGGTATATAACTTCAGGAGCGTATTCTGGAGCTAAAATACAGGTATTTTTGTCATATACACTATGCGAAAGTTACATAAAAAAAAAATACAATTTTTTAAATATTTCCAAAACCACTTGAGATATTTTAATAAAATTTTTGCAGTTTTGAGAGTTAGCAACGTTGCGTGTATTACTGTAAACACAGTTTAACTAGTGGCGCGCGGACAAGGTAATAGCTGAAAAATATGGAAGGAAAAACGCCGCTGTTCTTTTTCAATATTTAGTTTGTTGATTGTTCGATTTGGAAGAAAAAAGGTCCCTTGACTTTTTTCATGAATAATTACAGAGCCATTTTTATTTTTTTATTATTTAACTACCAATAAAAATCATATAAATAATCACTTATGATACAGTTTCAAAAGTCATTCAGTTTAATGCTATTTTAGAACAAACAAAAATGTTCAAACGCATCTTTGAAATAATTTTGGAACGCAGCTTTAGTAGTTCAAATGTTAGTTGACACTTAATGGAATCTTCTATTTCCGGTGGACAGGTGTTGTGCGACTAGGCTACGTAACAGCCAGGTTTTCAATTCACTAATTATTAAGATATTTTATGGTAATAAACTTTTGCAATATATTTAGTAAGAATTGTTGCTAATTTGTTCGAATGATTTCGGGGAATACTTGTCAAATAAATTAAATTTATAGATTTATTTAATTGAATGTTGGCTGAATGACCTGTGGAAATAAGGTTAGGATAAAAAAAAGAAGAACGGAAAGAGGGACCGGCGGAAGTTTTAAAAAAAAGGGACTGTTCTAATTTTTGGGTTAGACGAAGGTGGTCGATTTGTTTGGTGGTGAAAAAAATGAAAAATAAAGAAAAGTATCTCTTTTTTTGTTTACCGTTCTGCGGGATTTGCACCCCAACAAAAATTACATAAATCATTCTGAAGGAAAGGAAAAAAAAGTGCAGACGGAGCTCGGCTAAAAGTAAAAAAAAGCTTTCGCTGATATTGGTGTAGGAACACCGAAAGTCCGAAACGTATTTAGCAGTGTAGCAGCCCTAGGATATTGGAATATTTTTATGGTTTGAGGTCGCAGATCACAGTATTCATATCCATAAATCGAAGGTGTACCCACTTGACTCCTGTGAAGACCTGGGGAGGTGACCTGGGAAGGCTGTTCAGACGACTCCCTCGCTGGAGGAGATACGAGATACCATGGAACTCGAGGGCCGAATTTTAAGGTCACAATTTTTATTTTTGGTAAACACCTATATCTCATTCATGGGGTTGATGAAAATAAAAACTGAGTTTTTTCCATTTTACCAGTACACCGGTTTAATCACGAACCTTTGTCGACTTGATTTTCGTATGTCCGGATTAAACGAAGCATACGTTTATTTAATACGGTTAAGAAACCTTGTCGATACGCCAATGTGACTTTTTTCGATAATAAACTCTTCGTCGAGATAGTTCTGGCTCGAATCCAACATTTGGTGGGGCTTTCTTTAACTCTCAGTGACAAAACGTTTCTTCATTCAAAGAGAATAGTTGCCGGAAAAGTTCTGCTGCCCAAAATACTGTAACCAATATACTCGATAAGTTTTGGAAGGAAATGCTTCTATACTACGTGCCGGCATGCGAAATAAAAGTATTTTTTTTTATGAATTTTGAAGCAAATTAAATTTTTTTCGTCTTGTGCGAGTCAAAGGAATACAGTTGCAATATAGTCGATATATAATGGATGTACAGTGAAACCTGAGTAAGCCGGAACCTGTGTAACACGGAATCCTGTGTATGACGGAAATTTTGGCGATTACCTAAATATTGTAATGTAAAAATTGCTTATAAGCCGGAACCCTGTCTAATGCGAACACGGAATTTCCCTAATCTGTTAAGCCGGAACCTACTTATGTTATTGCTTTGCAGGTATAAAAGAATTTATAGATGTTTACATAATTAGTTTATGATTTCGGAAAGCCTCATAATAAGGGCGAACTATTATCAATACTTAGAACCATTATCACAGAAATTTAGGTACAAAAGCAGTAAATACACAAATAAACCAGTATTGTGTAGGTACGGCAGTTTGAGTTTATCCGTGAAAGTGCAAACATTTCAAAATGGCAAACCGAAAAACGAATACATTATCGCTAAAATCTAAAATGGACTTAATTAAATGTAGTGACCAAAAAAAACTTACTCCAAAGCAATTGGTTATTCAATTTAAGTGCGGAAAAACGCAAGTGTATGAAATTTTGAAAACAAGGAAAAAATTAAAGAAGAGTGGATGCGTGGTGGTAATGGCGATATTAAGAGAAAGCCAAAGGAATCACATCACGACGACGTAAATTCAACAGTTTTGGAATGGTTTATGGATGCAAGGTCTCGCAATCTTCCTGTATCTAGAACAATTATTCAAGAAAAAGCAAGAGAAATTGCAAACCATTTTGGAAAAGTAGATTTTAAAGCTTCGAATGGATGGCTGGAAAGTTTTCGAACACGACATAACATAAGATTTAATCAGATCTGCGGTGAAGCTAAGGACGTCGACATGGAATCTGTGACTGAATGGACATCGCACATTACAGATTTAATTAAAGGATATACCCTAAAAGACATTGCTAATTGTGACGAAACTGGCCTTTTTTATAGAGCGCTGCCGGACAAGACAATGTACTTTAAAGGTGAAAAATGTCAAGGAGGCAAACAATCTAAAGAAAGGTTAACCGTTTTGTTTTGCGCCTTTGCTGACGGAAAAATAGAAAAACCTCTAGTTATTGGAAAATCCCTCAGACCGCGATGTTTTAACAATACCAATGTGCCTCAGCTACCAGTTTATTGGCGAGCAAATAAAAAAGCATGGATGACATCAGTTCTTATGGAACAGTGACTAAAAATTTTAAATCAGAAAATGAAATTTGAAAATCGACACATCCTTCTATTTTTGGATAATGTAACGTGTCACCCCAAAATAATACTATCCAATATAAAATTGTGTTTTCTACCACCAAACACCACAAGTCAAACACAGCCTCTCGATCATGGAGTTATACAAAACTTCAAAATGCATTACAGAAAACAAGTGCTGCGGTCAATTATTGCGAATATGAGATTCTCTCAATCAGCAGGAGATTTGGCTAAAAAAATATCAGTTTTGGATGCTATCAGATGGATTGATTATTCAGTAAAAAATATTAAACCTGATTGTGTTAAAAAATGTTTTGCGGCATGTGGAATCAAGCAAGATGGAGACGTTGACCTAATCGAAAATGTTGACGAAATTGACGAAAGTACAAAAGAAGTCGAAGTTTTAATTACTGAAATTAATCCCGGTTGTAATGTTCATGATTACATCACATTAGATGAAGCCGTTACAACAAATGCTGGATTTCAGTCCATAGAAGAACTGGTGTTAGAAAAAACTGCCGTGGAAACTACTGTGGCAGACGATAATGATGGGATTGGAATTGGTAAGCGATTTTTCTAATTCTCTAAAAAAATAAACAACTTTTTATTTATTCTTTCCATCTTAATTGGGCATTTGGCCAAGTAGAAATAAAGTTAAAATACATAATAAAAATAAGATAGGAAGATTTCAGTTACCATCACAAAAATAACAGATAGAAAAAATTATTTTCCCATTAGCTTTTCAAAACGATCTGTTCTTAAATTATTATTTTTATCTACAGGAACAGAAGTTGAAGAATCTGATCGGATAATAAATTTTTCTGAAGCTTTGAGGAGTGTTGCAGCGTTAGAGGATTTTTCCCAAAGAATAGAGAGCGAACCGATGAGAAAGAAGATTTTAGAATTAAGGACATTCATGGAATCATCTTACGTATTACAAAAGAATAAAAAACAACTTACATTGATAGAAATGTGGAATAAATAATAATTTATATTTTTTCTAATAATAAATAAAAATATGTAGGTACATAGTAATAATAACAACTATATATTAAATGTACGTATATTAGATTTTTTTTAATAAAATCATCACTTTTTTAAATCTACTATGTGCAATTTTTTATCTACCCTGTGTAACGCGGAATCCTGTATATGCCGGAAAATCGGTGCACGACCGTGCGATTCCGTTTTACACAGGTTTCACTGTATATGCTTTTATACTATGCGCCGGCATGTAAAAAAGTATTATTGTATGGATTTTGAAGTAAATGAAAATATTTTCGTCTATGCGCCACAAATGAATAGAGCTGCTCTTGACTTTAGTTAAATTAATACAACAAGAATCTAGAATTGTCGTTGATCCCTTGTTTTAAGATAACAAAAGCAGTTTTACTCATCGAGATAGAATAAAGTAGAGACGACATAAACACTATTTTGCGATATGACAAATGGACGCACTTCGAGTGACGGAAAAGTGTAATGAAAATGGCGATTTGAGTGCTACTTTGATTTCTTTGAAGTCAATAATTTTATACTTGAAGAATGACGGAATAAAAATGATTTTATATCCTCTAAATGAAGCTATGTAACAAACATTACATTAATTTATTTTCACCAAAACTGACTAGCTCTACTATCTCGAGTTTGACATATGACGTAAAAGTGTAATGCAAAGGTGCAAAGGACACTTCATCTATCTCAAGAAGTGATATTTTTTAACTGTTTCAAGGAGATATCTTGAAATCTATATCATTTTAGTCAAAGAGAGTCTAGGTACTGTAATTAACTTGATATGGCCAAAAATTAATTGACCACAGAAATAGTAACTAAATATCAAAACCGTATACCGGCACATACTCTAAAATTACGAAAATTCGTGGAACGGATGGATTTTTCAATGTACGTTCTGCTTGAAAATAATCTTCAGTGGTTGCAGTTGCTTAGATAATTTGTTATCTTACAGACAGCGTGTATTTTTCTGTGACAGCTTTAATTCGGGAAAGTGTCTGAAGAATTTTTATTGGTTGTTTTCTCAAGTGATTAACGACAACTTCGTAGGTATAAGAGTAATTAGGATAATTACCTAAATACTAGATGTCTTTATATTGTAACGGATTATCTAAATCCCAAAATTATAAAAAATGAAGCTCTAAATAAAATTGGTCAGTCATGAAAAATAGGGTTTAGAGGAAAATCAATTAATCTTTTGGGTTCCTATCTATCTCAAAGAAATCAATCTGTTGTAATGAATGGAGCTGTCAGCAAAGTGAGAACCATAGAGATGAAGTGGACCTATACTTTTTAATATACCTATATATTTATTTGAAGTTTCAACTAATGAACACATAATTAGCTTTGTTAACTACACAGTTTATCTTTTATGATTCACCAACCTAACGTTTAGTACAAAATAAAGTAGAAGAGGACTTGTCCCTAATATTTAGCAGTTTTCAAGAAAAGTTATTGTTTTAAAAAACAATTTAAAACATAGTATATTCAGAGACGGTCCTGTGCTCGGTGCGCAGGTATTTTGTTATGATCGCACTCTACAGGGACGGCTTAGACATTCTCATGACATTGCCTCGAGCGTCGTAGATGTTAGCTTAAGTGCCATGGACCATCGAGTAATCTTTAGGAACCGTGAGCAGGTCTTGTTGTTGGTCGGTTATAACACTATGTCTTGCTTTTCCGGTACCTCCATATGAACTTAAAATCTTCAAAGACAAGGTCAGGCGATTCTCGAAGCTGGTTTACTTCTTCTTCTTCATCGTTATGGTTACCCTCAAATGGAGCCAGTCGGTATTAGGGAACTACTTTCGGTTTACCGTTCGGGATCTTACTTATATAGTCGTCACATGTTTATTGATACACTCTGTATTTTGAAACTTTTTCTTTTTATTGTAAATTTAATGATGTAAATAAACATTATATTATTACACAATTAAAGTATATCCATTTATAGAAAAAAATCGTTTAAAAACAAAACTGCATATTCTTTCTGGAAGAGAATAATTGTAAAATCAATCCTGAAGATGTTTCTCTTTTATTATTAATTTCACAGGAAAGTACACTTTTCAAGAAACTAATAAGCTACTGGTAGTTTTAGTGACGTCAACTATGTCAGCATTCGAAGCTGAAAGATGCTTCTCTATGTTAAAGAAGATACAATCTTTTTACGCAGCTCAGTAAAAGAAGAAAAAAAAAAGACTAAATGCATTGGTAATGTTATCAGCTGAAAAAGTATTTCTCATTTGAAGATTTTAATAAGCGAGTTATTGACTTTTTTTATTTTTCGCCTTTTATATCTCCCTCAAAAAGTCAAATTTTACATGTGAGAGAGATATTACAATTTATCAATTTAAAACTTTTAAGTTAGTTTTCGGGGCAGGGTTGGATTTAGATATTAGCAGAATATGTTGGATATATTTCTAATATCAATTATTTATCATTCTTATCACTTTTATCGTCACTATTCTAATAGCCATTAGAAGCAACATATTTTTCAAGAAATTTTATAAATCACATAAATAAATCATAATAAACCCCAATATCAATATGGTAAATGTTTTGAAGAATTCCCTACCATTTTTATCAATTAGAGTTGGTATTTTATATCAAATAACATATAAACAAATTATATTTATAATCCTAAGTATATTTAATATAGGAACCATTAGAAATGATTATCTAACAGCCATTTCTCACAGTTTGGGAAATTACCAGCTTTCAATGCAAATAAGCTCTGAGAAAACTGGAAATTTCTATAGCAATCGTAGAAAAAATTAGTTACAAGATTAAACAAATTAACTTCTAAGACCGATAATAAATTTTCGAGTCGTTTCTTCTTAGTTGTAACATGCATCTCGTTCATTTCTCCGAGCACAAGACCAGAAAATAAAACCAAAAGTGTTTAGCGCGCAATCCTCGTGAATAATGAGGTGGGCAATTATTTAGGAACGGTTAAGATTGCCTGTAAAATGGAATGAATGATTTCGTGTGCGGTACATTCGACTTAATTGTAGGGAAAGGAGCTTGGGGATATTTAAAGGAAAGCTAGACGTCAGAAGAAGACTGAGAAACTATATTATCGATTTGATGGATCGGTTTAGGAGTAATATAAATATAAATTTATCGGTTTTACTTTGTCGAATTAAATATATAAAACAAAATTTATATCTGGTTTATCATTGTATATCTGTATAGCTGAAACTGGTTGCTGTTTAAAATTTGTTAGTAATATTTTTTGTGTGGAATCTTCAAATATTGGAACTTTTTTTTATGAACAAGAACTAAATTTTATGATACAGGGAAATGATTTTGGAATAGTGTAATTCAAGTAAAAACAAGTTTTTTAAAGTTTTTTTAATATTCTACAAACATTTTTATAAGTATTCTTTATATTTATTAATGAATTACCTGTTATATTACTGTTAATCAAGTATTTTAAAAAGGCTTCTTTAAGCTAATGTTAAAGAATTGTATACCATCTACATCTAAACCTGAAGTTATTGTTGAAGACTTGCAAAATCAAGCATTAAAATGTAAAGTCTCTGTCAATATAATAAAGAAGAAAATGGAATTAACCGAGGATAAAACTCGTAAACTAAGTAAAAAATCATTCTGTTCTTCGAAAATGTTGAAGATATCAGAAAAATCTACGAAATCGAAGCAATACTTATTCTAAGAGAATCTAAGAGAATCTAAGAGAATCTAAGAGAATCTAAGAGAATCTAAGAGAATCTAAGAGAATCTAAGAGAATCTAAGAGAATCCAAGTGAATCTAAGAGAATCTAAGAGAATCGAAGAGAATTGAAGAGAATCTAAGAGAATCTATGATAATCTAAGAGAATCTAAGAGAATCTAAGAGAATCTAAGAGAATCTAAGAGAATCTAAGAGAATCTAAGAGAATCTAAGAGAATCTAAGAGAATCTATGAGAATCTAAGAGAATCTAAGAGAATCTAAGAGAATCTAAGAGAATCTAAGAGAATCTAAGAGAATCTAAGAGAATCTAAGAGAATCTAAGAGAATCTAAGAGAATCTAAGAGAATCTAAGAGAATCTAAGAGAATCTAAGAGAATCTAAGAGAATCTAAGAGAATATAAGAGAATCTAAGATAATCTAAGAGAATCTAAGAATCTATGAGAATCTTAGCGAATCGAAACCATAAGAAAGTCAAAACTAGTTCCGCAATGCAAAAATTGCCTACTATTTAGACACACACACAACTTTTGCAAAAGTGAATGAAGTTGTGAAAAATGCGTAGGAAAACAACATAAAAAGACTTGCGGAAAATTGTCCAGAACAACAACCGAAATGTGTAAACTGCCTAATGGAACATCCTGCTAGCTATAAAGGATGTGTGGTAGCTGAAACCTTTCAGATAAGGAAGGATAACACCACTAAACCTAAAATAATGATGAGGGTAGCTTAAATTTAATTTGACGTAACAAGGCTCCACAAACTTAAAGAATTAAATAAAACCCTAATATTTAATAAAATTATCAATGGACAAAAGAGATATTAGAATAGCCACTTGGAAATACAATGGTATTCTCCAAAAACAAACTTAGATATAAAGTTTCCTTGGACGTCCAAAAAATGGATATATGTCTGATTTCTGAGACCCACCTTACAAACCTAAATTCAGAAGATGCAACATCTGTCACCCTATTCACCCATCAAATGCAGCAAAAGGAGGAAGTGCGTTAATTATTAAAAATACCATTTCCCACACTATAAGGCACCTGGCATCAAAGAACAAGAAAATCAGGTAACCATTAGCACCAAGGGGACAAAATTATAATAGCCCACCAAGACACAACCAGAAAAAAGAAAATTATCTCAATGTACTCAAAAACTAAGTAACAATCCAAAAACACATCTGGGTTTCAAGACTGTCAAAGGAAAATAATTGCACCGAGCTGCATCAGATCTTGGTTGTATATACCAATCTAATGAAAACTCACCTATTAGCCCATTGACCCAAATAAGATTCCATACCTTTTGGTTTTCTTTATTCTGATAAAAATTTCACCAAAATATACACAAGTAGAAGAAAATTTTGATATGGATTCAGATCGATCTGCTGTAATCTTCACTCCAAGTGATAATGTTATTTAAAAAGAAGCCAAACTGACCCTAGCAAATCGGAAAACTAATTGGAAAGGTTTTCAAAAGGATTTAACAAATACTATTCAACTGACCATAACATTAAAATGAAAAAGCAGCTAGATAAAGAACTGGATTATAGTTGAAATCCAGCAGTCTGCAACACACCAAAAGTAAGAATATTAACAGCTTGAAAAAACTATTCTGGTGAGATAAGAGAACTAGTACCAGAAAAAAAAACTAAGAAAGAAATGGCAGATGACAAGATAGACAGAAAACAAAAATATATTGAATAAGGCTACTCAATGATTGTTAATTTGCTTTTTGTTGCAAATATGCTTAATGTATTATATGGGTGGTTAAAATAGGTAAGATCATGAAAAACTGTATTAACCAAACTAAATGGTTTAGATAATGAAATAATAAAAAAGGTGTGGCGATATTCACCACCGCAAGTGACAAGTGATCAATTGCGAATGCAACTTTTATACGAACGTCTTTGATTCATCCGAACGGCGCTGGTTTCAAGTAGAAGTGGGAGTCTTTTTACCCTACTGGAGGCAGCTATAAATGTTTTAGAGTGTTAGGATTGAACATAGCTCACCGCCTTGAAATCTCCTAGCTTTTTAACAGTTCAAATTGGATAGAACACACATTTTGGAAACTTAGCGATGATAGTCGTTACCACTAATTTTTACGGTGGCACTACAGATGATGCCGTCAGGTTCGGGAAGCACACAGGTGAGTCGATCTATCGTCCAACGTAGAGGAGACAGGCCATCATCTTCTTTTACAAGAACCAATATACCGGGGACTTGTATCTTCCCATAGGATTGCTTCCATTGTGTTCTCGTCTGCACTAGGGAGATGTACTCGGTGCGCCAACGGGACCAGAAGTGTTGCATTTTATGTTGGATCAGATGGTAGCGTGGGAGACGATTCTTCGGTGTGTTAGTATAATCGGCATCTAGTAGACTATTCAGTTTTTCATCGATTAAAAACTGAGCGGGAGTTGTGTCATCGGGATCATTAAGATCGTTGGATAAGTCATACATGGGGAGGGAGTTGAGGCAAGATTCGATCTGAATCAACACTGTATTGAACTCCTTATAAGTGAGTATTGCATTACCGAGTACACGTTTTATATGATACTTCCCAAAGACCGTCAAAATGAGGGGAATTTGGGGGAATAAACATCCAAATGATTCCTTCGTTACTTAATTGAGTTTGACAGTCGCTCAAATTATTTTTAAAAATTTGCTTATTTCATCTTCTGATTCTTCTGTGTCAATAAAGTTGGTGCCATGATCTGAAAATATAGTAGATAAATCCTAAATCACAAAGAAGAATCCTTTAACACAGGAATTCTCAAACTATTTTGGGCAAGATATCCTTTTTCCAGAATGTATATGTTCAGCTATATTTCTTGACATAGTCCAAGCATTTCACAAGGTTTGGCACGCTGACTTAATACAGAAACTTGAAAAATGCTTCCTGGACAATATGCCGACATTCAAGAATGTTTAGAGTGCAGCAAGAGAAGACATACTCCGAAATAAAAGAAATTAAATCAGGTATCCCACAAGGAAGTGTGCTAGGACCGGTTCTTTACTTATTATTCACAAGCGATATCCCTCAACAACAATGCGTTAGAATAGCAACATTTGCTGAAGACACTACAATATTGACAGTTGGTGGAACTAATACTGATAACTCCAGGAAACCTGCAATATCTATTGATTAGATGGACATAAAAGTGGAAAATCAAACTACACTCACCGACTTAAAATTCGATCCATTCAAAATAATGATTTATTTAAAAATGCTCTAACTTTCAAATGCGGAGGCTGATTTATTTGAATTTTTTAGCAACTTTTAGATAAAACACTGTAGTTATAAGATTATTATTCGGACATCTAAAAGTAATTTAGTATCGCCGCATATACAGGGGAGAAGAGAAAACAATTTTTTCCTCTACTTTTGACACACCTTGTAGGTTAATTCTGCTAGTAGACCTGCACACAATTAACTTTATCAAGAAGACTGATTTGTTTCCAACACTTTGTTTTTTTATTTACCCCGATATCTTAATTTGTTTGTGAAATGTGACGGTTTAAAGAAAATGCTACATTTTAGAAACGGCCATAATTTAAATGACGGTAGAGAATAAACTACAAAATAAGTAGAGTGCTATGGCCAACTCACTATATGACAACTGTCAAATATTCGTTACTTGGCAATTGTAGTTTAATTATCAGCATAACAAATATTCATTATCAGCATAACATCATGGTTTTAACGCTTACTGATGCAGCACGAGCAGTTGCTCTGATACAAGACGGTAAGTCTCAGTATTATGCTTCTAGAATATTGGGTGTTACAAAGTGTAGCGTCCAGAGAGCTGTACAACGTTTCAATGAAACTGGTAGTTTTTCGAGACGAAAAGGATTTGGCAGACGACGTTCTACAAATGATCGAGATGATTGTTTTGTAACATTAAATGTTTTGCGAGAAAGAAATACTACTGCTGTCATGGCTCGAAATCGTTTAGAAGAAGTACGTCAAGTAGCTGTTAACGAAATAACGATTCGAAGGCGATTACGAGAACATGGATTACGCTCCAGAAGACCTGCAACTGGTCCGGAGTTACTTAGGAATCACAGAACAGCACGTCTTCGATTTGCCAGGGAGCATCAACGTTGGATGACTGGAGTAAGATTTTATTTTCTGACGAGTCAAGGTTTTTGTTTACGTTCTCCTGATGGCCGTGAAAGAATATAGCGAGGAAGAGGCGAAAGGTTTGACCAAGCAAATTTTTCCACAGGACTTAGTTATGGAGGAGGACCGGTAATGGTTTGGGGCGGCATAAGCATGGAAGCTCTTACTGATTTAGTCATTGTTGGCGGCGGAGCAATGACAGCTAACCGATATATTCGTGATGTGCTAGATCCACATGTAACTCCATTTGTACCGTTTATAGGAAACGAATTCATGTTTATGCATGACAACGCTCGACCACATATTGTGAGGATTGTATATAAATATTTGGACGAAACAGAAATTCAAAGGATGAATTGGCCCTCACGTAGCTCAGACCTCAATCCAATTAAGCACGTCTGGGACATGATGGGCAGACGAATTCATAACCGAGTTCCTTTTCCAAGTAATTTATATTTTTTGAGAGTTCCTTTGGTCCAAGAATGGGATCAGATTGACCAGATGGAGATTCGACATCTAATAGAGGGTATGCCACGACGCATTGATGCAGTTATTCGCGCTCGTGGGGGAAATACCCGTTATTAATCTGTAATAATTATTAGTCTATTTGTTGTTTGATTTGTTTATAAAATTATGTATTACTCTGCTAAAACTGAATAAAAAAATTAAGAATGTTGCATTTTCTTTACATTTCACAAACAAATTAAGATATCGGGGTAAATAAAAAAACAAAATGTTCGAAACAAATCAGTCTTTTTGATAAAGTTAATTGTATGCAGATCTACTAGCAGAATTAACCCACAGGGTGTGTTAAAAGTAGAGAAAAAAATAGTTTTCTTCCCCCCTGCATATCCGGCGAGTACTAAATTACTTTTAGATGTGCGAATAATAATCTTAAAATTACAGTATTTTATCTAAAAGTTGATAAAAACTTCAAATAAATCAGCCTCCGCATTTGAAAGTTAGAGCATTTTTAAATAAATAATTATTTTGAATGGATCGATTTTTAAGTCGGTGAGTGTAGATCAGTGCATTTTTTTTTCTACTAAAAATAAATAGCATTAAATTATTTAAATTCGTTTACACTAAACAATCTTATTATATTCAGACTTTCTTCATCTGATCTTGTTCTGTGTCGAATACATTCAGATCTGAATATTATTTATTAATCAACGAAACTGTAACTAAAGATATATTTAATAAATGGTCTAATTTCACGGAACATCGACAGCATTCTCCGCCATAAATAAATTCACAGCGTGAGTTTTTTTATTTACCGACTTGTATTAAAAAAAGAAAGAAAATACGTTTCTATTGTGACACACTCACGCATATCATATAATTCAGCTTTATTATGACATTGTAAATAATGTTGAACGAAAATTTGAATAACATCCTGAGTTATGGGCTTAGAATTAATTATTAATGAATCGAAAAGGCGTTGTTTGAAAAAATAGCTTTGTTCTTTTTGATTTTTAAAGGTTAATAAACTACGAGCTAGTTGTGGAAGGTTTCTTTTTATAGTCTTTTATTTCGTAGCCATCAGCAAATCTAATTTTCTACATAGTTTCTTATCTGTAACGAAGGATTGCTTCAAAAAATATAGAGCTACTTTTAATCGATATTTCATTACAGTAATAGAGCGATAATGAGCTTAATACGAGATTAGTGACATAATATAGTCATTATGTCGTTGGTAATAGTTTCCAAACTTGGATGTTATGGAACGTTTACTACTTGGAAAGTAATATTGAATATTTTGATGACTTCGTTAATCGTAATATAAGTAGTTTTTTTTTGTGTAGTGACACTTTTAACGACAGTCTTCAGTTTTAGAAGCTACCGTTTACAGAGACGTTATAGAAGTCGTAGAAAAAAATATTCAATTTTTTGTTATAAATGTTTTTAATTGTTACAGTAAAAAATTATTTAAATTTTCTGTCTATTAATTGTTTTTTGTTGTTGTTTCAGGTGAGTACTGGTGTCCTTCAATTGGTGGAAGTAAGGTAATATTTTTGAACTTGTCGAATCTTAGTTTCAGATCTTTGTTATCATGTATTTCCATAAAAATATAAACTTAAATTTAAAAGCCACTACATCTTTTGAATTTTATATATTTCTAACTATTAGTTCTATAGTAGTAATAATAGGTACATTTACTTTCCAAAGTTAAAATATGAATTAAAGACGATATTAGAAAAGTAAAACCTAATAGGTAAAAAAAAATATTTTAGAAAAGAAAATTATTATCCAAGTACTATGAAACTAATTCCATCCATGGTTGACGTATAAGTACTTCCTAGAATTACTTCATATCTATCTGAAATAAGAACAGTTGTGTCATCGACATAGCGCATAAAATTAGCATAAGTACTAATATTATCTAAGTCGTTTGTATACAATAAAAAAAATGTAAGTCCCAGAATTGATCCTTGTGGGATGCCGTCTATTTCGTACATTCGAAACTGCATCCCGGTTTCAAAATTCCTACTTTATATTACTCTCCGAACTAGTGAGAAAAATGCACCTCTTATGCAAATAAAACGTTTAATATTAATAATATTTAAAATCTAATAAAATTTTATCTCGCCCAGCTGATTCTGGTTACCTGAAATTTTAAATAAAACATACCTTTAGTATTCGAAGTCCTGAAGTTACTGATCTTCTTTAATTAGATTTTCCACTTTAATATCCTGTTAATAATAACTTCATGTTCCTTTTTCAAGTCGTTGAGATTTTCTATCCTAAAATAAGTTTTAATATTTATAGTTATTTATTTTAATTACGGATAGGGTTTGTTTATTTTTCTTGTGTCACTTGTCCTTGTGTCATTGTCATTCAATCCACCAGATTAACAAGATTTGGTTCTGGGTGAACTAAAGTATAGTTAGAACTTATTAGACAAGGTTAGATAATGGGCATATATCAGTAATTGTTTAGAAATAGAAAGAGGTACTTTTGTTCAATATTTTTAAAGAGAACTTGAACTCTGACTTTCAACCTTTAAAGGGTTGATTTGGGCATTCTGACAAAACTTGCTGAACTGCCGAGAGCTCTGTCTTGACTTTTCGTAGAAAAAGATTCTTTTAGCAAGATATATCAGAAAGTCAAAAATATTATTTAGCAAATCACCATTTATATCTAGTTTCGTAGATATTAAATAAACCTTTTGGCTAGAGATTAATATTGAATATCACAATAAGGCCACCCACCATCTTCAGTAAGTCTCTTTTAAATTGTAAGATTGGTATAAAAACCTTCGATCACTTTTGTTCTGCATATTTTCACATTAAACATTTAATTTAAGTTATTTACGTACATAAAATTGTTAGATATTCAGAAAGTCGTAACGAGTTATACTTTATTATTATGTGTTTCCAAATACAATCGAAGAAATTGTATTATGCAACTCCTTAAAATACATAATTATCGCAATCCCTTAAAATATGTTTTATATTCGTTGAGATGTACCACGACAAAATTTTTAAAATACCATTATGTTATAAAATAATGAAATAAGAAATCAATTATAAATAAATTTCAGTATCCGTATATTTAAGTTATCCACTGTTTTTTATTTTGACATCCAAGCAATTATAACAAAAAACATATATATTACTATCAAGTTCAAGGACAGCTTGAAGTAGTGGATAAAGAATTTTGTTGTTTCGTAATATGGAATTCAAAAGGTCTTCTGATAGAAAAGATAATAATTATTGCCGTTATTTATTCCATTTCTTGAATCTAGGGCAATAATAATGACTATCTCCCTAGACCAAATATCATCGACTATTTCTGTAGAAAAATAGTCAATATTTGGTCTAGTAAAATAGTCGTCTCAAATATAACACGACCTTGATTAATATTCTGTTATTTTTGTTGTGGCTTAATTTCTCAAACATTACACAATTTGATTCGACATCATTTTAGCAATAATAATTACAGGATTAAAAATCTCGAGCCTAAGCTTTCGGGCTCTAATCCGATAATGCCAAAATTATGTTTCATCAAATTGTCATTAAAATAGTCTCGAGATTTAGATGCAACAAAAATAGCTAACTATATATAAAGGTCTTGGTATATTACCCTTGATACAAATCCCTAGGTTACTCTCTGATAAAATTTAATTTCACTCTTCTTTCTAATCTTTCTTCCAGTCGTTGTGTCAAAACAAAATCCAAGTAAAATAATAGATCTGATCGAATTCCTAGACTTCGAGCGTTAAATCTATCTTGTTCAAGTTCCCACAAACACTTTAAAACAATTTAAGTTTTTTAATTAAAGTTGAAAAGTTTAGTTCCTTTATATTTTCTAATTTAATTTCCCTTACCGACACGACAGACAGTTCTGGTAGACTGGTTTCTCGATGGAGAACTGATTACGGTAATTATAGAAATGCATAATATGGCGCTGATTTACCTTTTAATCACACTATAGTTAATTCGAAGTTTTTTAACTAAAATAAGAAGTAGAAGAAAATTGGAAAATCGGATTGGGATAGTAAAGGGTGAGTAAAAAGTTTGTAAAATGTATATCCCCTGTTAATAGGTATCGAAATCTGGTCATACTAATCCCTTAAGGCCGCAGTTTCACTGTATTTTTCATATAAGAAGCAAGGGTTCACCATTTCCGATTGCATTTAAATCCCGCTAAATGTATTAAAATTAATCTTCTACTAGCTTAAAGTATAAGGTTTGGAAAATGAAATATCCTATTTTTAATTTGTCCTGTTTATACACTGAATTTAAAAAAAAATCATAAAGAGTGATTTTAAAATCAGAGCTAAAAAGTTGGAGATTTCATTCTACATATTGTGATGTTTGTTTACTTTAAAACAACAGTTTATTTATGAATAATTTATTTAAACACTTATTTATTTTAAACAATACTATTTTAATTTATATATACTTCGAATGTCTTTAGACTGATCACTATTTATATTCACCACTGTCTATCTACTAATTACTATTTGTCTTCACTGTCCATATAACAACTTTATTGCACCGAGTTCTTCCGCCAATTTATATACAAATTTAAAAAAATGGTGGGGACTCTAGAACGTTCTAGTAATTTTCACATATTCTCTCCAATACACTAGAAACATTATCTCGTCCTTTCTCGAACATCATCGAAAACACGTCGTCCCATAGGTTTGGTCTTAAGGGGTTCAATTATGTATAATAATCGGACAAGTTGAGCCTCAAAGGCTAAATAAGACAGAGAGGGACTTGTAGGGTTAGAGCATGACTGAATAATGAAATGGCTCACATAACAATATTTTTCCAAGTATCCCGCTAAAATATTTCTAAATTTTATTGGGTATTTTTCAAATCTAAGTAGAAATACGATTAACAAATATTTGATAAATGTATGTGTTAAATTAGAGATTTTCTATGAATACCTGAAATTGTGTGTAGTTCATCTGTTTTTAAGAAGATGTCACCTTATAAAACAATGTAGCAACTCTGTTTTAGAGATAGTTTTAATAGGTGAACGATTGTTTAGAGGTACCAATTTTTGAAACAGTGATACAGCTGATTATCGATTAATTTTCCTTATGCATGAACAAGTATTGGCAACGTTGCCAGATGTACAATAATTATCGATTTATACGATAATTTCGCAATCCTTTCTCGGACGAATTTAATTTTTAATGTGGGTGAAATGCCGGAAAGGAAAGGAACTTTATTGCATTCCGAATGACCTGGCATCACTGTATGGTACGCACGTAATATTTGCGGGACTTGCTTTCTTCTCCTGAATGTTATAAAGAACTTTATTTCTGAGTTAACACGTTGACTGCTATGTGTACATACCTATGTGTATGTCTCATTAGTGTGTTATTATTCAATATTTTTGCCTGGCGTCTATTTTTTAAATAGAATAACATTTCCAGTTTTAGAATAGTTTGGTAATACTCTATTCAAGCTAAGAATGTTTTAAAAAAATATTACAGATTTGCTAAGCAATTAAATTTTTATGAAATTATAGAATGATGCAGACCCCAAATTATAATTTGGTAGGATTACATTGATTTCAAAATTGTTTAATATATAGACTTTTAGCACATTAAAATAACGAATAGTCGTGATAGTGTTGGATTCTCTTATACCGAGTGTTTTGAAACATGTCTTATATATGGCTACTTTTAAGTTCAATTTACTTAATTTTTTCAAAGGAAACACCCGGTATAATATTTTAGCATACAATTCTAAATAAATTTAACTTGGAATTAGCCATATTTAAGACTTGTTTTTCAATATACTCTGTTCGTTAGATTAGTATCTTATAACCTACCTAAATTATGATAATTTAATTTGGAGTCTGCATCATTCTCTAAGTTCATAAAAAAATTAATTTATTGGCAACCCTGCAATATTTGTCAATAAAATTCTAGGGTTAAATACAGTATTACCAAAGCATTTTAAAACTAAAGTAAAATACAGGGTTTTCTATTTAAAAAATATACCTTTTTATTTGTCAAACAAAAACGCAAAACCCTGTATGTATAAAAATATCTTTAAAATACCTATTTTTGAAATTCATATAATTTTTATTTAGAAATAGTTTACGTGTCTATAACACAAATTGAAATATTGAACAATTACGCACTAATGGGACAATCTGAATATATTATTCACAATATATGCATGCGGCATATGTTTGTAATAATTTATTCCCGCGCCACGTGTATATATTTTATTCACGCTTCTATTAGATATTGTAGTTTATCTAAGTATTCACTTAAACTACTTTACTCTTAAAACGTAAAAACAGACTTAAATTTTTAGAAAAACTACTTCGGTTTAGCAGACTCGACCACAACATTTGCTTCGGCAGTCAACGTGTTTTAAATGCTTTTTTTTTTCATTTGTTGTTTAATTTGTATTTAGTTATTAATATTTCAAAAATGCTTATTTTTTTATTGATTAATCTAAAATGCACACGTAATTTTTATTAATAATTAAAAATAGTACTGTAATTCTGAATTGATAAAAAAAATGAAAATAAAAACTTAATTTGAAGAGATAAATTGTGACTCTACAAATTGAGTAAAATTTTATGATTAGTTTCTTTTTTCTTACAAAAACATTATCTCAGCAATATGTTGCATACACACAGTATGTCTATGTAAGTTGACAGCATATAGAAAACTTTTTTATTGTTCATTCAAAAAGTTATTCTTCATAAAAATGTATGCATGGTCTAACATAAAATGCAACCACTCGATATCAAATTTTATCAGTCACAGGGTTTGTCAAAAAATATGATTTTGCTCAAGATAAAATACCTTTGTTTTCCACAAACCCTGTATACGACTGATAAAATTTGATATCAGATGATTGAATTTTAGGTTTTAGACCATGCATAACTTTTTATGTAAAGTAACTTTTTTTCTAAAATTAATTGACCATGCAATTGTTTATGAAAAATAAGTTTTTTTCTTAAAATTCTTAAAAAAGTTTTCCGTATGCCGCCAACTTACGTACATATAAATGAGATTAAATTTTTTAAAAATAATTTTTATTTATGCAGATCTAAATAAAGTATTGTGGGTAAATAAGTTAATAAAAAAAAACAATTTTTTATTTATTTTTTTTTTATTTGGTTCTTTGGCTGCAAGACCTTCCGGTATATACAGGGTATTCCATTAAGAATGGGAGCAACTGACACCAAGTAACATCTTTTTCCCTTCTAAATTGTAGTCCACTTATATTATAACAGTTACCGTTTACAATTAATAAAATTATTGCGCCATCTGTTGAACAAAAGAACTATTAAATATGGAATATTGCTCCATCTGTTGAACAGAAGGATTCTTAATTTATGACACATAAATGACATCTATCCAAATTAGTTCATGTTTCGAATATTGGGGATGGTAATGTGGCTTTAAGTTCCTCCTTTTTCTATAACTAAAAATATTCAATTAAAGAAGTGTTCCGCTCTCACCTGTCGACCGAGAATGCAATGAGAACGGTGAAGACACTACTAGAAAGTTTCCAGAATTTATCTAGTACGTTCGAGAAATACCTGGAATTATTCGAAAACAGTGCGGTGCGCAGCATTTTTGTATAAATATGCTGTATGTTGTCGGAGAAGTTAAGTTTATAGATATAAGTTGAAGATAGACATTCGAATTGCTATATAAATTAAATTATAAGTATGAAATATAAATCAGCTAAGTATTTAAGTATGAGTAAACTAATTTGTGTTTGGTGTATGTAAATACATCATAAATAATAGTCTGTTTTTAAAGTACTATGTTTATTTGAATATTAAATTTGCTTTTTTAAGAGATAACATAACTTAACATTCTGGTAAGTGACACGTGAACTTTTTGATCTAATGATTGATCTAACCTACCAAATGAACTCGGTGATTCCACCAAAATTTTAAACTTAAAAAAAAAATAAAAAAAAAATATTAAAGTATTAACTACAATTAAAAATGTTGTCTACTACGGTTACACAAGTTTCGGCTGTTCCGGTGTCAACCTTCGGGCCTTCGACGTCGCTCAGACGGCAGCTAGGGGGTGGATAGCTTACAAGAATTCCGGAAATAGTAGACAAATGAGTAGGCGCCAACTGGGTCTATATAGTGGCCAAACTATGATCCTATTTCCCCAAAAACCCAGTAAATGAGGAAAGAAATAAAAGACAAACCTCAACTTATGTTCCTTTATAAAAAAAAAAGGAAAAATATTTACTAGATATATCAACTTAGAATTTCAACAATTTATTATGAGTTCGACAAACTACTAAAACTAATTAATTACCTAATGGCTTTAGATAATCCAAAAAACAATAAGTTGGAGGAAATTAAAGGGAACGTTTACACCATATATGTAAATGCATAACCCAAAATAAATTATTAAATGTATCAAAATATGGCACGGTTCGTCGTTAGCTTGGTACCAGGCATGACGCTTGCGCAAAATATTAATTTCCACCTTACATAAAATATAAAATAATAGTTAACTTAAATCTTGTGCATAACCGCACCTATACTACATCATAAATTGTAAACTAAACAGTAAACTTATAATCCTTATAAGCTTATAACCCTCTCCAAATTGGAAGGCGATATCTGCTTAACTGTTAGTTAAGACCAAACTACCCAAAAGAAAATTATTAAACCATGAAATTTTATAATTAAGTATAATTCATAGAACTAAATAAAAATATCAAAAAAAATAAAAATACAATGAACATATAAAGGACTTTAGACACAGAGGTATTTACTTAAACTCCCAGGTTGGAAGAGGTTACTTAATCTCTGCCCCCACACGGGTTTTCTGAGATTGCTTAACTTATACGTTAAGTCTTATCATAAAAAAAAAAAAAATAAAATGTAAAAATGAAGAATAAGGTTAAATTTGACTGTAGTTCTTAATAACTGAAGATTTACAACTTAAGCGTAGAAGCAGTCCAGATGTTCTGCAACTAGAAGACTCACTACTCCAGCATTAAGTGCTTATTTAAAAAAAAAAAAAATAAATGAAAGATACACAAAGGACTTCAGACACCGTTGATATACTTTAAAGCTCCCATAAATAGGAAGAGGTTGTTAAATCTCTGCCCCCACACGGGTCTTCTGAGATCGCTGAACTTGATCGTTAAGTCTGGTCCATTTAATAATGAATAAATTGAAAAAGTAAAATTATGACAGTAGCCCTTAATAACTGAAGAATTACAACTTAAACGTGGAAGCAGTCCAAGTGTTTAGCGACCCGAAGGATTACTACATCAGCATTAAGTGCTTAAATTAAGAAAAAGTTTGAAATATTAATCAATTAAACGATGTAATATTTGATAATAAATAAGTTATGAGTGAAAGAACCCTAGAACATTATGTGCTCAAAAGTATAAATAATGTTGAGAATACCTTGACAACATTCGGTTGAAAGTGAATGTATAGTTTAACAATGCACACATGAAACCTTCAATATAACGTATAAAAAAAAACCTGATAGTAGGGTGTCTTCTTTCACAACATTCCCATCTTCCTATCCAGAACGAGAATCATCCTTGTAAATCTAGCTACAAGTAAGCTAGGCAGCTAGCATACCAATGTTCTGTGTTCCCTCGATGAGTCCACGATGAAACCGTTGAACTCCGGACGATATAACCCTCTGTGTACAACTGTTGAAATCCTGAGTCGCTACCCCCTGGGTAAAAATTGTTGTCGTATCCTGGGTTAACAACCCCCTGGGTGAAACTGTCGTCGAATCCTGGGCTAACAACCCCCTGGGTGAAACCCTTAAAATATTACAAAGAAAAATGTCAATACACATTGACTCAAGTATCCCGAACTATAGGATTACCCAAAAATGTACATAAACTAGAAACTATTCAGCATCTAGGATAAAGAAAAATTACATTGGCTCAACAGTGAGCCATAAACAGTATTATGAGCTCAAATAATTAAAATTCTGTTACACCATGCCATAACATAAAAGAAATTGACAGCCACATGGTGCGTAACATAACCAAATATATACAAAACATACCTTTTTCGTAAAGGGTTAACTTGGTAGCCTTCCAAGGATGAGAAACACGTGAGATGATCCACAGCACAACAATATTCCACACTCCAAATGCTGTGAACTTCCAATTATTGCGTTAAAATCCTATACTAGATATGGGCTGGACCAATGACCATAGGAATTTACCAATACACTAAAATTCCCCTCAAAATACGAAATGCCCATTTACCCACAATTAACCATGAAGTAGAATCTAAAATCCCCTTTAATTAGGTAAGCCGATGGGGCTAAATATTAACAAAATTCTACTTCGACGCAAAATTCGTTTTTCTCGTGATTCAACACCCTCTGACTAAAAAAAAAATACGTCAGCCGTCCAAAATGGCCGAAATCCCTTTCCGATAAATGTCAAGCCAAGTGGGTTCAGAAATTCATCCTCAAGAATTCCCCAACATATAACTTAAGAGACCATTTACGAAAGGTACCCTAAAAACTATATTTATATACAGTATAACTACATTTGGGAAACTGTTCCCGACAAAAATTAATACAACAGCGATCGCAAAAAAATCCCTCACGACTTAAAATCGCTCATTGTGAAACTGCCTTACCTCGGGTTCTGAGCCCGATATTGGAACGTCCTACAAACATGACACTTGTCGGTGTTCTGTCGTCAAATGACGTTTATGTCATTCACTGTCACAATTAAAAAATATTAACCTAATACTGACAGCTATAACAAAAATAAGCAATGAAATTCTTAAAGAATGGTATCGTAAATAATTAATTACCCAAAGGTGAGACTATAATACATAATATATATAAATTTACAACGAAACTTGGTCTATTTTTAGGAGAACTACCATCCTTTTACTTAGTGGTGAGATGAAATAAATTGTAATAATGATGTCCGAAAGTTAGAATACAGGTGAAATTAGTTAATGACAAAAATAATAGTGATATTATCAATACGATTTTACCCTTTTTTTTTTTCGTATGATTAACCAGGTAAGCCAAAACAATTTTATTAATTCGTGTGGCCAAAAATGAACGTTACATACTGATGTCTGCATATGATATAGATGTTAATTATTGCAAGCGTGGTGCTGAGATTCTTCATTAGTTTGTCAGATATCGCTGGACAACCTGTATATTCGGAAATCATTTAACTTTTGGTCTATACAAACGTATTGCCGATTAAAATAAACTATTGGATGTTGCTTTCTAAGAGTTTCTAGAACGATTGTGAAAAATTCCGTGAAAATTTGGCCGGTTCGTTTTTCGCCGGTTTTTTCCAATTTCGTTACCACTTACACCGAAATCGCTAGATTAAGCGCCCCTTAGTTGGTCGCGAGCGAATTATCCAACGCACGTAAAATCGATTAGCGATTAGCACAGTAGTTGTAGTGTTTTTGTCGTACGAAAAAAGTTGCCGGCACTGCTGGCAAATGCCGGTTTAATTGCAGCTGGCCGGCTGGCTGCCGTGCCGGCACAGCACAAGGCGAATTTGATCGTTAACAATAAACGGTTTTGCGGATTGGAGAGAATTATAGATGTTTTTAATCGGGGAATAATTGTTGATATATATACACTGTAATTGCGTTTATCCCTTTATGTGCGTTCGGTAATAACATTAGGACGATAACCAGTGGCTTGCTGAAATTTTCCTTAACGCTAAAATTTTATAAATATTTATATATTTAGGTAGTGAGTAAGATGCTGTTTTCTATGTAGATATCCCGAAAGCTATCATAATCCAAAGAATAATACCAATTGTGACGGTATATACCGTTATTTTTCAAACACATCTATTGCCTCATCTCTTTCCTAGCGATGACAATTCTGTGTCTGTCAATCGAGACTCATTTTTAATTGTCTTTTTTTCCTGAATTTGGAGTCAAAAAGACGAATTCATATTAATCGAGATGATCCGTTGATAAAGAGATTCATTTAATTTTTAAAAACTATTAGAGTAAATATGCTTGGCAACATTGGATGGTTTTTATCTTGGTCATATGAAGAACGATTTAGAAGTTTTTTACTTATTAATATAAATAAGGATTTATTAATTTAGATAGTAATTAACATCTTAAGGACCTAAGAAGTATAATGAATGGTTGACGTCTAGAAGGCTGAACTATTTGGAAGCTACAAGGATTTGCTGATTTGGATAGCAATTAAATGTCTTGAAGACCTAAGAAGTATTAGAGATATGCGAATTTAAATACGGTGGTGCCCAATTCTAATTTCAGGGTAATTTAGTTATTATATCCTAGAGGCTAATCCACGACTCAAATTGTAAAACCAATAACAGTGGTTACAAATATTGGCGCCCCATATGGATATAATCCCAAGCGTTGATTAGGATAAAATATTTTAAACGCATTAATACTAGATTAATTCATTTGTCCAATCAAGTAGCTAATATACAAGTGAAAACGGATGAAGAAGTAACATCTCAAAAAGAAATAAAATCCAAAATTATTATGTTAGAGGTTGATTTAACTGATAAATTAGGTAACTAAGCATCTAGGTCTAATTCTACTATGGTACCTAGAGAGAACATACTAGTTGTTGTTCATAAATGGGGTGTATTTTATGATGGGAAGGTTTCTTTGTTTAGTTTTTCAAAAATCATCAAAAATCATTCAAAACTCATCCAAAAATCATCCAAAAATCATCCAAAAATCATTAAAAATCATCAAAAATTATCAAATATCATCAAAAATCAAATCAATAAAAATCATTAAAAATCAAAAATGATCAAAAATCAAAAAATAATCAAAAATAATCAAATATTATCTTATCAAAAATCAATAAGAATCATCAAAAAATCAAAACTTTTTAAAAGAGAGACCTAAAATATTAAAAAATAATCCATAATATTCATAAATCATCAAAAATTATCCTAGAGAGAAGATACTAGTTGTTGTTCATAAATGGGATGTATTTTATGATGGGAAGGTTTCTTTGTTTTGATTTTTCAAAAATCATCAAAAATTCAAAAATCGTTAAAAGTCATCCAAAAATCATCAATAATCATTAAATATCATCAAAAATCATTAAATATCATCAAAAATCATTAAAAATTATCAAAAATCATCAAAAAATTCAAAAATCATAAAAAAATATCAAAAATCAATAAGAATCATAAAAAATTATCAATAATCATCAAAAATCATTAAAACTCTTTAAAAGATAGACCTAAAATATTATAAAATAAACAATAATTATCAAAAATATTCAAAAAGTATCCTAGAGAGAACATACTAGTTGTTCATAAATGGGGTGTATTTTATGATGGGAAGGTTTCTTTGTTTGATTTTTCAAAAATCATCAAAAATCATCAAAAATCATCAAAAATCATCAAAAATCATCAAAAATCATCAAAAATCATCAAAAATCATCAAAAATCATCAAAAAACATCAAAAATCATCAAAAATCATCAAAAATTATCAAAAATCATCATCTATAACCCTTTTGTGGTATCAAAAAGACAACATCAAAAGATGTAAAGTTGAAGACATCTATGAATATCCTGATCGTTAATGTAACTGGAAGTACTTCCAGTGATCTTGCTCAGTGAGTCAATCATGATAAAGAGAAATGTGTAGGGCATCAAAAAGTATTCCGGTTGGTAAAACATCTACCATATTCACCAGATTTAAGCTTTGGTAACTATAGACTGTTCCCAATACTGAAATGAAATGTGTACAAGAAAAATTTCTAATGACAATGATGTTATGCCAGTAGTAAATAAATAGTTTGAAGAAGTTGGAAAAAAAGATCTTTATTGATGCTTTTGAAATTCTGGAGCAGGTAAATTCTTTTCAGCCCTCGTAGATTGTTTTTAAACACCCATTTTCAGTATATTAAACTCGACACCTCCACTAAAAATTTCTATTAAACACCTTCCAGACTCGCTTCCCACATCTAAGACTTCGTTGACAAAACTCGGGACTTATTTTAGTAATTAGAAATTTTCATTAGGTCCCTTCGTCCCGATACCCAGGTAGAGACCCTTGAAGTGGTCCTTTGAAAGCCGTCTCCAGGGTAACGGCGAGGTAGCTAACTTCGTCTACTTACTAAAAAGTTTATTAAGATAATTAATACCAGTTTTGCAAGAAATTTCACTGCTGATAAGGGTACTTGAGAGTTGGGAGACTTTGAAGTAAAGACTTTTCTGTTTATTTTCTGAACGTGCATTGAATTATTGCCAAAAATATATTAAGAATACCTACAGCGAAATTATTTAAAACATTTAAATTCCAAAAATATATACCTATCTGCGTAATTTCTACAAGATTGGAAGTGGTGGAGCCATGCTAATGGGACACGTATATCACGGGTAATACAAATATAATGCAACACCTCTAACTCGACTACATGCAACAGAATCCTACTGACCGCGCCAATTTAGTACCCAAATTGAATCTTATCCCTCGTACAATGTACATGGAAACTATTTCCGTTTGCGCTCCATGGTAACGCTATGAAAACCTACGAGTTTAAACCGCGTTTGGTTTATCGTCTCTATAGCGCAGTGTTTATAATTTGATTTTATGACTGTTTTAATTGGACTGTTACGGATATTGTGAGCGTAAAGGAAACAATTCCCAGAATTTAGTAGACCAGATAAAATAGCGCGATGCATCGGTATGAAGTGGGCATCAACGTTGTTTTAATTATTATTTAGGTATATAAAACTGCAATGTGCTTTTTAGATTTATTTTAGCCGTTCGTTTAAAGCTACATAAAAGTTAACAGATTAAAATCCATCAAGGAAGATAAAAAATTTATTCGGACACGTCAGTTTGGGTTTAGAGAGAAACATTCGACTATTGATCAAGTTCATATGTGATTAGATTGTAATTATAATTATTTTATAATTTTAAGTCGATCTAGGATATATTTTTTGATAAAAAGATGTGATGTAAATCAATGAACGTTACCATTTTTTCAAACCATCTTAATTGTGGGACCCCAAGGGATATAAACGTCTGGCTAACTGGGCAGCCAGACTGGATGATTGAAACGTTAATTACGTGTGGAAATGTCACATATTTTCCAGAAATTCCCTGTTATAAGAAAGCGGTGAACCTGATAAGGAGCTTGAAATAATTGAACATCGAACAGATGGAACTGAAATGGGTTTTTTTTTTTTTTATTAATTCCTTGAGATTGGAATGATATACAGGGTGGCTCACGCTCAACGGGACGGAGCTTTATGGGAAAACGACCAAAGATATAAAAAATTCGTTTGGGAGAAATACGTAGGTTACAGACGGCTACAATTTAAAATTTGTTAGATGTATACAGGATGTCCCACATAAGAAAAAAAAATTAGTTCATTAAAAATTATTCAAACAAGAGTAAACAATTAATTTCTGGGAGACTTTTTTTCCTTAAAAATTCAAATAAATCGAAAACTAATAATGATAATAGTAATAGGGAACCTTTAGTTAACTGACATTATTTTTGATGTAGTTTTTAATTCTAAAATAAAAAACAGGGTGTTCCATTAAAAATAATATAACTTTGTATATTTTCTCTTATGTGGGACATCCTGTATACATCTAACAAATTTTAAATTGTAGCCGTCTGTAACCTACGTATTCCTCCCAAACGAATTTTTTATATCTTTGGTCGTTTTCCCATAAAGCTCCGTCCCGTTGAGCGTGAGCCACCCTGTATATGAAGGAAACATTTTTTTTATATTAGCCTTTCATCTGTCTTTCTATGATGATAACGGATCAATAGCAGGCGTCCAATTAATTTTTGTTAATTATTTCGATTAAAGATAACGGCAATATGAAATTATCATTATGAGTGACTCTTGATAGTTTGGATTAGATAAAAATATGTTTGAAATCTAAAAATATATTTAAATGTAATTTAATATGGGGCATTTAATTTTATTTAGGTACTATTTAGCTTTGTTTTTAAACAAAATAAATTTAATATAAGTAAAATTTCCTCCACTTATAAAAGAAAATGTTGGGCGTCTTCAATGATTTAATGATTGTATTGAAAGTTTCGATAATAGAATGATATATAAATTTCAATTATGTTCTGTGTTTTTCTATGTTTTGTCCGTTTTTCTATATATTAAGAATAAAATATTTGAATAAAAAAAATTTAAGAGCTTTTTTTTAATGAATTCTTAAAATTTTCAGTCAAATAATTTAAGATTTTGGTTGAAATTCAGAGCCTGGGAACTCTTTCTTATTAATGCTGAAAATAACGGGATATCTTATACAGGGCGTAGATATCAAAATAATCTTCAGATCCTACGTGTCTGATAAATACAATATGAAGAAAATAATTGTCTTTGTGGACATTAATTTCACAAACTTGGAAAGATAAATAACTCTTATTAAAGTTTTGACTGCACATCGGGGGGTGGTGACCTTTTCTTTTTAATTATACATAAACTTTACAGATTGCATCTGCATGTACAGGTAAGAAAAGTCCAAACTAAATACACTGTGTTTCATAAAGTTGGATCCATATGGGATTTTTTTTTAATATTACGATTTGAAAAATAACTTCGTAGGGTAATCGCTTCTGCTTATTTAAAAACTTAAAATAACCCATATCAAATTTGGTTGCTGACATTTTTAAAAAAATACTGAATTTGACCAATAACTAATGCAGTACCTAGCCAAATTTAATATGGGCTACTTTAAACTTTTGAAAAAAGTAAAGTTAAATGTCCGTTTAATAGATTTGCGATATAAATTACTAAACAGCTGTACAAAGTGGACCACTTAAAAGTTCTATCCACTCTTATCTTCAGTGCCGGCTCGTGACCAAAATTTTGGGGGTTCACAGTGACAGAATATAGATATCAGTACAGATCAGGGGCGGTTTCTCCATTGGTTCATTTGTGCAGTGAATTAAAATTTCATAAAAACACATTATTTTAATATTACATAAATAACATAAAAATATAAATTTAATTTTAATATTTTTATTTTCATACGTGTTAATCTATATTTTTTGTACATCATTGTCCTCTGGCTGATCGCGTCTCTGTGTCACAGTATACCTAAGTATACTGTGTCTGTGGCGCATTATGATGAGTGAGCCTAACACGAGTGAAACGATATGCCGAATGCATATAGCTAAAAAGAGAAGACAACACGCCAACAGATCCTTCAAACTGTCAAAGAATACATTAATTGGCGCGCCGCACAGTGGGCTAACTTGTAGCAAAACCTGGCCATGAAGGTAAAAAAAAAGTTGCGATTTCAATCTTTAGTTTCATGAAATTCCTCGTAGAAGACACTAGTGAATACTAGTCCAACACTTTAGTGGCATTTTATTCTCTAATCTAGATGATACGTGTCGTGATAGTGGAGTAAACACGCGACGTCGATAACAGCGGCATTTTAACTGACATTTAGCGCATTGTTATACATTATTGAAAGTGATCCGATCGAGTTCTTCTGTTTACATACGATTGATAGCACCCCAAAAGGTACGTTATCACATTTCTAACCATTAAATAAATTATTTTGACTTTAAATGAAACTATATTTTAACCTGTATCTCGTAACACCTAAATTCTCACAAATTATTGGCTACAAAATTTTCTCCACGTTTCTCCACTTTGTTTAATGGCTCTCCTACATCCTTAATGATGTAGTTGACGAGTTCAAAAGAAATCGCTTGCGCATGTTTGCGCCATTTCAGTAAACGATAGTTTTTCTGCCGCGTGGAAGAGCCCGGCAAGCGTGGCAGGGATGGCTGTATTGTTGTACTTTCCCGCGCACTTAGAAAACTCGCAGTTTATAATAAGAAATTATTAATTATAATCATGGGTTGAATATTTTTTTATTATTTCGAAAAAAAATTTAATTATCGATTTTGTTTATTTCAATCAAAAATATTTATTTTGTATCTAAATTAAAGTGATCATGATTCGAATAGTATTTATTTACAATTAGTATTTATTTCGATGTACAAAACTAATTATAAAAAATTAAGTAATTTAATTACTTAATTATTTAAATTATACCAACCCTGATATTCAATAAATAATTAAGTCATTAATTAATTCAAATTCATTGTTGAGCAATTAATTTTAATAATTCTGTTATGAACTTTGGACTGATTTCTTTTTCAGCATATACTTCCATTTCGAAGGCCTACATCCGAAAGAATATATTTGAATTTGTCAGAGATATACTGGCAGAAGGGACTGACAGGCAAGTCGCGGCTGTACAGTCAAAATTGTGTGTAGACGTAGGCAGTGCTTTTCAGATAACAGCTGCTGCCTAAAAAAATTTGCGATTAACTTAGATGAAATTGTTGACAAGGTGGAATCAGGCTCAACGGAAACGCGACAGATTCGAGGTTACGAATAAGAGTTGGCTGGACAATCCGATAGCGACCCGCATGATAGCGAAATAGATGTTAGCGACGAAAATGACTACGATTTTTAATAATCATGTAAATATGTAATAAAAAGTTTAAATCCCAACATTTAATGCATATTTATTAACCTTAAAGTACCTTAAAGTACCTTAAATTACCTTAAATACAAAGTTTTAGACGAATTCGCGCAATGTGTATTTTTTATCCGCCATATTAGATCTGCTATTTTGAATTTTACAATTCCGATGACTAATTCGTAATCAGTGTCCTCAAATTAATATCCAAATTTTTATTTAAACCAGTAAAATTTAACTTTTTTGGTCCGCCATTTTGGATCCACTATATTGAATTTTTGAATTATAATGTCTAATTCGTAATCAATGACGTCAAAATATCATATATCCAAAGTTACATACAAATCCGTTAAATTTATCATTTTTGATCCACCATATTGGATCCGCCATTTTGAATTTTGTTTTTTTGACATCATATTCGTAATCAGTGACCCAAAAAACCTAAAGGGACAGAGTTTTATAGGTTTTTGTATTCATTTTATGTCTATGTCCAGGTTTTAAAGCGAGTTGCGCCGCTCACAAACAAGGTTGCCAAACCAGTGTTGCCAGTCTAGTACAATTCACAAATAGCTACGTTCGTTTGATCTGTCTACAGGCACAGCATAATTTTGTAAATAACCATAGGAATAGAGTAGGGGTTATTTTAATATTTTATCATTCCATTTCTGTTATTTTGCATAATTATTTTTCTTTAATTATATTTAACCATAAATATGAGACACGAAAAACTGGCTGAACACTAGTTCTTTTTGGTCTTAATAGGTTGGCAACATTTTTCGTTAGAAATTTGTCAGTTCTATGATCGAACTGTCACTTAAAAAAAAATAACTTGTTTTTTGGCCTTTTCGATTTGATTTTTGGAAGAAGTTGGCCGTTGGGATTTAGCTCCGCATTGTGTTAAATAGTGTTGAGTAATAATTAGTTTCCGAGCTTTTTGTTTTGTCCAAGGGCCCCCGTACCAATGTTTATGTTACTTTTATTTTGGATGAACCTGGTTTTTGACCAAAATCTGAGGCAAGTGAGACGCCGAGAGATACTTTCTTCCATGTGTTGCTTGATCCCGGTAGTAGAGAAAACCCTCAAAAGAGGTAAGTCATTTCCTTTGCTGCTCCTGCATTTTCTTTGTCTGGTAAAACACTCATATTTTAATATACAGATAAACTCTAAAAATTTCGGAGCATAGCAATTTCTATTAGCAAGTGGACCAGTACAAATTTCAACCGATGAAGCTTAGTTACGACATCTAAGAATAAATTGGGCCGCAGTAACGCTCTCCCACCATTAAAGATTTGCTCCTTGTCTAACCCCTGAACGGTCCGCCCATTTCACCTTCTGCTTATAAGCGAAAACATTAAATAGGTAAAACAAAAGCAGAGTAGGGATGCGCGATACACTTAATAGTATCGATATCAGGTATCGATACGGATCGGAACGTAAAGTATCGATACAGTAAAATATCGAATGTTGATACTTTAACGATCCGAGATTTTTAGTAGTTATTTCAGTTATTCCCACTTTATTAGGGCTTGACAGTTTGACAGGTAGTAATAAGGCCCGTATTTATAAACAAAACTCAGCTGAGTCGGACTTGGGTAAGTCGTCCTTGAACGAAAATCGAAGTTCGGTTATATCGCGTGAATTTAGAGATGGGTAGTAACAAATCCGTAAATGTACATAACAGTTACAGATTTGCTAATATCCATCTCTAAATTCCAGTTTAACACCAGAACCACCTAGAGCTTTAGAGACGTTGTAACCGAACTTTGATTTTAGTTCAAGGACGACTTACCCAAGTCCGACTCACGTAAGTTCTGTTTATAAATACGGGCCTAAATTGAAGACAGACAGATCATATTATTTTTTTTTTTTATTTAAAACATTTATTCACCAATTTAAAAATAATTATGTACAAGATCAATATAAAATAACACACAAAGTACACAACACAATTGTGCGGCTTGCATCATAATCAAATGATAAAACAAACCCTAACTACATAAAAAAATAGTAGCTACTTATAACACGAAAATATTTCAGGGATTCACTCAGCCCAGTTGACAGCTGACTGACAGAGGACATACAGAGGATAGAACGATACTGTGCTCATAAGAAATTAGAATACGATCGTTGTTGATATATTCATACAACGATACGATTTTATCAAGTACATGCATTTTTACAGAAACTGCAAACGATGAATAACGGTTGCGTAAATGTATTTAATTTTTCGTTTTGTTAGTAGATGACGCCACCCCGATCCGCCACCAACCAAAATCCCGGATCGTAAAGGTATCGATACAGTAGAAATGTATCGATACTTGCAACATATCGTAAAGCAAAGTATCGATCCAAAATATCGAGTATCGGACGTAAAAGTATCGATACTCTGAAATATCGGATCGTATCGCGCATCCCTAAAGCAGAGTGATTTTAGTATCGCATTGATAATAATAATAATAATAATGTTTGTTTATTAGTAAGAACAGTAATTTTTACAATAAATTTTAAATTTATATTTTTTGTTTCTTTACAGTACAATCACCTACCAATAAACTGGTGTACCACAAAGCCGGAGGGCTGTCCGTGGTATAAGTTAGAACGTAGTAATTATTACTGTGTATTGTCTTAATATTATTTATGATTCAAGATACTTTAAAACTTATATTTATATTGTTATCACACAAATTAACAGTAATATTATTTTTGCAACTTATTTGCTATATAATAGAATACAATAATATAAATATTAAATATGAAATCAACAATTTGATAAATAATGTAAAATAACAATAGTAAAATAACATAATAGTAAAATAACATAATAGGGAAATAATACAATAGGAAAATAACATATTAATTAACAAATTGAAAAAAAGTGGGAAATTAATTGTCTATTATTAGATGTTAGAAAAAGCTTAACTGATTTCTTAAAATGGTTTGACGTGTACGAATTTTTACAATGTTCTGGTAAAAAATTATAAAAACGGGGTGCTAAAAAGTTAAAGTTTCTTTGGCCAATTGTTTTTTGTGTAGTTGGAACTTGAAGATAATTATTTTTCTTAGCTCTGGTAGTATAGAGATGAGATATTTCATTAAAATTTTGTTTGTGTTTAAATAAAAAAATTAGAGTTTTAAGAAAAAATGTCTGACGAATATCCAACACTAATGCGTCTCGAAAAAGCTGGTCAGAAGGGTAAGTTTTTTCTTTTCCTAATATTATTTTTAAAAAATATTTCTGAAGCGTTTGTAATTTTTCTAGGTATACATCTACAGTTCCGCCCCAAGCCAAAATTCCATATGATAATCTAGATGCTACAAGTGAATAGTATAACATTTTTAAATATGGTAAATCTAGAACATTCGACAAATATTTAAATCGTCCCAGAAAGGATCTTAATGTTTTAGTGACGTTATTTATATGGTAATCCCATCGTAAGTGACAATCTATCGTTATACCAAGGTATTTTATATCTTTAGTAAGTTTAATTTTTATGGTTTTTTTGGTATGTTCATTATATATTTTTAATTCATTGTAGGTAGGCATTCCATTTTTGTAACTGCAAACAGGTAGAAACATCGTTTTCTCATAATTAATTGTTAAAAGATGAAAATTAAACCAATCAATAATAGTTTTCATATCGTCTTCTATTTTCTGTTTCAGATCAGACCAAGTCTCAGCAGTGTAAAATAGTACCGTATCATCGGCAAAACTGTATATGGTTCCAGTAACGCTTAAGGTAAGTAAGTTATTCAAGTATAGGATAAAAAGAATCGGCCCTAGCACTGTCCCTTGCGGAACTCCACATTTCACAACTTGCGCTGAGCTTATGCAATCATCTATTTTTACATGTTGTGTACGATTTTGAAGATAAGATTTAAACATTTTTAGAGCTGTTCCACGTATTCCTGAATCCTCCAATGCATCTAATAACTGACTGTGATCTACAGTATCGAACGCCTTTGCAAGATCCAAGAATACTCCAATTGCCGGTTTCGTATGTTCAACAGCATCATACATTTTTGATATTAATGCAGATATAGCATCTTCTGTTGATTTTCCCGTCTGAAAACCAAACTGGTTGGGTGACAAAATTTTTTCGCTAATTAAAAATGATTCAAGCCTAACTTTTATAATTTTTTCAAATAGTTTTGCAAAGCTACTTAGTAGTGAAATTGGTCTATAGTTTGAAGGCAGACTTTTATCACCTTTTTTGTGAAGAGGCTTTATGATGGCAACCTTGAATTCAGTTGGGCAAATTCCGTCTGAAATTAACTTGTTAATTAGAAAACATAATGGTTTAGCTAATTCAGTGCTAGTTTCTTTAAGTAATTCTGATTTTATTTCGTCAATACCGGGAGCCTTATTATTTTTTAATGCATTTATTAATTTAATTATTTCTGTTTCAGTGGCTGGTTTCATAAAAATTGAATTTTTATTAATACGTCTCTTTGAATGAAAAAGTGGAGGTTTTTGAATATTTTTAGCAAGATCGGGTCCAATGTTTGTAAAAAATGTGTTTAATGTATCGGCAATTTCTAATTTGTTAGTAGATTTAGTATTATTTAATAACGTTATTTCTTTGATATTAGAATGTTTAGGATTTGAATTTGTCATATTATTTATAGTTTTCCACAGATTTTTTGAGTTATATTTATTTTTTTCAATTTGTCGTTTATGATATTCTAATTTTGTTAAACTAATTAGATTATGTAATTTATTTCGATATATAATAAACTCTCGTTTTAAATTTAGATCTAATGAATTTTTTTGATAATTTTTATATAATCTGTCCCTTTCGCTTATGGATTTCATTATGCCATTAGTTATCCACTCCTTTCTTTTAATCGTTTTTTTAGTTTGTTTAACTTTAACAGTATGTTTACATATTAAATCATTTACGGTGTTTAAAAAATATGATGCAGTTTCTTGTGCATCCTGAATATTATACAAAATAGTCCAGTCAAACGATTTAAGATCAGTTTTAAGTTTTTTTTGGTTCATTGTTTTTATATAATTAAATGTTAATGTTTTTTCATTTTCCTCAAAGACATTCCAATTAAAAATAGTTGCCCTGTGATCAGTTACTAACGTATCTAGGACATAACTAAAACAATTATTCAAGATATTACCTGTTTTTAGTTTAACAAATATGTGATCCAAACAAGATTTTGAATTGCCTTGAATACGAGTGTACGCATTTATTACAGAAGTAAAATTGAATTCATTCATAACATTAAGGTAGTCACTAACTAATTTTACTTTTGAGAGGAGATTTATGTTTATGTCCCCAACTATAAGGTGTAGGTCACTGCTACTTTGTCTTAAAAGAAAATCATATAATTCGTCTACATAAACATATTCGTTAGTAGACGGAGGTCTATATAATGCTGTTATTGCTATATCTTTATTTTCTTTAGTAGTACGAATATTAATTGCCTTACAACCATTAATTTCAGTAATTTCTGAACTATAATTTAGGTGATCCCTTATATAAATAACTGTCCCATCGCATTTATTTATATTACCGAAATTAAAAATAATTTCGTATCCATCTAAATGACACAGGTTGATATCGAAATCATTTCTTGTCTCAGTAAGAACAATGCAATCAAAATTTTTTTCTAATACATTTATTCTCCCTAATGTGTTATCTAGTTTTGTTATAACTCTTTCATTTTCAGTTTTAATTTCAAGTTTTATACTTTCCTTTATTTTATCTCCTTGTTCCTTTATTTCCTTCAAAAGTTTTTCAAATAATTGAGAGTTTGTCAATTCACCCATTCCACAAAATGTTTTTTAACTAAATTGTACCGCTACTGATTATTTTAATGGCTAGTATCAATTGACGATTTCTTTAAACTTGTTATCAGATAGTCATTAGTGTTTTTTCTGAATTTTTGTGCATTAATATTTGTGAAACTTTATGAATTAAATGCGGTTTTTGATAAAAATTTGTTAACACTTACTATGTATTGTATTTTTATTATTGCAGTTCGATACAAATTTTTTTTATACACACTTTGATATTAATTTTGTACTTAAAATTTAGATTTTATCACTTGAAATTTAATTTACAATCGGACAAAAGCAGACACGTCTATTCTCTTCGCGAGCACTATCACTTGATAATGGTAGGGTCTACTTAAAACTTGTCTGTAGCGACAGAAATTATTACGTTTTATTGTGTTGATGCGAAAAATTATTTGTTAACTTTTTTTTAAACAAATCATTTTTCTTTCCAAATTGTGTTTTGTGCTGTCTTTTTGCCGTAACGACGTTGAAAATAAAATAAAATTCCAAAAAATAAAAGAAAATTCTTAAAAAATAAAATAAAATTCCTAAAAAATAAAACTTAATTCCAGAATAAACGTAACATGAAAACTCTAAAATTATTAATGAATTAAAGGCTCAAATAATCCCCCTTGTTGTGCCAAACAATAGCCGAACCTATTGTACAACGATAAACGTGTATCTCTTAATTGAGTTGGCGTAATGTGGGCACAATATTGAATTATTTTCGCTCTTAAGTTATTTAAATTTGTTGCCCGTTCAAGACCGTGCCGGTAAATTTTTCCTTTTAAAAAGCCCCAAAAGAAAAAATCATTCGACGATAAGTGCGGTGATCTCGGATGCCTTTTGATTGTACCATCTGTTGCTATTAAACGATCAGGGAACATTGTGCGCAGAAATTCGATAACTGCCCGACTATTATGCCTTGGACAGCCATCCTGTTGAAACAAAATATCTCCAAAATTAACAGGGAGTTGCTGAAGTGCAGGAATAATTTGGGTTCGTAATAGTTGCAGATATTTAGTGCCGTTTAGGTTACCCTCAATAAAAAAGAACCTATAACATGGTCACCTAATATCCCCGACCAAACATTAAGTTTTTGCGGATATTGTGTCCGAACAGCAATAGATAGGTGTTTATTTTCCCGAGACCAATATCGAACGACAGATGAATTGTGCTTGCTATGACCCTTCATACTCATCCGTAAATAAAATATTATTTAAAACATATTTATTTTGATTTTGTTTTCCCATTATTTCTTCATAAAACTCTATTCGTTTGATACTGTCCTCCGGAAAAAGCTTTTGAGTCGTTTGAACTTTATAGCAACGGTAACCATTCCTTTTCAAAATTTTTGTTACAGTATTTGGGTGCATGTCAACTTCTTCAGCAATTTCGCTGCTAGAACATGGTTAACTGGTTTCAACAATAGCACACACATTTGTTTCTTTACTAAGCCTTTGTTCACTAATCTGTCGAATACGTGGTTCATCGATTATGTTACATTTGTGACAATTTTGTACACATCCACATTTCAGAAATTTTTGAATAATTCTTTCAACTGTGGAATGTGACCGAGCTGGCCTATATTCAAACGCAACAGTAAATAAATTCACTATTTTTCTAGTCGAGTGACCTCCAAAATACCAACTTATAATTTGAATTTTTTATTCCACTGTGTACATTTTATTTTAATTACAACAGTTACGGACTTAAAAACCTATGTAGTTTGCTGTGTAGGCTAACGTGTGAGTCTGAAGTCTGAACGCGCGATTTGTGATCCGAGTTGCTGAGCGAACATCCCAACCACCTTAGGTGGGGTAATACTTTAATGGTAGGATAGCGGTACTGATGCGGCCCAATTTACTCTTAGATTCGCAACTCAGCTTTATCGGTTGAAATTTGTACTGGTCCACTTGCTAATATAAATTACTATGCTCCGAAATTTTTAGAGTTTATCTGTATATATAGGGTTCTTCCCGTGGATGAAAACTACAGAATGGAATTCTGTCTTGCCTATATGCTGGTCCGTTTTATTTACCCTGCGAGGCAGAGATTTCCTTTTTATTTCAAACGTTCTTACGGTGGTCCCGTGCCCCAAGCTGTCCTGTAACATGATGAGCTTCGGTGTGCAGTGTGTAGCCTAACAGAGGGCTCTTTCTAGTGCCGCTGTCAGACCTAGGATTATATTTTGGTTTTTATTATTTTTTCTTTAATTTTAACAATATATTCGCAATGTCTATTTAGACACTTTACTTATATTTTGAAACGGGTCTTTCTTTATTTTCTGTATGATTTAGTTTTAAGAATAATTTTTGTTTCTTTTATTTACAGTTTGTAAATATTATTTTGAGTACTCAAAACAATATACCTTAATTTTAACAAGACGTCTCGGATAGGTATAAATAAACCTTCTTATTTTATTATTCATATATTTCTCCAACTATTGGCGAATGAATTGAGAGGATATTCTCAATTACACCATTTCTATTGACTATAAATTTAACTGTTTAAAAATGAATTGAGTATGTTCAATTATATTGTTTCTACCATTTATAAATTTAAATGTTGATAAGTGGATTAGGAAAATACTTCCAATTTTATTACTTTTAGAGTTTGATTCATTAAATGAATTGGGTAAATATTATTAATATATCATTATTTCTCTTTTGAGCAAAGAACGTTTGTATAATTTAATGCTCATTGAACAAATTGAGAAAATATTGTTATTATATCACTTTCATTTATTTTTCTATTAAATTCAATTTAAATTATGTATGACTTTTATTTCACAGAATATCATGATCATCTCTACAAGATTCATGTATTTATGGTTTAATTATTTAAATTTTATTTACTATGGTTTCTAAGTTTACTTTTAGATTTTAAAAACTTCTTTATCAAATAATACCAAATTTTTTTAATCTATAAAAATGTTAGTGGCGTCCATCTGTGGTTTAAATACTTTTTTTGTATTTTATTTAAAGTCAATTTAAAATAATTAAATTTAAAAACAACAAATCCTTACTCACACCTTTATTTCCGATTCCAAAAATCATTCTTCAAGATCATTTGTTTTATGTGAAGAAATAAATAATGGAAACTTTCTGAAGTTGTACAGAAAGTACGCAGGTTTACGACCACCTACCACTCCGCATCGCCGCTTTTTTATTAATTATAAGAAGGGAAAATGCTCAATTCAGTGCGTTGGTAAGATGCCAACAGAGATTGCTGCATATTTGCGTCTACCTAATCCTGAACGATATACAGGACACAGTTTTAGACGTTCTTCAGCAACATTCCTAGCAGACTCAGGTGAAGCGATAACCAATATAAAACGTCTCGGTGGCTGGAAGTCCACTACTATCGCTGAAGGCTATTTGGAAGACTCCGAAACACAGAAGAAAAACATTTCGAATAAAATTCTTTCAAATAGAAATGACTTGCAACCTTTGCTGCCACCGTCATTTTCACCTTCATGCGACCTGCAACCGATGTCACTCCCGTCCACGTCATCTTTTCAATCTACGAGCGTTACGACTATTAACAGCCAATTAACACCAACTAATTCCTCTGTACCGGCAATTTTACATAATTTACAAAATGCTACAAATTGTGTATTTAACATTAATATCCATAATAATTAGTTGTTTTTATTTAAAGATTTGTATATGTTGAAATAAAATAATTTTACAAAAATAATTTTTCCTACTTTTTTGTATATACGGTCGTAGAAAAAATAATGTTCCTAACTCATGCGTAAAGTGTCTTTCCCGCACTTGACCGCTTGCCCGAACTCCGCTTCGCGTCGTTCGGGCCAACTGCAGTCGCGTGCGGGAAAGTAACACTTTCCGCACTTGTTAGGAAAATAACTATTTTTTGTTTAAAAGTTTGGAGTAAGAACTTTGTTCTGTGACGTAATGGCTTACTTCCCATTTATATGGAAATAACAGTAAATGGCTATTTATTTATATGTTTAATTGTAAAACCCCAATGTTTTATTGAAAATTTTAATTTATATATTTATATTTAGATAGCAATCCTCTATTGAAAATGTTCTGACAGCTGTCAAAATTAAAAAGTGTTACTAATAACTCGTTTAAGAAAGAATATTTAAAAATTTTTTGTAAGCTGTGTTCCCATTGATCCTCAAATTACACCAGTGGCGTATCTGAGCTTTTTTGTTATTGGTAAATCTCTTAAAAACTCTTATCTTAGTTATTGTTTGAGATGTTGAAATTATTTTTTTCTGTCTTTGAGAGCTTGGAACAAAAATTTTCTTACAACGCACTCGATTATTCTGTGACGTCCTGAATTGCGGAAATAACAGTAATTCAATATTTATTTTTTGTTTTTATTTGAAACCTCCCATTTTTAATAGATAATTCTAATTTTTCGGGCTCTTCGCTTAATTAAATAACCATCGAATAGAACTGGTCGAAAACAAGCTCCAAACAAAATTATTTCCCAATTTAAAGGCGATTGTTTTCATTTTCAATTAGCGCGCCTGATTCGCAAATTCGATGATGTTCGTGTTGTTCGACGTTGTTGTATTGTGTTGTAACCGATAACTCGGTCCTCCGTGCGTTATTCACTAGACTAAAACGTCAGATGAAATGATTATTTCGCTATTTATTATTAAAATTTCTGTGCGGTTGGTTTTTTTTTTTATTCTACGTATATATGTTGTTAAAATGGCTGGAGTGGCGGTTCGGTCATTCTGCTTCGATAAATAATTGGGAATTATGGCCTTTTGGCGGAAATTTGTATGCTGCGAGCGGTAAATAATGCTATGTTTGAATTGGCACAGACGCCATTCACGGGCTCTGAATGGGAGCTGCAAGTTTTGATTTTACATAAACAGCGGCGTAGCTGTCACTATTAAAATAATTTTATATTAATAAGAAAAACCTTGAAAGTGAATTTTGCTCAAGAGTAAAGTACTTTTATTTTTGACAAACCTCGTATACGACTGGTAAAATTTGATATAAGATGATTAAATTTTAGAAGAAAAAAAAGAAATGCACACTTAGTCGCTTCTTCTATTACACTTTTGCAATTATTATTTAATTTTTTCAATCAATCAATATTATATTAACATTTTGGTATCCCGTTCGATGGACCATTTTATGTTTCGTGCCACTTATGGTCTATTTATTTAGATTGAAAGTGTCGACGTTATGAAAAAAGTTGTCTAAAATGACATTTATAAATGTTCTACAAAAGTATACAATTGAAAATAAAAATTGATTCTTCCGACAATTTTTTGAAAATGTTATGTCTTTTGTTTACAAACACGCAATTTTTCTGCTCTTTTCAGATGGCTTTAAAATCTACTGAAAGCTTTCCACATGGTACTAATCAAGAACTGCTCATATTTATTATCTTTGTAGTTTCTATATTTTTTATCTCTTTAACGATTTTTACTATTTCGAACAACTCTGGTATTCATTTAATCTCCCCTGAGACTTAAACAAACGATCAAGCTGTCGTTTTTAACGTTATCCTTCTATTAAAAAAAGTTTTCAGAAACACTGAACACTGAAAATGTTTAACTGTATTTCGCTGAAATCGACGCCTTCTTCGACTTGATATATTATTTGTTACCGTCAAATAAGGAGACGAATGATCTTGCTTTGCGGGTGATTGTTCTTTATCCTTATAGTACAGGAATTGTGGGAGGAAAAATGGTTTCAAATAATAAGAGTTTTATTTCGTCACTAGATCATACATTTTTAGGAAATTTCTATAATTTTATGGTTTTTGCACTTTATTTTGTAATCTATGTAACGTGCACATTTGGTGGTTCAAAATACTTGATTTTAAATGCGACTTACCTTTGTATAAGTGAACCATTGCTCGAAAACGTAGCATAATCCGTTCATAATATTTTATATAGGCTGTGTGGATAATCATTGAACATTCTTTTTAACCATTTACAATGATCCCTTCGATTGCAATACAGTTAATAAATCCTTGATGTTATTTACGAAACAGTCCAATTTATTTCGAATTTTCTCGCAACATATTTACTTATTTACCACTGTCGGGGTGTAGGAACCAACCCCTCGGCAGTTGGTTAATGTTTCTTCCTCAATTCTACGCGAAAACGGTGAAAATTCGCTCTACGAAATCGGGCGTAATTGACGACGGTGACAGCCCTGAATTAATAAGTGGCGCGGTCGGTAGGATGATGAAACTGTTGCTTTCATCTAATAGACTTTTATTGTTACGATTTCTTGAACTGTGTTAAATATTTACTGTACTAACCGAAATATAAACATTATCATCGGTATTTCGGAATATTGAGTAAATGATGTACGTTTAGATACAATTAAAGATAAATAAACGAACGTAGGAAAGTATTGTTGGCGTTTCAACCCTTAATTATTTTTTCTAGTTTACACGTTTCGTGGATAAATGAGTGAATGATAAATGATGCCATAATTATTATGTAGTAATTGGTTTTTGTGTAATTAGATAGTCGGGCGGAAAGGATTCTTTGATAAAGATCATTTTTATCCATCACGCAGTAGGGGAAGTATTGTAGATTTAATGAATTAGAAATTTCGGGGTTTATGTAATAGAGTTCAGGTATTTTTAAGTATATTCCTTTAAATATGCTCGCTTTGTGCGGCATTATGTTACACAAAGAATTTTATCCGAACTTAAAGTTGCAAAATAGCGTAATGTATACAATCAGCTCAGGTTGTACATTCTTTTTATATCGTTTACGAAATTAAAAAAAAATTAATTTTCTAGTATTTGTGTAATAAAATTAAGTTTAAAACGGTTTAAAATTGATATTTCAATCTGAATTTTAGAAAAAGAAATACTCTCACAATAAAGAAATGTTATAATAATAATATAATAATAGTTAGTTTAATAATAAAAAAATTAAAATCTCACCTATATACAGATATCCAGTAACAGAAACTGATTTTTTTGAAATTTTTATAATAATATCTTGATAGTGACAACACAAATAATATACACACATTCTTATAGGTGACATAAATATAGACATAAAAAAACGCGATTAGCCAGAACGCAGTGGCGTACCCAAAAATAGATATTAACACATATGAAAACAATAAAATTATTTAAATTGAATATTTTTATATTATTTATTTTAAAATAATGTGTTTTTATGAAATGTAACTGGGTGTTCACTGCACAAATGACCCAATGGAGAAACCGCCCCTGGATAAGAACTAAGGAGGTGGCAAGTGATAAATTATTATTATTCCTGCACATTCATGCATTATTTTATAGCAATAGATCTCTCTCATGTAAAACAATTATTTTAACAATTTAATTAAGGAAAATCAATGTTCCGAGATTTTAATACCCTGAAATTTATAATTCAATAAGTTGAATACAATTTAAACATTAATTACACTAATACTAATGGAAATTGTCGAAAAGTCAACGTAACGTTGATAAAATTCAAATACAGCTTCATACATTATTGATGAAAAATTTGATTTTGTTTTAATTTATAAATTCTCTATACGTATAATGTGAATAAATATATTGACATGGAAAATAATTGAATATTGATTTAGTTCAGTATGGAATAATTGGTTTTTGCTGAATTTGCAATTTTGTTAATGTACTGATGAAAAATAAATGTTTTATACCTTCAACACTGACGATTTTTAATAATTATTTTAAAATTAAAAATTCCTCTTTCGAAATATATTACTTTGTGGATGTATCTATACAATGGATGAAAAAATTATTGAAACTACCTCAATTGTAGAATATTTACTTAAATTAATATCATGTCAGATAAACTATCCAACTTTTAGACAAAAACTCTAAGTCAGTCACCTCAAAAAAGTCTGTTTGGAAGATATAAATGGCGCAGTCAGTAGAATTCGATTGATTTAGATTATCAAATGACAATTTCTTTTATAGATAATTTAGAAAATGCTATAACCTTCGCAAAACCACCCTTAATAATAGACCATTACGTTTTTGTATCAACAAAACATCCATAGTTTAGAAATCCAACATTCATAAATGCTTGATATCAATCATAATCGATAAAACAAATATTTTTGTTTGCTAAAAACCGGCGTTGACAAACGTCCCCGGGCGCAAATCCGACGATCCGTGGCCCGTGGTTCTCTTACCGAATGCTCCAATTTTCCAAATTGTATACAAACACCGTTTTTGCTCCAATGAATCTCTTTCCTGCAACAAAAAGAATATCATTCGAAAAGCTATTGCGAAAACAGGTCGGATCATGCCCTTATAAGCCCGTCGCGTCGCGGTTCAGATTGTTTTGAAAGTTTGCCAAAAGTTTAGAGAAAGCAAACTATCGGTAAATGTTGTTTTTATTGTGCTTTTTATTGCATATATCTACACCAGTGGTCGCCAACCTCTCAATGTGTTGAGCTACTTTGTTAATTTTAGAATAAACAGCGAGCTACCTACACGGAAGACACGTAACGCAACGTAAATGAAATAATCCACAGTTAATTTATCATTATATGTATTTATTTTACTATTTAACTGGTAATACTTAATACATAGGTACTAATAATAAACTAATAACAAAATAACTAATATTACTAGTACGTATTTGTTCACAGCTACATTCCTACCTACCAAACGAAGGTGTTTGAAAAATAAACACAAACTTTTATCCAGCCACAACGGCATGTCACGTAAGATTTAAAAATAGTTAATAATAACAACAAAAAAGTAACGCACTATCATGAACATAAACATTGAAAAATAAAAAAGCACGTTCAATGAGAAGGCTGACACTCAGACTCATCGATAATTTTTTTAATGTTTGCAGTATAATTTGATGCAGCCATTCGAATACAATTATCCAAATGTTCATCTGTAAGTCAATTGCGATATTTGTTCTTAATAAACTCCTATTGGAAAAAGAAGATTCACACAAATAGGTTGAACTGAATAATGCTTTCACTTTCAAGGCAACACGGCATAGAACTGAATATTTGTCTTTATTTACAATAGGCCAGATACATTTGGTACTTGAGACTAACGATTTTAAGGCTAAATCATTTTGAAACGATTTTTGAAGTTATTCTTCAGGGTAGAAACAATTTCTACATGATGTTTGCTGTCATAGGGTTCTAATAGATTTTGAGATATTTTTTCTGGAAGAATAGGAAAATGCTTGGCATCGCTGTTAATTAGGTTTTGTTCTCAAAACTTCAGCTTTTTGATAAATGCTTTTATATCAAACATCATTTCCGCTAGTTCTTTGTCTCTCCCCTGAAGCTGCAAATTAAGTTCGTTTAATTTATCTGTAATGTCCACGAGAAAACCAAAATCTCTAAGCCAGATTGAATTTTCTGGTTCCGGAGTCGGTTCATCGCGTTGTTTGAAAAATTGAATATGCCAGATAGGACATTATTAAAACGTTTCAGCACCCGTCCTTTACTTAACCAACGGACTTCAGAGTGAAGGAGTAGGTCCCCGTATTGACAGTCAACTTCATCGGCCAAGGTTTTGAATAATCTTTGTAACGCTTGAGCTCTAATCTTGTTCACAATTTTTACCACCAGTTTCATAACGTTGTTTAGTTTCAGGAAATTTCCACATAATGCTTGCTGATGGATAATGCAGTGGTAATAGAAATTGCGGAAAAGTTTCATCCTTACGACATAACGCCACCAGAACCTTATCACAACCCACCATAGATGGAGCGCCATCGGTTGTCAAGCCTACCATTTTCGATATTGGAATTTTCTCGGAAGAAATAATATTTTTTAAATGAGAAAACAACTCCTGTTCAGTAGTGTGTCCTTTCAGTGGAATAAACTTCAAAAGATTTTCTTTAATCGTAAAATCACTCAAAACCATCCTGACGAACACGGCCATCTGGGCAGTGTCAACGACATCTGTTGATTCATCCAGTTGAAGTGAAAAATAAACACAGTTATCTAAGTCAGTTCTTAACTGTAAAAAAATATCATTGCTCATTACTTCTACACGTCTCATCACTGTATTAGCAGAAAGTTGCATATATTTTATAGCTGAAACTATCTCGTCTTTATTTCTAAAGTTGGCAAATAACGAATCAGCAGCTTCTAAAAACGCCTGTTTTATCATTTCCCCGTCTTCATAAGGTTTCTTTTTTTGTGCAATTATCTGGGACACACGGTACGATGCTTCATTTGCAGCCTTATTTTTGTCGACTGTTCTTAAAAATATTGATTGTTGTTCAATTAACTGCTTTTTTAACTGTTTCAGTTTCTCCTTTCTGGCGGCAGAATGTAGTGGGAATGATTTTTCAAAATTAGAATGTACAGTTTTATGATGTCTCTCAATATTTCCTTTTTTTAGCAACGGAGACCGAAGTATTACATAACAAACACACATTTTTATCTTTAACTTCTGTAAAAAAGTATCGTTCTTCCCATTCCGAATGAAAGTGGTATGTCTTTACCTTCTTACAACTGCTTGCCATAATATAATTTTTTGTTGTTTTCTACTAACCCAACCGTTGGACGTTGGTTACGCGTTCAGTTTTAAACTAAGCGCAATGTCGCCGCGCCGTGCGTATTTATCCCGTTCAAAGCAGTCCTGATCGTTCTCGAACACTAACGCGCTGGTCCGGCTGGTCGGTTCTAGCCGATTCTAGCTTGATGGCGTCGGCGGCAGATCGCTCACCGCAACGTTGCCGCTGTTTATGTTTAATATTATGACAATTAGATTTTTTTGTGGAATTTTCGGAAACTTCTCTGATTTTTGCAGTTTGTATTTTTTAAATTAAAATCGTTGTGAGAGCTACCAGAATTGCCTCCGCGAGTTACCGGTAGCTCGCGATCGACAGGTTGGCGACCACTGCTCTTGAGCATTGTTTGTTTTTCTTGAAGTTCTATCTACAGGGTGTTCTGGATTGTTATGATTAAGTAAGCCAGTCAATTGAAATGATTTTTTATTCTGTCCAAATTTTTCCCACTAAAATGGAGAAGTCTGCTTTGTTGCTGCCATACAGTTAACTCTTCATCCCATAATTTTTTAATAACACCAAACGCGAGCGAATCCATCGGCTGCAGAATATGCGTCGTGTGCGGAGGTAGTTTGAGAAGACAAATGTTTTCCTTAGTAGCTAATTCTATTAGATCCAAAGATGAGTGCGATGAATAACCATCGAAAATACCAAGAAGAGGCCATTATTTTGGACAATGCTCTAAAAAGTGGTTTTTGAACCAGTTAAAAAATGCTATTTCCTTCCTTTAGACATAAAACGGTTTTTGCATTTTATATCAAATTGTATTTTTTTGTTATTTATTCTATCACCTCAGCAATAAACATTCTTTACAGCTGTACAATCAGATAATTATTGTTTTAATGGAACCTCGTAACTTTCTGATTATAGATTCCCACTGGAAATCACCTCCAGCGAGGAATCTATGTAACAACCTGTATAAGGAAGAATAAAATAAATAAGATTATTTTTTTGTTATCCAGTGCAACTATCCAGATCCCACCGCTATTAGCTTCATACTAATCGCAGACGGCAATCTACATCTAAAATGATGACTAGTGCGGGACCAGAGTTAAAAAACGCGAACCTTCCAAGTTTAGGGAAATTGAGTATCGGCTTTGCTGACAAATGGACAGCAATCAGCAGTGCTTTTCATATACATGTAATAATTAAGGGCTGGTTATTAATTTCCAGCCAGGATTTTGATAAATCCGCTCGAATTTCGGACGAATGTTTCGGGCACATGGATTTTAATTAAACAATTCTGTATTATACTCGCATTTGCGCGAAGTAGTAAATGTAAATCCTCGGAGGGTAAAGTATGTTAATAGATTAATTCCGAAAAGTTAGACCAGTTTATTTTCGGTGGTTTATGAGTTAAGGGTAAAAGGATTAGTCCAATCAAAATAAACTTTGAGACAAAAATTGTTGATTGCACTTTGATAAATTGTAAATAAATAAAAAAATAAATAAATGCAACCTGAGGAGGGTTGAAGTAAAGTTTTAGGGGGTTGAAAATGGGTGAAAAATAATATCGAGATTTCCGGCGAAAGTTGACATCAAAAAAACAGATATTTTACTTGCTTGTTGGTTTGTATAAAATAACCAAAGACCGGAAAAATATACCAAAAAAATATTTAAAAAAATGCGCGTTTTAATGCAATTGATTTGCGAAAAATATGCAAAAGTATTTACGAAAAATACAATGTAAAAATGCAACATTAATAATAATAATAATAATAATTAATAATCCTCACTTTATATTTGTGTACCGCTGGATATAATCACATTTAAATAAAACAATAGTTCATCATCATCATCTGAATTAGGGCGTGGTTCAAAGCCCACTTGTACTGAAGCTCTAGGCTTATTGTACCCCTCACAGTTTCTATCCCATCAGATTGATTTTCTTGATGAATTCAAGAATATGTCTGATGGGCGCTTTCGCGATTTCTTCAGGTTCCGGATATTGTACCCCGAAGTGCCATTCCCGTTCCCATTTAAGGTTCCGGCAGTGGCATAGTATGTGAATAGGAGTCATCAGATATCCCTAAGAGATTTAGGTGTCTTCTAAGGCCGCAGTGTCCCGTAAGGAGTCCTATTACGGCCTTGAGTTCGCTTCTGTTAAGGTTTAGCAGTTGGTGTTGTCTGCTCGTGGATGTCCCCTCTATGAATCTTTTGGACTGTCTAAGTCCAGGAAGTTCCATCCAGAGCCTATGGTGTTCTCTTTTTATTTGTTCCTTTAACACCCATTTAACATGTTGGTATGAGATACCACATGTGGGTTCTGGTCCAATAAGAGTTTTTTCCGCTCCCTTCCTTGCTAGGAGGTATGCTTTCTCGTTTCTAAGCACTCCCTCATGATCTGGCACCCATTCAAGAGTGACCTTGTTATGTTCTGCCAGAGCCTGAAGGGACTGTTGGCAATCAAATATTAATTTAGATTGTATTTCTACCCTTTTTAGTGCTTTAAGGGCTGCCTGACTGTCTGTCATGATAACGATTCTCTTATCTCTAAGAGAGTCATTTAGCATGACTTTGGCGCAGGCATTTATTGCTGTTACTTCAGCCTGGAAGACTGTTGTCAGTGACCCCAGGTTCAAACTAATTGTCCTCCCTGAGTTCACATGGTAGATCCTAGCCCTTGTGCTGTTTTTCATTTTCGAACCGCCTGTATACCAGATTGATTCGTTTTGTTTTTCCCTTTTTTCCCGGCTTTTGGCCCTTTCTGGTATTTGAATATCAAAAGGTTTCCTGAAGTCGTGAATAATGGGCGTTCTATCCGATGGCATTCTTAGTACTGGATTTTGTTTTAATTTCTCTAATATCATTGTGTAGTATCCTTTTCTCGACAAACAATAGTTAGTTTTTACCATTACCATATAGTCACCTAAAATTACACAATTGGCAACTAGACATTTTTCAAAATTTTCGACAAGAAAGTTTTGTCTTTTGTCCATATACATATGTTTATACATCAGAAACCTTTCTTCTACGTCTACAAATGTAATGAGGGCATAATTTAAATGGGGTAAAGTACAGTGGCGGCTCGTGGGCACTAGCGGCAATGGAAAGGAATCCCGGGATTCGTTTTTCCCTTAGGAAAAGAAGTTCTCCGCTTAATGAAAATTAAATATATTTCAAAACAAATTAAATATTACAAAATTGCTAGGTACCGCTGCAATTTTATACTATTTCTTATAGTTGGAATCCATTCTTCTGGATTTTTGGCTAGCGAAGTGATCGATGACCAGATTATTAAAATTTGGAATGGACCGAATAAGTTTTTTTTCGATGGATAACATGGCTAACGCGCACAATCTATCTTGACACATAGTGTTCCTTAAAAATATTTTAATACGGTTTAGTGTCGAAAAACATCTTTCACTCTCCACTGTGGTCATGGAAATTGTACACAGGATAGTTAGCAGCTCCACAAATTCCGAAAATGTAATGGTCAAATTGTTCTCAAAAAACATTTGTAATAACGGTACGGCCCCATTGTGTTGCACAAAGTCATCTCGGGTGTAAAGTATGGACAGTTCGTTTTTGAATTTTAAACTGTTTACGTTTGGAAATAAACTACACACAGTTTTAACGTCCTCATTTGGAAAACAAACTCGGTAGTCTTTAAATTTTTCACTATCGTGAAATAAATTTGCAATTGTTAGGTGGGTAGTAAAACTAAAACGTTCATTTACCTGCACTACTATTGTATCACAAATTTCCTTACATATCCTTAAATTAGGAATGTGGTCCTCCTTTTCAACAAACCGTCTCTTTTTGCTTGTATTTGGACCTGATTGGGTGTTGTCGTTTAAGTTTAGTTCTTGTGGATCTTGTTGTGATTGCCATTCTTCATGAATTAGCGTGTCTATATTATTTCTAATATTTTAAATAGCTGCTGCAAAATTTGATATGTTTATCTTAACCTTGAGAGCATCGAGCTGTCTACTCTGCAGTTGATCAAAAAGTATATCGCAATTTGGCATTATTTTGCTGAAGAAAAATAACCAGAAACTAAAATCTGTCTTTCAAAATTTATCAACCCTTTAGTCTGATTAAATAAAATAAAAATTCTAACGCTTCTTATTACTTGTTATGTAATATACTTACGACTGTTATAAAATAAATGCTATATTATCATACTCACCGATAATTTTTTAGAAGAATTTGAAATCCTTCATTTGCTTTTTTTTTCATAAATTTAGTAATATTATATATAATTTCTCTTGTTTGACTATTAAGGGACCTCCCTTTTAATCCAATACTCTTTGGAGCCATTAAAACACAAAAACACAATACTTATATGTAAATATAAATCACAAGGCACTATAATTATATAAAATTGTCACTTTTCGCACTATATTCACTTTGTATATACTCGACCCAGGTTACGCCACTGAATGACTAAGTTTGGCTTCGCCGAGTGGCCAGTGCGCAACTTTTGTCGTCGCCATGCTGTGTACCAATCTCATATTGGCCCGGCTCTACAGCGCGTCACGATAAGGACAGCGCCCCGCTTGTTACGTATAATCCATCGCATGTGTTCATCTCTTGCTAAGCAATATTGTCGTTGTCCTTGTTTTCCACATCATATTGAGATAGAAAACAACAGAGGCACACATTTACTGTGCCCATCTTCCACTTAATTTCGGAACGTCGCTCAACGTTTATTATACTAGCGCACGTGCCCAAGTGCCCTTACGGGCAAACCGCCACTAATAAAATATTTAAATTGATTCCTGTGTATGATTCAAAGTCTCCCGACAATAGTTTTAAAACTTTTTAAAATTTAGCACAGCGTATTATTTATTTAAAATATTTTTTTCTATTTTTCCTTGAACTTTTTTAAATGCTTTCTCCGGATTATCTATTAATTCAACGGCTTCAAATAGAGATACAAATGTATTTTGTAATTACACCATGACTTTTGACACAAAGGAATAATTTGATTTTATGTAAACAAGTTGATGTGGTAATTGTTCATTTTTAAATAACTCTTTAAACTCTGAAAGAAGAATCTGTTAAATTAAATCAAGAATCACTTTTTTTATTGATTCATAATGTTCCGCATAAAATAAAGCTGCATCAAGCCATGTGCCCCACCAGGTTATTATTGGTTTTGGCGGTAGCGGCTTATCTGAAAGATTTTCTTTATAAAACTGGATTCTTATTGGAGATATAAGAAAATTTTTTTTAATGTTACTTATTAAATATTAACGATTGAAAACAGATCTAATACATTCTGCCACTCTATTAATACCATGAGTCACACACATTACATGAATAAGGTGCATTCGTCTTTCTAGTTTGGTGAGTTCAGTGTTCTAGAAGCTCACTTCCCAAGAAGTTTTCCTATTCTTCAACGAACAGTTATTGTGATATGATGTTATGATTGCGTCCTAGAGTTGTTCTGCAACTTTATATAATTTTTGGTATTAAGAGTTATTTAAACAATTTTTAACCCTAGCCTCAGATCTACCTCGTATTCAAGCCAGTCGGTTTTATGTGGGTCTCGGTATACATCTCCTGGTGTATCGACGTTGTTGATTTCCATGATATTCTGAAAGCGAAGGCTCTCTTGACACATACCACTTGCCAATGTGATTTGAAATGAAGAGAGAACCAAGGGTAATATCAATAACATCGCCCCGTCTACTGGTTACAAAAGTAGAGTTCACTTTTCAGCAATTCAATATTTCCAGGTTAGTGGTTAGAATGAATTCAAGTAGACTCGCCTCTTTTGTTATTATCACTGCTGCCCCACGTTATATGGTGTGAATTTGCTTTTGCAGCAATGAGTACCTGTAGATTTTTGGCCCGACAGGTATTTACTAAAGCCCTCAGCTCATCTGTTGGAGAAGGACTGAGCGAGTAATAAGGAAAATATGCAGAGATTAAACTGAGTGGCCTCTTGTTGGCTGCTATGTTTATTTCCATCCTGACTGCTACTAGGTCTCTAAAACAGAAATCTAGTAAGTTTAAGATGTCTAGACCATTACAAACCCCCCAAGTTTCCACATTGGGTATAGCATATTAACTTTCTTTTGGTTTGTCCGAGCCCCATCATGTGATGGTGCTTTGTAGATTCAAGATTTTTGTATTACACCTATGTGGACGTCCTCCCTGATAATGGTATGTACAAAGGAGGAGGCGGCGGCCTTGCAGAGCCTCAGATTGTCACCATACTTACTATATATAAACATAAAACGTAATTGATATCTGCATTCTGCTTGTAAAATTAACAAAAATGCATCTTTTATGAATAATAAAATTACCTACTGTATTTTATATCTTCTGTACCGGGTGATCAAATTAAAGTGTTACAGTTAAATACCGCCTTTTATAAAAAAAACGTTTCAGACGAAAGTTTTATATTTTTTTTTGCTTAAACATTTTGGCTAAAATCTTTTTTATAGCTGTGACAGCCCACCTCCTGCCCCCTCTTCATTAATTTTTTTATTCTTTGTTTTACTTTCTTGAAATGTTATTATTTTACCTCACAAGTTTATTTTACTTTAAATTCTATACTTACTGTATTTGGCCTTTCTTCTTCTAGTAGTAAAAGTGATCGTCTAGTTAATTAATTGATAATTTATATACCCACGTTGTAATAATGTTAATTAAGATAAACCAGGATTTGATGCAAAGTTTAGTGCAAATTGATAAATAAAACATACAAATTCATATTTACTCTTTTTATTTTTCATACTTTTATTGTGGGTTTAGGACATTTGGACGTGGCCGTTTCGGCGTGGCCATTTCGGCGTGGCCATTTCGGCGTGGCCATTTTTTAGTACGTTTTTAGTATGTATGTTAAAACCGCTGTAAGTTTTATTATGAAATAAGTAAAGTATTGAAATAAGTGAGGTATTACATAGGAAGGGGATAAATGTTTTAATCTGTTTTTCAAGTACCTATCAGAATTATAATAGTAGTATAATTAATAATAGTGTAATTAATATTTTATATGAACATTAGTATAATAATAGTGAAGTAAAGAAATTGTTCCAAATTTGGAACCCAGAGTAATATATTGCGATTTCGAACAGGCGTTACTATAAATGGTTGTTTTTTCACTTGGCCCAAAATATGAGGAAACAAGTGGCTTCTATGGGATATACGAGAGAGTACAATGCTGATTTACAATTCCCTCTAAATGGCAGAACGGTGATATCTTTGGCATTTGTTCCTATGATCATTTATATTATGCCTTTGATGTTCTAGCGGAAGACCTACTTGCCGAACAGCAATAGCAATAGTATATAGACATTTTACCATCTTGGTTTGTACAATTTATCCAAGATAGCACATCCCTGTATATTTCTAAAATATTGATTTTTATAATTTCTATTGAATTAACTTAATACAACCCTGTATATTTTTTTATATTGATTATTAGATTTTCTATTGAAATAAATTAATACAACCCTGTATATTTCTTAATATTGATTTATATAATTTCTATTAAAATACTCAAAATTTCACCCATCTTTACTGTCTTTCGGGGTGTATGACCTGAAGGCCATATGGTTTATTGGTTAAATTGATAATATTTTGTAGCAAATGTCAAGCCGCCCTTAAACGAAACCCCGATAGTATCTCAAAGAAGTTACATAAATCTTTTGACTCGCCATTGAAAATACAGACATTAGATTATGTACTAATTTCATCTAGCGTTGTGACGGCGCTGGCGTCGATTTAGGTACGTCGCAGCGTTAAGTGTCGAGGCGCCTAGCGTCGTGGTGGAAAGGAAGGTATTTAATTCGGTACTGTATTGGGACAGATATACGGTAGAATTATGTAGGTGGTGCGGGACGCGATATTATGAGCGTCGAAATGAGTGTACGGTAGGAAATACTTAGATGGTGAGAAATGTGACAGCGTTCGAGACGTAGGGAGTAGGACGTTGGGCGTCGAGACGTTGACACCTTCGGGGATAGGATATATTGTAGGATATACTTCGTTTAGGAAAAGCGTTTTAGGAAAGGTACTGACTACTGAACTTGAAATATAACTGAATACAAATAGTAAATGAATGTTTGCACATCTAATAATAAAATTGGATGCATGCACATCAAATAATTAAAAATGAATGAATGCACATCAAATAATTGAAAATGAATGACCACATCAAATAATTAAAATAGAATGAATACGAGCTCATTTGGGTCTGACTTCTTATACTAAAATTTTAATGGCTTTGTGACGTCTCTGTCTTTAGTTCTCATAGAAATACGGTGAGTGCAGTGGGTGGCTTAGTTATTACTTGTCTTGAAAGCTTTGTGTATCGAAATATTGTCGAAATCGGTCTTACTCAATAAGTAAAAGTCAAATAAAAAAATGTCTTCTTTAAAAGTTTCTTATTTTTTTATGAACTTTAAGAATATGTAAAAAAATAGGGTTCCAATTAAAGAAATAAAAAAAGTCTATCTTGATACGGCCATATTAGTCAGCTATAAAAAAATGAATTTCGCCAAAATGTTTACCCCAAAAAACTATAAAATTTTTGTCTGAAACTTTTTTTTATAAAATGCATATTTTCGACGGTAATTAACTGTAACACTTCAATTTGAACACCCGTTATATATAGTATTTATTGTACATATTTGTAGTTTTTGTGTCATGTTATTAAAATGTTTTATTCTCTTATATACAAGCAGTCAAATGAAACATTTTTTATTTACATAAATTTGTATGATGTATCTCATAATTAAAATATATTTTTCCTACGACCACCTAGGAAAGTGACACATATCACACTATATAGACCTATGGAAAGTGCCCTATATCACACGCGTATGAATAAGAATTTACTTTCCACCCAAGTGAGAATATGCTACTTTCCGCAGTAGCTGTCAGAAAATGTCAAACACATAATTTCTATTTTGATCTATGTAATGTCCATATTAATACTAAAATCGATATGATTGTTAAATTATTGTAAATTAGATCCTAGATATTTATCTTTAACAATTATTTTTAAAATAATTTTAAAATAACTAAGATATATTTGCTTTTTATTCTGGTTAAACACATAAGCGATTAGATCAATCAATTACCGTAAGGCCTGTTAGCTCAGTTGGTTAGAGCATCAACTTTGCAATTTGAGACCGTCCAACGACCGCGATCGAATCCTGGCTGTGCCAGAATTTTTTTTTATTTTTTTTTATTTTTTTTTATTTGTTTAGAAATTATGAAAATTTAATAAATACGATTATTGTTGATTTAAATACATTTTAATTATTATAATAATCTGGTTTTACATTTTTTGATGAAATTATTTTGTGGTCGTAGGAAAAATATTGTACATCACTTGTGTGAAAAGTGATTTTCCACACTCGTGTGATAGTCGCACTCGGCTTACGCCTCGTGCGACAATATTTCCCACTCGTGTGAAAAATGTCACTTTCCACACTCGTAATGTAATATACTATTTTTCCATGTTCATCCCATTCTAATAATTGATTTTTAACTGTTGAGTGATGTACTAAATAAGTAAATAAATATCCCCTAATCTGCATTGATCAGTGCAATAAACACCCACCCCGTTCTACACCACGACACTCCCGTACTACGCGACGCATGCGCCTCACACATCTCCACAAGGGGTTGTAGTCTAAAATAGCATGTGGCTCGAGCCTCATTCGTGAAGGGTGGCTGAAGCCAGTCGGGCTGCATCTCCAAATCGTCATCCCCCAAAAAACCGCGTAAACATTTCTGAGAAACACACAAAAGCATTTTGGACATAAAAACTAAAAATTTGATTTTGTGCTTTATAAAATTGTGTTGGTGATTTCGAAATTTATGTGTCTGCGCATTTTTAAAAGGGGTTAAAGACTGACTCCCTCTAGTTCGTATGAGTTTGGTGTGGACATCAACCCTCTGTTAGGGAGTGTGTGCGTTAAATAGAGGGTTTTTTGTGAAAAACTTGGGGTAGTTTATTGTGAAAATCCTTCGTAAAGAAAAGGAGAATACGTTACTGATGAATGGGATCGACTCTAACTAAGGCTAGTCGGGTGAGTCTGAATTTATAATTTATGGTCTTTTTTTAAAAATGTATTTCAAATTTGTTTTTTTTTATAAAAATGAACTTCTAGTACCTTGTAAGTTAATTTAAAGATATAAATAGTTTACATACTTACACAGGGTGATACCAGATAAACACGAATCTAATATAGGTGCTAAGTTACCTATATACAGTATGTCTCAAAAAGTTTACACAATATGGAAAACTTTTCGTTATAAAAAACTTTTTATTATGTATTTTTGGGAAAATATTTTCTTGATTATTTTTTTCAGCTGTCAGAATAGTAAAATTTTGTGATTTCTGCCAATAAGCGCTCGTAAGCAATCCTTGAATTTTATGCTGATTATTTTGTTTTTTTTGATAAAACTCTGTGTTTACCTTTTGAACTGACAACTATAAATGTATTCTAACAATTTTTATCAAATTAAAATGTACCTTAAGACAACGAATTTACAATAAAAACTTTAAAACTTGTCAACTGTCAAATTCTTTATGTCGCCGCTGTTTTGCGCATGCCCGGCTTATTCCATCTGTTGCAGTAATACATTATTGCTATATTTTTTTAGAGTAAATATATTTTATTTTTAACGCCCTGTATCTCACTAGTAGGTGATATTTGACTTAGTGTTATTTAGCAAGATATTAATATTTTGTGGTCCTGAATGAAATATATCCCATTCCATATAAATGTTTATTAATTATAATAGATAACTCCCTTGCATGAGATACCTCAATTTTTTCTGAACATTTACATTTACAAGTTAAGGAAATTCTTCAAAATCATGCACGCTAATCATTTAGATGATTTATAATATTTCGTAGAAACAACTAGACAGGTTATGCACCTGCTTGACGATCTGTCATCATTTATTTTTACAAATAGCATTTTTCGGAATTAATACATGAAAAATGGCTGAAAATATTTAACAAAATATTTATTTTTATACAAAAACTACTCTTAGAAAATTTTACGATTTATTTTTTGATAAATGATTAAGAAAAAGTACAAAAGTTTTATCAATAATATTTTTGGCTAATTTGACAATAAATTTCTAAAAATAAGGAAAAAGGTAAATATCTACTACTTTGAAATGTGTAGACTCGTTTGAAATTGGATTGCAATATTTATAAGTGAAAAGCCATTTTTTAAAAATGTCAAATTGTCGACAAATACATTATAAATTTAACAACGGAGTATATTGGAATTGGAAAGAAAAGAACTTTAAACTTAGTGATTTTAATTTATAATATATTAATTTAATTGACTGTTTTATGAAAAATATATACCAATTTGTTACAACATGTAGTGAACAATCTCAATCTCAACTTATTGTAAGTAGTAACTTTAGTTTAATTTGGTCCATTGTAACTATTTTCCAACATTATTTTGTAGTTTACCCTGATGATGGAAATGATTAAATAAATTTCCGAAAGCTTGGATGAAGTAAAAAGAGTTTTCTTTAACTTATTATTTGCTAAATTCCCCAATAATTGGTTGGTTTTATATTATGAATATATAGTAAATAAATTTATTCTTAAATTATCATGGTTCTGAAAAATGCTCCAGTGTGGAAGAAAAAACCTACGAGGAAGTTATGTATATATATTATTATTTCGTCTTTGTTTATGTTTTGTTTTTTTTTTGCTTTTTTGTTTTCTTTTGGTTTCTTTTTTGTTTTTTTTTGTTTGTTTTTGTTTTCTTTTTGTTTCTTTTTGTTTCTTTTTTGTTTTTGTTCTTCTTGTTTCTTTTTTGTACATAAAGTTTATGTTGCGGGATCTCGCTATGCTCGTCCCGCAAATATTCACACGTTACATAAAATAAGGCATTTCGTAATTGGTTTCTTAAACAGCTATTAAAGAACAATATACTTTCTTTATTTTACTCAGTAATATGTTTATTAAATTAGCACACACTGTCTATTACGTTAAGACGAAATTACAGTTCTAGGAACGAGCGAGGCTATTCCAGAACCGTTTCCAGGGCTTGTTATTGTCGCAAGAATTGGGGCAGCAGTGTGACGAGCTTCGTCTCACTTTGTCAACGTTATGGTCCAATAAAGAACTAGATAAACTCCTTCTCGGAGTTAAGTTGAGTTGCGTTATGTGCCCGAATTAAATTAAAGTTATTCGCCGACTGAACTCGGCACAAAATGATGCGTAACGCCCGTTTGAAGAGTATCGTTTTGTTGTAAATTTAGTTTAATAGGGGTTTCTCGTTGGCGATAAGGAGAAAGTTTTAAGTCGGGGTATTTTGCTTCGTTTTAGACTCCGTTTTAATTATAAATCGTACAGTGGCGTCATCGAAATCATATCTCCAAAAAATCACCATTTTAATCATATTTTAACGATAGTCTAATTTATTTATAGTATATTTATTTAAAACACATTATTTACAATTTATTTATGACGTTCTATTTTAATTTATATAATACTTAGACACTAAGTAACAATTTTAATTTATTTATTACACTTTAACTTTTCATTACAATGCTCTAAACTAAACCAAACTGTGCGCCGATGAGACGGCTATTTATATTAAACCCAACTTTGCTACTAGAAGACTCCAGAGGTTCCTGAAATTTCCATCTCTGACTCAACGGCACTTTCTGCCCGTTCTAGCCGTTTCTAGTTGAATTCCTGAACGTTCCGTCGTCTCGAGCACGAGTCGGTTGCCAACTGAAGGTCGCGCTTGCTTTAGGCACAGGGTCGGATTAGGAATTTCATGACAATATTAATGTTTCATTACTTAACTTTGCTTTGATTTTAGTCACTAGATAGGTAGTTTTAGGGAAACACCTATATCATAAGGTTTAATCTCACATTTTCTTTTTTTAACTAGGTTTATTTTGCTATTAAGTAAAGAATAAGGGGAAATCACTTAATCCATTTAACTGGTTGATAACCTGATTTTGTTTTGTATTACTTACTGTTTATGCGAAGAGGGAAAAATAGTTGATTTATTTTTATGAAGTGTAATAAGGAAGTGTAAGTTAAGGTTGTCTTTTATTCCCTCATATTTTAATAGATTTAAGATAGGATCGTTCTAAGTTATTTAAGGCTTAGCTAAATCTAATTGGCGCCCCCCCTTTTTTTTAAGACAATATATTAGTAATCCCAGATTATTTTTGTGATTACCCACTCCCATCTCCACATGAGTGAACCTGAGCCACACGGCTGACATCTGGGACAACCTGTAGACTTAATACAACGAAATTAACGTTATAGGGTTCACAATGACACAATGTTGATCTCAGTACAGATTTAGATAGTGTTTATAATTTACCTTTTTAAAACACTGCTAAGATCTACTAAAACCCATATTCTGTCATTGTGATCTTCTAAAATTTTGACGACAAGCCGCCACTGCTCGCTACCATTAGCAATAAAGCTGATTTAGTTTCATTGATCCGGTTTTTTCTCCTGTACGCCACTGTTATTTACAAACGCCACGAACGCGAACGATAATTAAATTCAAGACGCGCTCCGTAGTCCTTAGCGAGTCCGCAATAAACCAAGAGTGATCCAAGTCGCTAAGCATATCTACCGGTGGGAGGGGGTACCAAAAGAGAAGAACAACTAATTTAGTATGTGTAAGGAAATTAGCATTCATCCGGTATGAACGAGAAGGCGACGCCAGGCGCTAAAAGGATGTTACAACGTTCGCCAAGAAACGCGACTTCCTCTTATAAATTTCCTTCCTATCTAAGAGTACGGATTTATGCGATATGATGTATTATTGTCTGCAGCAGTGTTTCACAAACGGTAGTGTACACGAACCCCTGGGAATTTGCGTGTTTTATACAGTACCTAAACAAAAAATTGTAATGACGAAATTTTAATTCAATACTGCCTATACGAGTAAATTCTCGTATGATCTGCCAGTTTTTACCTTGGTAAATCGAGCGAACCAAGACTTTCTCTGGAATGCGCTCGAAATATGATAATAACGTCTGCCGATACAAAAAGGGGGCAGCAACATAAGGAAGAACAGAGTCAAACTAAGAACCGTGGACGTAAATAAAAATATTAGGGATAAGATTTTATCAGTCATATCGAAATTAAATAGTTATAAAATTTAAAACCATTTAATTTTAATTGAGGCATTCGTAAAGATATATAAAAGGGTTCTCTTCATTCGAGAAGGGTAATGTTTCTTCTTTATGAATACTGCAATCATTTTCTATTTACCACGTTATAATTCTTTTGTTCTGATTCTATTAGGTTCTATTTGGGTTTTTCTTAAAAGCAAAATTCGAGAGACGCTAAAATGGTGGTTCTCACCTTATCGAGACTGAGGCCCACAAGGGTAAACTCGTAGCGTAACAAAAACGAGAAATGATTTAACTTGGAACGAAATATCGATAGTAGTATTAGCACGTTGTATTTTTTGGTTTGTGAATCATTGGCATTACTTAGGTTAATCCATGTGATGATTTTCACAAGCCTTGATTTTTAAAACCATTCTATATCGCCTTTTGATTAGGGTTTAAAAACTTGTTCTAACAATTTATCCAATAATAATTGGCCTCTTTACCTCTTAAGTCTGCTCATGTAAAATATTTGGGCTCGTTACTTCGCCTATTTATATTCTATTATTAAAGAATAGAAGGATGAGTATTGTAACTATGTCAAAAGAAATAAATAGGCTTTTAGCTCAGAATTATGTTCAGTACATGACTGATTTTTATTTATAAAATAAAAATCTGATGTGTCCAACACATGACTTTCCTATCTAGTTATTATAGGTATTTTCCGGTTATTTTGTACAACCTATTGCAGCATCTCTATAAATGTTTAGAGGATAAACTAAATATATACATTTTCCACATACATCTACCTCGAAACATTTTTCTATAGATATTCATTGAAAACGAAAATACAGAAAAATTTAAATTTAGCACTTTTCCATTACGGTCCATTTTAGAAAAATCATATATAAACAAAAATTATAGAAATCGATATCGCAAACAACTTTTAGTTCAACCATTTTCATAAAAATCAGAATTTTGCACATTTTGTCAAATTTCTCGAATACGGACCATTTCAGGAAATTTTGACATAGAACAAAAATTATAGATAATAATATTAGAAGTAACTTTTATTTGAACAATTTTCTTCTCCAAACATAAATAACAGATATATTCCATAAAATATAAAAACGGCCTCCCATAAAGTACCCCCCCCCAGATGTTCCGACTTTGTCCAAAATCTAATCATTTCACGTCAGGCCGAAATAAACCTTAAGTTTAAAATTTAATGTTTTTTCCTTTATCCGTTTTTGAGTTTTCTTCAAATTTCGAAATTTACACATTTTCTCAAATATCTCGAATACGGTCCATTTTAGAGAAATTATGTATAGGACAAAAATTATAGAAAATTATATTACAAACAACTTTTATTTGAACAATTTTTATAAAAAATTATTTTTTTTACATTTTATCAAATTTCTCGAATACGGACCATTTTAGGAAAATTTTGCATAAAACAAAAATTATAGATAATTATATTAGAAGTAACTTTTATTTAAAGAATTTTCTTCTCCAAACGTAAATAACAGATATATTCCATAAAATATAAAAATGACCACCTATAAAGTACCCCCCCCCCAGATGTTCCGACTCTGCCCAAAATCTAATCAGCTCATTGGACGCTGAAGCAAAGCTTAAGTTTAAAATTTGGTGTTTTTCTGTGTATCGGTTCATGAGTTATGCGTTATACAGACACACACACACACACAGACACACACACACACACACACACACACACACACACACACACACACACACACACACACACACACACACACACAGACATCATCGCGAAAATAGTCAAAACGGATTCAGGGGACCTCAAAACGTAAAAATCCGTCGAAAACTCGAGGTCGAAAAAAATCATGATTCCTATACTTTCCTTATATCTGTATACAGATAGGAAAGTAAAAATGACTTTTAAGAAACCAATCTAACTTTCATGTACGGCAAGCCATCTCTAAAAGTTCCCAAAATACCATTTTTATTAAAGGTTTAAAAATGTAATAAACTGCCTTCAGAAATTAAAAAAAAAAAAACAACAATAAATGTATTCAAAAGTAACCTCAAACAATACTTGATAAATAAACAGAACGGATATACTTTCTTGTGATAACACTCTTTAAACCTGCCCTTTCTAAGTATTTCCCTTAATTTATTGTTATTTTACCCCTCGTTTCACCGCATTTATTATAAATTATTTCTGTTTTGAGATCATGTACTTTATTTTAAAAAATTACTTGATGTTATACGAGGGGGTCTAGCGTTGTATTGTCTGCAAGATGGATATATTTTTTTATATCTAAAAATCGATTTCTTGACATAGCAGCTGATACAAATGGTACTCTTAAATCTTCGACGAGACTCCAGTATGATCTTTCACTTGGCAATTGGTGATATCCAGTTAACAATAAAAGGCCAATAAAAATTTTTATATCCGCTGTAGAAACAAAAAAGCTGTGGTTATTTTGTTGGGATGAGTACAAGTTAGTCTGTGTGACTATATGATCAAAAACATCGTCGGTAAACAGCTTCTCAAATACCTCAATTTCATTCAAATCTTCTAAGTCATGCCTTAAGACTTCAACTCGTTCATTATATCCATTTGTGCTAGGCATACTAATGTCGGTAAAAGCTTTGGTCCATTTGGGTTTGTCAGTCTTTTTTTTTCTTTTGCAAATTTTCCAGTCTTATCGACAAAGGTACATCATCTTCATCATCTTCATCTTCGTCAGAGGTATAATGTAATTCTACTTCTCCTGCAACATCAGTCGGTAGTGCAAAAGTTCCTGGCACAAGATCTTCTTCGTGAATATCCTCCTCGTCAGTAACAATATCAGGATCTGGTGGAATTAAAATTATATCAACCTCATGTTGTGAAGTAGAAGCTTCAATATCCTCGAGAGCCGATGGTAAGCCTGCATATTTCCTTCCATAAAAATGTGTCTCACATTAATAGGACGAAAATCCTCATTACTATCCATATCTGTAATAAAATTACAAATCTTCTATATTTTCTTTCATATGCCCAGTGTACTCGATCGAGTACATACTTTTTCAAAAAAAAAAACTCGATAAACATCTCATTTTGACACAATTATGTACATATTTATTTTAACAAGCTTATTTTGTACCAATAAACCTAAATTCATTATAAAAGGAATTGAATAAACAACACTTACTATAAATAATTGAAGTCGATGAAAGAAAAAATATTTTCAAACGTGCTCACCTCACAAATAACAAATAAAAACAAACAGATACATTACATTTCTGAAGAAGTGTAGTTATCCGAAAGAAAACTGTTTTAACTTCTCTGTAAAAAAGAATAAAACACTAAACTTTGAGCTATTTTCTGATAGATGGCAATAGCAGGTCACTAAATTAATTGTACTCACATGGGTATAGTGGGCGTTAATGGGTTAATGTCAATCCACCACAGAATTGACATCGACACCGAGGAGGTAATTGATTTGTTCGCCGCAAAGAAAGCTAAAAGACTAAAAATTTAATTTTGTAATAAGGTGTTAATATTTCTGTAATGGTTTTCTAATAAATATATGATAAGTAACATTATTTTATTTCTTTTATTAAAACGATTTTATGTTTTTATACTGTTCCACCAAATCAAATCCCCCCGAAATTATTTTCTGGCTACGGCCTTGAGTGCTCCTCCGTTTTTCCCGTTGAATCGGACCAGTAATAACTTAGATTAAAGCTTAGGCACTTCTAGCTTTCGTTCTACGCATGATTTTTCTGTTCGACGTTAATAGAAATTTAATCCCCCACTCCCCCGTTTTACCCTCAGACCGTATGTCTCATTCTTAACCATTGAATATGTACCTCTCGCCTCTTATACATTGAAATCCTTATGTGAGCCCATATCTATTTCCAACTTCTTCAGATGCGTCTTGTCCATATTCTGGATTCTACAAGATTAAAATATATTATGCGAAGGTGTATAGCATCTAAATATTTTTTTAAATATTTAAATTTTATAAAGTAGCAATCGTAATGTGTTTACAATAGTATCTACATGAAAATTCCATCTTAAATGAGAGTCGACAGTTGCTCCTTTTCTCTATTGTCTCATTATTTTGATATATTTTAAGCGATTTACTCGTATTAATACTACTTACTATGTTTAAATTATTAATAGTTTTGCGACGATAGGTTATAGCAACTTATAGCCACAAAACTATTTTTGTGTTAAAGTAGATCCATAGAGAGCAATGTAATTTACAAAGCCATTCTTTCAACATACAAATAAATGACAACTTTAGAATTAAAATGAAAAACAGAACAAAATATCTCAGTATCATAATTGATCAAAATTTGAAATGGGTTGAACAGATTACGTCATTAAAATCCCAAGGTAAGAAGATTCATTTTTAAATTTTATGAATTGAGGAAATGTATGACTACGAGTTTACTAAATATTATTTACAATTCGGTGGTTGAATCTATTTTGCGATATGGTATAATGTGGACTATATGATATTGCACTTCAATCCCTTAATGTAATCCAAAATCGTATTATTAAAATTATCTATAAAAAACCAGCATTATATCCTACCTCTCTTTTATATAATGAAAAAGTGCTTTGTATAAGAACATTATATTATCTGTCTTACTGTACCTTTATTTGTGGAAAGCCTGGATTAAAATACACAACAAATTATTTGCAATAAATATCAAAAGAAGCATACATTTTTAAATAATTTGACATTTAAGAGCAATTCACAAATCACAGTTGACATCTTGATACTTGACAGGCACAACCAAGCATTATTCTGATTTTTGACAAATAAAATGGCGGTAATTATTCTATGAAGTTGCGACAAAGAGCCAGTAAATTCGATGAAGGTGTTTTTGTGGCTAGGAGCGAAATAGTAGTACGCTTAAGTTAGCACCACCATAAAAAAGTCATTTTTAAGAAACTGCTTATATTTTTCATAAATTGGCAGGCTTGGCGACTAATTTCGAATAAAAATAGCCTCCAAAATGGCTATGGTTGCAAGTATGAAGGTCGCAATCCGCCTTAGAAATCTCACCTTTACTATCAACAGCTGTTGTTTGACAGGTCGATAGAGAATGTTTGCAATTTATGGAATGTTAAGAATGTTAGGAATGTCAGACGTTAGAAATAATTGGAATTCCTAAAATTGTCACATAGGAAATGCATAGGCGGATATTAAGAAAATTGATATTAAAGTAGTTAGGATAAACCGAAAATTTTGAAAATCAATAGGGTTCTAAGTTAGAAGTAATTATTCAAGAAAATCAAAACCGCAAGTCAATCAGAACTTTCGTTCTAGAGTTATCGGGCCGGCATCCATACACACAGACGAGCAGACATTTTCGGAATGATCGAAAACATGAAAAAAAAGTTTTAAAAAATTTTTCGTCTGCACGAATGCAATACTGAGGCCCCATAGGAAGGGCCTCAGTAATTATTAGTCTAATACAATGGACTTTTATTTAGGGATAAATATGTTTATTACGAACTATCTAAATTTTATATTCACTAAAAAATATTTATAATTACTTCAGAAAAAAAAAATGCAACTATAAATCAGATAAATTTTGGTTTAACCTTGTATTATTTTTTTTGTATGTTAAGCTTTCATTTTAATTTTAATAATACTTGTAATTGTTTTACGATTATATTTTAGTTTTTCGTTATGAACCGCTATTCAATTTAACATATAAATTTTAATAGTAACCGAATTTTATTCATTATATATCTACTTTAATTATTATTTTTTCAAATATATTAAAAACATCACGTTTTAGTAATGCCATACTTCCCTTAATATCCCTTAAACCAGCCCTGCGTTAAATGCATCCCCATATTCATATATTTAGACTTTCGTCTATTTTGTTGGAAAACAATAACATCAAGATTCTCCAGATGTTCTCGAGTACTTAAACTTTGAATTTGGATTCCTGCGAAAGATACTCCAAGTGGCTATTTCGAAGCAAAACTTTGCCGGTTCCTTAGGGAATAAGCGCATACATACGGTTTCAGCGCGGCCATCTACATCTAAAATTTGGAGTCCCCCAACGGAGTTTTCAACTAATTCTAACAGGAGTTACCAATTAAATGTGATGCAGAAAGTGGTAAGAGACATTGGACAAATTTCTTTTTTAATATTTTGTTGAAAATTCCACACCTGTAATTTTGAACCAATCAAAATACGTGTTTTTGACAGATCACCATGACAACGGAGGTATTTTAGTTGAAATTTTTTTCTCGTGGGGTACCCAACAGCGAATTATACTGGAAATTTTTTGACGTTTACAATAACAGACCATTTTTGACAGACTGGTTTTTATTTGTTCACATAATAGGTTTAGTTTTGATTCATTTTAGTTACAATGCTAAGGTGTTTTCTATATTCTTCGGCCACTTCTTTTCTTCTTAATGGCGAAAATGCAGGACTTTGGATGCTTTGAATTATGTGTCTATGTCTAATAAAATATATATATAATATTTAGACACTAATTTATTCACCTTTTTCCCATTCAGCACTTTGAATTTTGCGTAGTTTAGGTGCAAATATTCGTGGACAATTCGGAACAAATTTTCGTTTTTCAAGTTGGAGCCACAATTAATCCGAGTAAGTAAGTCATAGTGCAATGATTGATCATTACATCAGACAATTTCACGCATATTTTGCATAGCGTATGATTTTCAAATCGATTCATTTTTAAACAAATAGGTAATTTTGTTGGTTTTACTTGCTGTGCAATATTCTTTATCGCAACAAAACGCGAGTTATTTAATGTTTTGAACTGTCAAAATATAATGATCACAGCCTCCTACGATTGATGCTTGCTGACGCTGGTTATGAATTTCATACCATTTTAAAGCGCTCATAACGCATGTTAATAAAAACGCAAAAAAACAATTTTCTACCACTTGTAGTTATTCAAAACTTATGTAAAATTAAAGAATATACTATTTTCTATTTTCAAATGGTATTCCCATGCAACTACAATGAGTAGAAATAAGCAATTTGAAGGCCTAAATAATTGCAGCGAAACATTTTTTTACGTCGGGCCGCTTGACAACTTCAAAACTGAAATTATATTCTAGGTTAGGGTCTCACTTAGTTACCATGACAACTCAACAATCAAGGCGACAACACCTTTTATGTTTCACTGGTGACTTGGAGAAAATAATTTGCATTGTCGAGAAACGAAAAATAAATTTTAAAAATATTTAATTTTCAACCATAATTCGGCGTGGAATTTTCTTACCGAATACCACGCGAGGTCAAATTAATATCAGGAAATTTTTTCTCGCTCATGAATATTTTTAGAAAATTTCATGAGCTCGAAAAAATTTCCGGAAATAATTTGACCTCTAGTGGTATTACTAGTGATAATTTAACAAAAATTATAAAAAAAAATAAAGGATTAATATATTTCAACTTTGATATCCTGTATCTTTTTTATTTAATTTTATTTACACACATCATCCTATATATCTGAATATTATGTCAAAATAACCAGATTTGGTATATTTACAAAAGTCAATATTTAAATTTTTCTTAATATTGGCTCGCACTTTATATTAATAATAAGCGGGAGAATCGTTTTGCAAAACTAATTTCTATTTATGCAGCTAAGTGTGCATCGCATGTCTGAAAATATGAAACACGATCCACGCTTTGCAATACATTATACGTTTCAATGGTGATCTATTACACCCACGTTCTTCTTTCAACTGAAATTTGCCTAGTCTCGCGAATTTTGACGGCAACGTACATATTACTCAACGACCCGATCATTTTGCAAAATGATTAATGAACCTAAAGTATTGCATTCATATTCGAATTGCTTTTCAAAATAAAATTCATGCTATAACGCCCTACCAATTAATCCTGGATACGGCTCTGTGTAACGTCACCTAGCGGGCCTAGTCAATTGTGTTTTACTTCGGGTGTCCTCGTATACAGAAGCCGAAGACAGTAGCAGACGTAGCAGCCATATTTGAATTTATCCTTTATTTTTTATATTTTATGTACAGGAAAAACAATTTTAAACGCAACTAACTTAATTTTAATCACTACATACTAAAATCCCATGCACATTTTCATTAAAATATGTCAAGTCATTTTAGAATACGAATTTATACTTTAACACCCTGTAACTTTTTTTACTATCCATTTTTTATGTAAATAAGTCAGTTTAAATTGACTTATTTTCGACCTCAGAAACTGCGGTTGAATTTACTTTTATGTTATTCCTTGTATATTATTCATAGAAATTCATAGAAATTCATAGAAATTCATAGAAATTCATAGAAATTCATAGAAATTCATAGAAATTCATAGAAATTCATAGAAATTCATAGAAATTCATAGAAATTCATAGAAATTCATAGAAATTCATAGAAATTTATAGAAATTTATAGAAATTCATAGAAATTCATAGAAATTCATAGAAATTCCTAAAAATTCATAGAAATTCATAGAAATTCATAGAAATTCATAGAAATTCATAGAAATTCATAGAAATTCATAGAAATTCATAGAAATTCATAGAAATTCATAGAAATTCATAGAAATTCATAGAAATTCATAGAAATTCATAGAAATTCATAGAAATTCATAGAAATTCATAGAAATTCATAGAAATTCATAGAAATTCATAGAAATTCATAGAAATTTATAGAAATTTATAGAAATTCATAGAAATTGTTAGAAATTGTTAGAAATTGTTAGAAATTCATAGAAATTCATAGAAATTGCTAGAAATTGCTAGAAATTGCTAGAAATTGATAGAAATTGATAGAAATTGATAGAAATTGATAGAAATTGATAGAAATTGGTGACATTTGTCAGTTTAAATGGAAAATATGTATTCCTCTCAATGAACGACAGGCCCTAGTTTGGTAGCAAAATGGATCTTCACCTTAGAATGCACAATTTATGATAAATTAGCTAAAGAGGCTGTATCCAAATGGATGGATTGGAAACAGAGGTCCTATTCTTTGCCCTGCACGTTCACTAAACTTAACTATTCAGTTTTTCTTGAGTACTATTTAAAAAACTTTGTACGTCAAACAATTGGTTGTCAAACAATTTTTCTATAAAATATTGTGGAAATTCTAGTTATTTTAAGAGCATAGATAGAACATGTAGAAATATCCTTTTTACCGACCATTATTCTGTTTCTTTTTTGATAAAGTAAACTTACAAAACTATCATAAATCTCGAAATTCTTGTTTATTTTTAATTTTTCCATAAATATGTGCACTTCAAATAACGTATTATTTGGACCTGTCCTATAAGGGTTGTTCACCTGAAGTTTGGTTTCTAGGCCGAAAACTTTTCTCATTAAAATGTATCAGCTCATAAATACGGAAATAAAAAAACGCACATGCAACAGAAAGTTCAAAACTGTGCCACAATTTGAACTTTTCTACGTACATAAATCAAGAAAAGTTTTAGATTTTAAATTCCAAATCGAAAATTCAGTTGCGCTTGTGTAAAACCATTTTAGACCAACTGATTTTAATTGTGGGTGTAGGAAGCAATGGAGATGGCATTTAGTAAGTATATGACACAACAAGGCGGATAATATTTAGTAGTGGGGATAGAATAAGTAATGTATTTAGACATGTTTAAGCACAGCCATTAAATATTAAAAATTTGTAAAGTAAACATTTATTTTAATGAGGGAAAATATAACTGATGGTTCAAAAAATGCCCAATTGAAAATTTGACGGGAGTTGTCAATCAAACTCTTTATTTTAGTACAGTTATATTGCAATTATTTATTATATTATAGTAAAGGATTATTAGGTCAATTGTGTTTTTACAACAAGTGATTAAACCGTACGCGCCGCGTCATCTTCTGATTAATTTCAGATCTAACATCGTATGTACACTCTACGCAAAATCCAAACACGAAAACAAAACGACCACAAGTAAAACAATGTAATTCCAGGTCTGGAAATATTTCATGTACACTGTAACAGCTCCAGACGTTTCAACAAATAATAATAACACTGAACAAACATTCTCAAGCAAGCTCCCAACCGAATTGACATTCTTAAGTGCTGCTTAATCTAAAATCAACAAACCAAAACTTGACTGCGCGACGCCAACTTCAACTAATCGCAATAAATGTCTAAATGAATATCCTTCCCCTTGTTTTGTATTCCGAGTTAAGGATAAGAAAGGAATCGAGGATGGTATATTGTCAAAGAAGTGAACGGCAAATGAAAATTTCTTTAGATTTATTGTCAACTTTTTTCTCTCAATAATATTTAAACCGGCTTGTTTTTTATAATTAAAAACATCTTTTTTTATATAAGAAATTGTTTCCAGTTAACCTTTCAAAAAACGTATAAAAAAATAATATACACACAAAGTTAGTTTAAAACGTAAATTTGTGTTTTTGAGAGTAAATATAAGACTAAAAAAATTTTGATTATCTAATAATGTAGGTACCGTACGCCACTGACAAACGAGCTCACCTCTATTGAAGTCCCGAAATCCTCCTGCGACAAAACGCTATCAATTACTCCATCTACAGATCCGCCATATTTACATAAATCCCTTACCGTGGAAATCGGCCATAACGGCCTGGATTTTAAAGCGTTTCAGCCAATGGCCGATTGGTGTGTATTTCTAGTTATTAAACCCTTTGTATTGCGGCCTTTAATGCCGGCCATGCATTATCTAACCTAAAACGACCGAAGGGTGACCCTTAATCAGCTTTATCCATCTGCACACGGCGCACTCCAAAAGTTTTCTTAAAATTTCATTACCTTGAGTTTAAACGTAATCATAATATCCCAATTTAGACTTTATTCCACATGTCTTATGATTTTTCTTGTAATTTATGGTGTTTTGTTCCATGACATACTTTGAAACTTATCCAGTATGTCTTTTTATCACACATTGTAGGTCTAATTTCTTTCCAAATTATAAATCAAAGCTTTTCAACTTGCAAAAAATGTTAATTGAGTATGATTATTTACAACAAACTATTTTACACCCTTTGATTTTTTTATTCTAATAGTACCAATTCTCTGAATAGTGTATTTCCAAGCAATCTCACAGAGTTCGACGGTAAAGGAAAATATATAGCCCTCTATATCTCCTTTACGTGACAGGCAGCGCCCTCGTTCGTCAATAGTCAGCAATACAATTCGGACGGCCGTGCTTGATGTAAATTTCTGTCTGCATTATTCATTTAATTAGAATATGGCTTCTTGGGATTCCAGGAAATTCCTTTCGGTTCCTGTTGAATGCCTCTGTTGAATTGTTACCGATTTAAGCCCTGTCATCTTTTGGAATATAAAGAAGATTGAGGCGTCAATATATAAAAAACTCTATTGTACATATTTTTAATAGAATTTTAAAATTTAGAGTATTCAAGCACTTATTCTTTCTTGCATTTCACTATGAACAATATTTTTGGTTTTGCTTTCGGGGCATCATCATAACGCAGTAGTTATTGAATTGTTAATACATAGTAAGTAAACGCCATCAGCGGTTTTAGTGCTTTCGTTTTCTTTTCGCGACAGTTGAAAAAGTTCAATTTTCAGCTTCATCGATCAGTGTGCCAAGAACAGTGTAGAGAGAACTTTTCTCATGGCTAACTGGGGAAATAAAAATAAAGAAACAGTCTAAAATGGCAGTCGACCGTAAAAGTTGACAACGACTGAGAGACGGGTTTTAAAAGGAGTTAAAACTCCGGGATAGAGTCACGGAACTTTTGATGGACTCCGTTCATTTGAGTAAAATAAAATGGACGTATAAAGAAACAGTCGAATCTACGAAGCGTGAGGTTTAGTCTAGGTATATACAGAGTGTAAAATATGTGACAATTAATTACTAAGTAAGAAGTTTATTTCTAAACTAAAACTGAAATAAAAACTCACCTTCGAACAATTAAGAAGATCCCAAGTCCTTTAATGGTGTATTTGAGGAAAAATACACGCTGCAAAACGGAATCAGAATTTCTATGTGTGGTTGACCTAGAAGAGAATAAAGAAAAGATCAAAATCTGGTGAAAAACTTGTATAAAACAGGTATTTATAGTACTTACGTGAAATGAACGATTACAAATATAGATAACTTGTATATTACAAATGATTGAAAGTTCATTGTCTTTTGAGGTTAAAAACGAACTTAATCTCTGTCAGAGATAACAGGAGATGTAGTTACTTACAAATATCGTGCTGTCGTGAATAAGACATATTCTAAGGGACACACTAGGGTATAATATCCGCTGTTGTCATATGCCTATTTCATTATTCTCGTTTTGTTTACAAAATTATTTACATATATTAAAAAAGCTAAAATAATTCAACCTATTTTACTGCAACTGAACCCAAAAAATGTTGAATAATTTGTTATATCAAATTTAACTAAATTAGATATAATTTCACTAAATTAGATGTAATTATTTTCAATAAATTCCAAAACTTGTTAGTGGTATATTGGATATTAAGTATTTTTTACGAGATGTGGCAACAGCTAGTATTTTGTAGGCGGGGCATATTACGTTGTTTATTGTGAGCTTAGACAACGGAATATAAAATATTCATTCATAATTCCATCAACTTGTTTTGACAGTTGGCGTTGTAGAGATTGTTTAGTGTTATTGTTCATCGGATTTTCTCAGTTTTTTCTTGTGAAAGTGATTTCCCATTATTTTGTTAACATACAAACTTTAAAAATGGTGAAACAGTGCAAAATTTGTAAAAAACAAGACAAATTGGACCCAAATTCTTCGTTTCATATGTAAGTATTTATAGGTTAGAATTTACTTATCATAGACGTAGGTACCAATTACGAAAAGTATCTTATATATTTTTAAATTATTAGTATTATTAATGTTTTGAATTAACCATGGTTGTCAATTAGCCTTAACAAAGCAGGAGAAGATGCGAAATTTTAAAATTGGTACTGGGAATATTCCTAAAAATCTCAAAGTACCTAGTTAATCTTATGTAAAAATCGAATTTGTGTAAAAATTCTGCATTTTTTTATTAAATCTCTTTAAAACGGGTTTTAAAATGATTCAATTTAATTGAAAAAAGTTTCATAGGTAGTGTTATTTGGCAAAACTTTTGTTTTTAGTACCTAGGCATGTCAAAAAATTATTGTTATTTCACTGTACAAAAAAATCTGATGTGTCCAACACATGACTTTCCTATCTAGTTATTATAGGCTTTTTTCCGGTTATTTTGTACAACCTATTGCAGCATCTCTATAAATGTTTAGAGGATAAACTAAATATATACATTGTCCACATACATCTACCTCGAAATATTTTTCTATAGATATTCATGGAAAACGAAAATACTGAAAAATTAAAATTTCCTACAATTTTTTCATTACGGTCCATTTTAGAAAAATCATGTATAAACAAAAATTATAGAGATCGATATCGCAAACAACTTTTATTTCAAAAACTTTCATAAAAATCAGAATTTTGCACATTTTGTCAAATTTCTCGAATACGGACCATTTCAGGAAATGTTTACATAAAACAAAAATTATAGATAATAATATTAGAAGTAACTTTTATTTGAACAATTTTTTTCTCCAAACATTAATAACAGATATATTCCATAAAATATAAAAGTGGCCTCCCATAAAGTACCCGCCAGATGTTCCGACTATGTCTAAAATCTAATCAATTCACGTCAGGCCGAAATAAACCTTAAGTTTAAAATTTAATGTTTTTTTCTTTATCCGTTTTTGAGTTTTCTTCAAAATTCGAAATTTACACATTTTCTCAAATATCTCGAATACGGTCCATTTTAGAGAAATTATGTATAGAATAAAAATTATAGAGAATTATATTACAAACAACTTTTATTTGAACAATTTTTATAAAAAATTCTTTTTTTTACATTTTGTCAAATTTCTCGAATACGGACCATTTTAGGAAAATTTTGCATATAACAAAAATTATAGATAATTATATTAGAAGTAACTTTTATTTGAAGAATTTTCTTCTCCAAACGTAAATAACAAATATATTCCATGAAATATAAAAATGACCACCCATAAAGTACCCCCCCAGATGTTCCGACTCTGCCCAAAATCTAATGAGCTAATTGGACGCTGAAACAAAGCTTAAGTTTAAAATTTGGTGTTTTTCTGTGTATCGGTTCATGAGTTATGCGTTATACAGACACACACACACACACACAGACATCATCGCGAAAATAGTCAAAACGGATTCAGGGAACCTCAAAACGTAAAAATCCGTCGAAAACTCGAGGTCGAAAAAAATCATGATTCCTGTACTTTACTTATATCTGTATACAGATAGGAAAGTAAAAATCTTGAGAAATCTACAATTGACTTTGATTAAAGGTTCGCGTTTCCACGCATAAAATTTTTACCAAAACAGCAGAAAGCATGCAATATTTTATCACAAAATTAAAAAAAAAAATTCGTACCTACTAATAATTCAGTACATTAGGATCAATTAAATAAATAAATCACATTAGGAAGCAAAAATTCTAAATATACCGGGTGTTCAAATTAAAGTGTTACAGTTAAATACCGCCGAAAATATGTATCTTAGAAAAAAGTTTCAGACAAAAGTTTTATAGTTTTTTGGGGGAAACATTTTGGATAATTTCATTTTTTTATAGCTGGCCATATCGAGATGGACTTTGTTTATTAAATTGGAACCCCATTATTTTTTTTTTCATATTCTTAAAGTACATAAAAAAAATAAGAAACTTTTGATGGAAATATTTTTTTTGTTCGACTTTTACTTTTTGAGTAACAGCTACTTGAAAATTTTGCTGGACGAAAAAAAAGTTGACCATATTATGGTTAGCTATAAAAAACGATTTTAGCCAAAACTTTTTCCCCACTTTCGTCTGAAACGTTTCTTTTATAATAGGCGGTCTTTAGCTGTAACACTTTAATTTGAACACCCGGTATATTTTAGATCTTTGAAATCCCTTGTTTCAGCGGATAAACATTATTCTATCAAAACAGCAAAAATAATATTTAGCACTTAATTTTAAATAGGTACAATTTTTTTTTTTAGAAATAATTCAGAACATTACTGTCAATTTCATAAATAAAAAAAAAATAGGAATAAATATTTTACTTGTAATTTTTAGCTATTGCATTCAGGCAGAATTTTCATGAACTATTTTGATAAACACTTAAAACCTAATTTAAAAGAAATACTCTCTTAAAACTATAATCTATGGATTTATAAAGATTATTTACATAGGTCCATAAATACATATTGATTACCTACCTGTTTAGAATTTTATTTTTGTTTTGATATAGAAAATAGGATTAAAACAATTCCAGGAAATAGGATATAAATTGTTTATTTATAAATAAGGGATTGATTGATTCATTGGAAATACCAACAGTTTACACATTGAGGCAGATAGTTTTGAACATGGATTTTAAAAGAATATTTACATTATTATTATTTTCTTTGAGTTTTATAGTGTGACGCCTCTTAGTTTTATGTAAAAAAAATATTTATTATTTATCTATTCGACACAAAAATAACTCATTTTAATGTATATTTAATCTCAATAATTGAATATACTGACGATTAGTTTGACACAATTGTCACTTATTTAACATTTTAAAAAGAATTGTATTGGGTGACCAAAATATGAACTACCTAGAACAGATATGAAATATATCCGTTTAAATGAATGCAATAGCATACTTTTTCGTTTTGTATTCTGTACGTAGATAAGCTAATATCCATGTGGACTAAAAAAAATTATTGTTTGATCTAAGAACAAACCCTGAATATTTAGAACCAGTGACTTTTATAAATTAGCGACAGCAAATTTAATAGTATTATTTTATTTATTATCGTATATTTTTTAATTAGCTTCAATTTTTTTATTTAGATAACTTTTGTACGGCCCGATTAAACTTTGGTGCATATTAGAAATGTATACAAATTCCTATCATCTGTAAAAAAAGATGCCTTTAAAAGTCTTCTAAATTTATATATCGTTAATGAATTAAAAACTCAACGAATTTTGCAGAAAACATATGTGTACTACTGCTCAATATATCTATATTAAAATACAAAAATTTTTACGGGGTTAAAAAAACATATATTTTTAAATAATTTAATTTATCCCGTTCCTGGGGTACGCCAATGCAATTTATTTATACACCGCTGCGACTAACAAACGTGTACGGCCTTCAGTCCTGCAGTATATCCCCTCCCTTACCTCACACATCACGTCTTTCCTCTCCTGATCACCAAATCGACTAATTTGATGTTGGCATCATAGATATTCTATTTTATGAATGAGTAGTTATATCTCCCTTGTTATCTCTGATCTCTGTATATAGTTTAGTTTAGGTAGTTTTTAAGAGTGATATTAGGTGGCGACACAAATACTTTATGTAAAAAAATTGCCCATATTTTATAGATGTCGCCAATATAAATTTGTAGATTCCTACACAATTTTTTTGAGTAGTTCGGCACTTGATAAAAAGACGTCCATATTTGAACCAATTTAAAACTGTCAGCAAGGTATTATTACATAAGTTTTCTTTTTTCCAGTTTTAAAAAGGATTCGACTAATTTTAAATTAATTTTTAATTCTGTTTTCGATTTATTTATTTATTTGTATCCTTGTTATGATAATAAAAAAATATATGAAAGTAAGTCAAACTTCTATTCAATGTCAGAGTTTTATTTTGTATCATTAATAGTAAGGGGAGAAATAGAAATTCTAATATAGTCCAGTGATAAAAGTAAATTTTTTCCTAATAGTAATGAACAAGCTTAACTTTCTAAATTTATTTGTTGACAAACAATAAATTCACATGATTAATATAATTAAATGCTCACTCTGAACCGACACTGAGAGTAGAGTCATCTATACTCTATATATAGAGTCATCTATATTCAAAAGTATTAGGACAGACTATATCAATGGAAGTAATTTATGAGTTTCAACTATAATGAGGTATTGGTTTGAACATATGTCTACCGGCATAGTACATAAAAGACACTCATACTAGTGTTGGATACTTTCTATAAGTAAATTAAAAATATATGTTTCTTACAATATTATGACATTTAACTAGTATGTGAATAAATTTTATCGAAAAGGATAAATATAATTAATTTTTGGTAGCAAACGACAAATAATAATGTTACTTTAAATATTGTGTCGATATGAGACACATTAAGACAGTTTTGGCCCCATTTGCCAACATTTCTTATCTGATTATATGTATGAACCTAAATGTTGATGGAATTAGTATTAAATGTTTTCTTAGCATATAAGAAGTGAACATTTTACTCATAGAAAGACATTGCCAGAAGATGTTCTGAAGGAGATATGGGAAAAGTAATCCTACCCATAACCGAAACCTGACATCATGGATTAGAGTAAAATATCACAAAGGAACAGTGTTTGGGGTAATTTTAGGCAAAGATAAAAGCAATCCCTTTTAAGTTTTTATGTTTGAAAAAAAATGAAAATGAAAAAGTTCGACTAATGCTGTTTATTTATTTAAAATACTTTTTATTTATCATAATATAACACCAATATTTATTTTTAAAGGACACCCTTGTAAAGAATGTCCCTTTTTTCTGACCGTCTTTCAAATTATCCATGTTTTAATACAAAAATGTAGTAAGTGTACGTAGTTATCGATCCTATGCTATAGCACAAAATAAAAATAAAAAATCCTGTTTTTTTTTGCGACCAAAACGAATTATAAAAACTTACAAGTCCCCAAGTAAATTAGGAATCATCAGAAATTTCGTCCCCAGACGCAACGTCCCGTAAATTATGAGCTCCGGATCGTTTCCAGACTAAAAGGGAATTAATGAGGCTGCTTCTCTTCTTCTCTCGGCATAGGTTTAAAATCAATGAGCGGCTTGGGAAACGTGTCTATATCGATTAGGGCCTCTTTGTCTCTGTCTTGCCATCTCTGAGGTATCGGCGCGACGAGGTTGTTCGAGAAAGATTTAAAAAACCGTAAATAACTGCTCGTACGATATTAGAACTGGCGCAGTCAATAGGATTTCTATTTTTAATAATCCTATTGACTGCGCCAATTATTTTTGAACTAATATTGTACAACTCAACTAGCAAAATAGCTTTATTATTTTCAGGTATATTTATATTAAATTGCTGTTTCTAAGATGTTTAATTGTTTTATATTATTAATATTATCGTATATTCTTTTACCTTTTATAATATATCAAATTATTACTTGGGCTGTATTTATTTCTATTTATGTTTGTATGTCCTGAATTCGGTAGAACATTTCAAATTCAAGATAGCGATAACGAGATATTTACTTATTTAATGAGTAATCACGTTCCACCCTTCCAACGTAGAGAAACCGCGCTACGGTTATTTCAATATTTAACAACCCCATTGTCAGTTGGTAGTCGTTTCAAAATCCTGGGCGTGATGTTTATGTACGCATTCTGTTATTTGCTTTTTGATAATAATGTAACTAAACAACACAGATTTAATACATTTTTTTTTGTTTCAGGTAAGTTCATATCAACTTAGAAACTATACGGTAATGTATGCAGTGTTAATTGTCTATTAAAAAAAAATTAGTAATGTACGTCGAAACTTGAACGGTGGATATTTCTATTTAAAGTTTCTAGATACTTTGATATGCACTACACATATTTATTTTAAGTCCGATGACACTTAAAACATTTTTTGTTACTTTAAAGCCTCAAAATGTGTTGTCCAGTCTTATCCATAAAAATGTGAATTTTGTTTAATTTTTTGTTGTAAAAACAGTGTTTACAAAACATTCTTTTAAATAGTTTAAAAAGTTTTTTTTGAATCTGTACCTTTATTAAACGATATACGTCAGAAATTGTAACTTCATTTTGTTTAAAAATGCGTGTGGCACTTAGGGATGGGCTCGCCTGATGTATTGATTGAAATATGTTGGAAATATTTCCAACAATTACAAAGGCGTAAATGAAAGAAAGCCTAATTACCCTTGTCTCCTTCAAATTCAACACTGAATTGTAATGCTCACCCGATAGAATGTTGGCTATATTGTGTTGTTTTCGAGTGAAGTTATCAAAGTGTCAACAACTTCGGAACAACTCGAATAACTCCGCAAACGACAATTGTGGTTTACATTTTGGAAATTACCTAATCGAGAAATACCTACAACAAAGCGCGCCTTAACAAAACCGAGCTCTTATCCTATTATACAGTTCGCCATTCCTCCAAGAGCCTCTCCCTAAATATTTCACTTATCAAACTTTACCCTTAAGACAATTATAGACCAACAATGGTTTTTCTTTCGAACTTTCCGAGTGGATCTTAACAAACTCCATAATGGAGTGGTGAACGGAATGGTGCGGTTTTGGCAGTAACGTAGATGGAAATTTTTTACGAGGGGATTTCTGGTTTTATATTAAATATTTAGTGGTTTGGTTTTTACTTTATAACGATTTATCTAAAATTTCAAAGATATTATGGACCAGTCAATTTATTCACAAAAAAATTATTACGCAATGAAAAAAATTAAAATATTTTTAAAGAAATCTTATTACCTAAACAAAAATCAGAACAGAACACAAATAAGATATCTGATCATCATGTTTTAAGAGATTTGTTAACTATCATAATTTTCTTTTATTTTGTTTATTTTGTTTATTTTGTTATTTTGTTTATTTTGTTATTTTGTTTATTTCGTTTATTTCGTTTATTTCTTTTTATTTCTTTTTATTGCTTTTTATTTCTTTTTATTTCTTTTTTTTTTCTTTTTTTTTCTTTTTATTTCTTTTTATTTCTTTTTATTTCTTTTTTTTTTCTTTTTATTTCTTTTTATTTCTTTTTATTTCTTTTGATTTCTTTTGATTTCTTTTGATTTCTTTTGATTTCTTTTGATTTCTTTTAATTTCTTTTGATTTCTTTTGATTTCTTTTGATTTCTTTTGATTTCTTTTGATTTCTTTTGATTTCTTTTGATTTCTTTTGATTTCTTTTGATTTCTTTTGATTTCTTTTGATTTCTTTTGATTTCTTTTGATTTCTTTTGATTTCTTTTGATTTCTTTTGATTTCTTTTGATTTCTTTTGATTTCTTTTGATTTCTTTTGATTTCTTTTGATTTCTTTTGATTTCTTTTGATTTCTTTTGATTTCTTTTGATTTCTTTTGATTTCTTTTGATTTCTTTTGATTTCTTTTGATTTCTTTTGATTTATTTTGATTTCTTTTGATTTCTTTTGATTTCTTTTGATTTCTTTTGATTTCTTTTGATTTCTTTTGATTTCTTTTGATTTCTTTTGATTTCTTTTGATTTCTTTTGATTTCTTTTGATTTCTTTTGATTTCTTTTGATTTCTTTTGATTTCTTTTGATTTCTTTTGATTTCTTTTGATTTCTTTTGATTTCTTTTGATTTCTTTTGATTTCTTTTGATTTCTTTTGATTTCTTTTGATTTCTTTTGATTTCTTTTGATTTCTTTTGATTTCTTTTGATTTCTTTTGATTTCTTTTGATTTCTTTTGATTTCTTTTGATTTCTTTTTATTTCTTTTGATTTCTTTTGATTTATTTTGATTTCTTTTGATTTCTTTTGATTTCTTTTGATTTCTTTTGATTTCTTTTGATTTCTTTTGATTTCTTTTGATTTCTTTTGATTTCTTTTGATTTCTTTTGATTTCTTTTGATTTCTTTTGATTTCTTTTGATTTCTTTTGATTTCTTTTAATTTCTTTTATTTCATTTCTTTAATTTCTTTCTGTTATTTATTTTATTGCATATTGTTGACCTGCATAATATTTGTAATTCAATTATTTCAATTTTATAAATTTTGGTACCTGTTTGCTATTTAATGTCAGTTTACTGCATACCAAAAATTTACCTTCGCCAGCTGGACTCCCTAAATTTTTATTTTAGTAATATACCTGCGTAAATTTACTATTCAAAACATCTGAATCATTTAGTAAAATTGGTAAAATTTTATATATAAAATTTTTAAAAAATTTATTTATCACTGAAATGTAGAACAAAAGAAAACCTAATATACCTACGCAACTGGCTGAACCGAACTGGAAAAGGATTATGAGATCTTCCAGATATCCAGATACATACACCTTTCAGGCCGAGAGAGAAGTTTAAATTGGACTCGGGAACAACGGTGTTGGAAGTAATGACTGTAATTGTCGGGAGAAACAAAGCAATTATGGAACGGAAGTAGTTGCGCTTTAGTTTTCTGGACTCTCTGGCTACAGAACGCGGCCAACCGTGAAGGTTTCCTAGATTGGGTCAATATAAAGAACAATTACAGGTTTTACGCGTCGTGGTATTAGAATTATGGTGATTCTAATCGAAATGCATTCTTCTTTTAGATAATACAAAAACAAAAAAAAATAGTTATATTTTACTAAATGAGGTTTTAAGCTTTTCTTTGTGGCTACTCGATAACACATTGTTTATCACGACCAGAAATCTTTTCTCTTTTTCTAAACCATAAAACGAATTTCATAACCATTAACAACACCTCGTTCGTATTATTCCACATTTCCAAACCCCCTCCTTCCCCCTCTCGTCCTATCTCACGACATCTGACTAATAAATCCTATCAACTTTATAACTTCATATTACCCGAAAAAAATATCTTCTATAAAAATGCGGCTTTATCAGTGCCGCTGCCTAAACTGTATTTTATTTATAACCGGAGGCGGTGAATTCCCCGACTCCCCTCTCCCCTTCCGCCTGCTCCTGGGAGTAAAAAAACTTGTGTGCGTTGTTATCATGCGACGCACGACCAATCTATGAGTTACCTCGGGTTTTGTGTGTTTGGCACGTTTTGGGGGTATCGATACGGTCAAACAGAAAGGGGGGAGAGTTGCAACGAAATTAATAGTGACGTTGCAGTGGCGTATCAATTCTTGTATCAAATCAAATCGTTCAATTAGAAATTGTAAGAACGATCCTATTGATTGCGCCAGTTATCTATTACCCTCTACTTATGACGGGACTGAATCAATGCAACTTGACGCGAACAAAGACAGAGCAACTTTGAACCACGTTCGCTCTAAGCCCTAAACTATATATCCAGCAAACTCAAATAATCCGGGATTTCTCTGGATAGCTGCTTCGGCTTCACCAAAACCTCGGCATATATATGATTTTACGTAGGGTTGGCGAAGTCCCTTAGTGCCCATTAAACGAAAGCAACATCTGATAAGCCCATATTAAACAGCTCGAGCCTATAAAGTTTTTATGTCTTCGACGAGCGGTTATTTACCGCAACGTGTAAACAAAGGCTTGTTTCTTAGTTTCACTTTCGTGTGGATTTTGTGGGATGAATAGAGGGAATTGACCTCTTATCAAAAATTGTTTTGAGGTTAAGTTCCATGAAGTGCTGGTTTTTTTTAGTGGCGCAGTTTGTAGGATCATTTGATTTTTTTAAATTAAACTAATGATCTAACTTAGTTTTGTACTGTTTGTCCTACCTCTTTTCAGGAAGATTGCGACATAACTAACTAATACAGACAACAAGCAATTTGAACTGTTTTTTTTTTATTTAGCAATTGTGTTTGGAGTGAAAGAGTGTGTTACTATTTTGATAGCTTATTGCTATTTTAATTTGTGATATGGAAAAGCAAAAAAGTTTTAAACAATAGTTCTATGGATTTGAAAAAGATATATTCTAAAAGTATTTTTGGATATACAAGGTAATACGCGTTTGCTTGACAAATAAAAAAATATTTTTTTAAATTAAGCACCCTGTATTTTGTTTCAGTTACACTATATTCTATTCTAGAATATTTTAAAGTATAATGACTAAATAAAATAAGTGCTTAGAAGACAACAAACAATCCAATTATAAATGTTGAACATTTTTATATTTTTATTCACGACCGGGCGATAAATTCCAGATCATAAATACTTTTAGCGGGCGTAAAGTGCCCCTTTATCGCCGGCCGGGCGGTAAAGTAAATTTCTTTTATAATGACCTTCTCACAAAAGGCGAAAGAGAGAAAATAGTTATTTATTACTAAAGTATCATTAAAACGGTCGTAAACAAAATTTTATACAGGGTGTCCCATTAATGTGTAATTGTTCAATATTTCAGTATTTCAATTTTTGTTATAGACACTCAAAAAAGTTATATGGATTTTAAAAATATATACAGGGTGTTGCGTTTTGCCTGGAAAATAGAAATTTATGATTTTTAAATAGAACACCGATTATTTTATTTTATTTTTAGGTTGGCTTGGTAATACACTTTTTTAAAGCAAAATATTCTGCAGGTAGTTATACATATTTGTTTTGACATCGTCAGTTTTAATTGACTTTACTCATTTGCTATGTTGTATATAGGGTGTAGCAGAACGTGGGGTTGTAATGTATGAGACTATATGGATAAGAAGGCACTACAAACACAGCTAGTTCACTGAGAGCTTTATTAATATTAATTATTACAATAATATGAACGCGAAGTGGATGTGTCAAGGGCTCTGTAACCTAAGAAATGAACTCGGTGATTCCACCAAAATTTTAAACTAAAAAAAAATTATTAAAGTATTAACCACAATTAAAAATGTCTACTACGGTTACACAAGTTTCGGTTGTTCCGGTGTCAACCTTCGGGCCTTCGACGTCGCTCAGACGGCAGCTAGGGGGTGGATAGCTTACAAAAATTCCGGAAATAGTAGACAAATAAATAGGCGCCAACTGGGTCTATATAGTGGCCAAACTATGATCCTATTTCCCCAAAAACCCAGTAAATGAGGAAAGAAATAAAAGACAAACCTCAACTTATGTTCCTTTATAAAGAAAAAAAAAATATTTACTAAATATACAGGCTAATTACCAAATGGCTTAGGTAATCAAAAAAAAATTGGAGGAAATTAAAGAGAAAATTTACACTGTATATGTATATGCATAACCTAAAATAAATTATTAAATCAAAATATAGCACGGTTCGTCGTTAGCTTGGTACCAGGCATGACGCTTGCGCAAAATATTAATTCCCACCTTACATAAAAAAAATATAAAATAATAGTTAACTCAAATCTTGTGCATAACCGCACCTATACTACATCATATATTGTAAACTAAACAGTAAACTTATAATCCTTATAAGCTTATAACCCTCTCCAAATTGGAAGGCGATATTCGCTTAACTTTTGGTTAAGACCAAACTACCAAAAAGAAAATTATTAAACCATGAAATTTTATAATTAAGTATAATTCATACAACTAAATAAAAATATAAAAATAAAATAAAAATTTAATGAACACATAAAGGACTTTAGACACAGAGGTTATTTACTTAAACTCCCTGGTTGGAAGAGGTTACTTAATCTCTGCCCCCACACGGGTCTTCTGAGATTGCTTAACTTATAGTTAAGTCTGGTCCATTTAATAATGAATAAATTGAATAAAGTAAAATTATGGCAGTAGCCCTTAATAACTGAAGAATTACAACTTAAACGTGGAAGCAGTCCAAATGTTCTGCGATCCGAAGGATTACTACATCAGCATTAAGTGCTTAAATTAAGTAAAAATTTAAAATATTAATCAATTAAACGATGTAACATTTGATAATACTTAAGTTATGAGTGAAAGAACCCTAGAACATTCTGTGCTCAAAAGTATAAATAATGTTGAGAATACCTTGACAACATTCGGTTGAAAGTGAATGTATAGTTTAACAATGCAAGCATGAAACCTTCAATATAACGTATAAGAAAAACCTGATAGTAGGGTGTCTTCTTTCACAGCATTCCCATCTTCCTATCCAGAACGAGAATCATCATTGTAAATCTAGCTACAAGTAAGCTAGGCGGCTAGTATACCAATGTTCTGTGTTCCCTCGATGAAACCGTTGAACTCCGGACGATATAACCCTCTGTGTACAACTGTTGAAATCCTGAGTCGTTACCCCCTGGGTAAAAATTGTTGTCGAATCCTGGGTTAACAACCCCTAGGTGAAACTGTTGACGAATCTTGGGCTAACAAGCCCCTGGGTGAAACTGTCGTCTAATCCTGGGTTAACAACCCCTAGGTGAAACTGTTGACGAATCTTGGGCTAACAAGCCCCTGGGTGAAACCCTTAAAATATTACAAAGAAAATTGTCAATACACGTTGACTCAAGTATCCCGAACTATAGGATTACCCAAAAATGTACATAAACTAGAAAATATTCAGCATCTAGGATAAAGAAAAATTACATTGGCTCAACAGTGAGTCATAAACAGTATTATGAGCTCAAATAATTAAAATTCTGTTACACCATGCCATAACATAAAAGAAATTGACAGCCACATGGTGCGTAACATAACCAAATATATACAAAACATACCTTTTTCGTAAAGGGTTAACTTGGTAGCCTTCCAAGGATGAGAAACACGTGAGATGATCCACAGCACAACAATATTCCACACTCCAAATGCTGTGAACTTCCAATTATTGCGTTAAAATCCTATAATAGATATGGGCTGGACCAATGACCATAGGAATTTACCAATACACTAAAATTCCTCTCAAAATACGAAATGTCCATTTACCCACAATTAACCATGAAGTAGAATCTAAAATCCCCTTTAACTAGGGTAAGCCGATGGGGCTAAATATTAAGAAAATTCTATTTCGACACAAAAATCGTCTTCCTCATGACTCAACACCCACTGACAGAAACAATACGTCAGCTGTCCAAAATGGCCGAAATCCCTTTCCGATAAATGTCAAGTGGGTTCAGAAATTCATCCTCAAGAATTCCCCACTATATAACTTAACAGACCATTTACGAAAGGTACCCTAAAAACTATATTTATATACAGTATAACTACATTTGGGAAACTGTTCCCGACAAAAATTAATACAACAGCGATCGCAGAAAAAAAAATCCCTCACGACTTAAAATCGCTCATTGTGAAACTACCTTACCTCGGGTTCTGAGCCCGATATTGGAACGTACTACAAACATGACACTTGTCGGTGTTCTGTCGTCAAGTGACGTTTATGTCATTCACTGTCACAATTAAAAAATATTAACCTAAAAACAAAAATAAACAAAGAAAATCTTAAAGAATTGTATCGTAAATAATTAATTACCCAAAGGTGAGACTATAATACATAATATGTATAAATTTACAACGAAACTTGGTCTATTTTTAGGAGAATCTGGCAAATTAAAACAGTGAACACTACACTGCAAATATGACCATTGTACAAAGTATTATACTAGTGGTGAGATGAAATAAATTGTAATAATGATATCCAAAAGTTAGAATACAGGTGAAATTAGTTAATGACAAAAATAATAGTGATATCATCAATACGATTTTACCCTTTTTTTTCGTATGATTAACCAGGTAAGCCAAAACAATTTTATTAATTCGTGGGGCCAAAAATGAACGTTACAGCTCTAGGCTCTAGCAAGACTGACTTTACAGCGTTGCCACGTTGTAAGAATAATACATCACACGCCCTTTCTTAAAACAGAAACTAAATGTCAAATTTTACTGGTGGTTGAACAACACGACCACTTCGGGTTTTAACAAATTTAGTATTTTCTATTTCAGTTTTATTGTCAGTGTCATCTTCCTTTTGTAACGGCATATCGTACTGGTTAATTTTATCTGGAGAATTGGATGTTGAAGGCCGGGTTACATTTGATGAAGTTTGTCTAATAAAATGCCTGTTTCGACGGTATTCACCACCTTCTTCAGTTTTTAAAAGATAATCATTTGATTCTGATTTTTCTATAACGGTAGCAGGGGTCCAATTTCTAGTATCTTTCTTGAGGACAACTTGTTGATGAGGAAACAGTTCACTTAGTTTTCGGGTGGATTTGTTGTAATAAGTCGCTTGTTTTTCCTTTGCAATTTCTAATTTTTCTTTAATTCTTTTTGTAGGAAACTTGAGTTGTAAAATTTTGTTATGAACATGTATCAATGTTCGTAACCTTCTACCCATTAGCAAGTCACATGGTGCTGGTTCGTCTTTCTTGAATGTGATGTTACAATAATTAAATATTGATGGGAAAGGGTCTCCTTCTTCTTCTGCATCTTTAATTAACAATCCCTTAACTGTCTGAATGGCTCTTTCTACCATGCCATTGGATCTAGCATATAAAGGGCTAGACGTAGTATGTTTTATGTCGTATTTTGATGTGAATGAAACAAATTCGCCGGAATTAAATGAGGGACCATTATCTAAAAAAATTTCGAGTGGGAGCCCCACGCTGGAAAAAATATTTTTTAATGTTGATATTACATTTTTGGCGGTTTTAGAGTTCAATTTGTTTACCACCAAAAATTTGCTATAATAATCTACAATCTTGTTTATCTAAGGTTTTAAAATCAATGCCGACTTTTTCCCAACGGATTTCTAGTACTGCATGGGGAGTTAATGGTTCTCTTGGATTATCCTTTGAATATTGCTGGCAAATTTGTCAGCTGGATATTAGTTTTTCAATGTTTTTAGTAATGCAAATTAACCGTTCTTCCTTTTGAGGTGATGTTGCTATTATGGAGTTTACTTTAAGGTTTTCTTTAAGGTTTACATCAAGATAGTGTGTATTAAAATTTGTTTTTGCTAGTTGTCTACTAAGGGCATCTGCCAAGATGCAATTACATTTTTTTTCCAATTTTCTAAATGAAAAACCCTGTATTAATTAATTGGTGGTATAACATATAGGGTATTCCATTTTAAAAATTGAGAAAATCGTTATCCCGCATTTTAACACTCCCTATATATAAGTTAGCCAATTAATTAAGTCTAAATGTAGTCTATTCAAATAGTAGCCCAGGAAATTGTACATGATTTTGGAAAAATTGACAAAAGTTCGTGGAATTTGACGCATTTCCTAATTCCATTACAGACTGGAATTGAGAATATCCATTTCTTGCTGATGAGTCAAAAATGACGTTCTCATTAGTAATCAAAATCAAAAGTAAAGAGTTGAAAATAAAATTTATCTCTGCCTGCTGTTTTTCGTTTGGATATAATTAGAATACCTGTTGCGGTATTAGCCAAAGAAGTATTAGCCGAAGAAAAACGGTTGCTTGTATTTCCTGTTACATATTACTTTGTGATTTATTGATTTTATTTTACGTCATGGTCACATTTGAGTTTTAAAAACAGTCTGAGAAAGAACTGTTTATAAAAATTTGTAAAATAGTACAGTAATTTTTATATAAAATCGTACAAAATCGATAAATTTTAATTTTTTTCCTAATAACTAATTAACTCGGAGAATTTTTCATTAAATATGGAAAATAGTGAAAATCTGACTAAAATAAAAAAGAAAAACTTGTTTCAAATTAATTTGAAATATTCCAGAAAATATTTTGTTTTTTAAAGTTAATTACAGTTTAACTCCAATTTTTCAAATACAACACCCTGTATACTATTTTAATATTAATATCGTTAATGTTAGCCTATTATACATATACAGGTTGTACCATCAGTGCGTAATTAATCGATAACTATTTTATTATTAGAGAAATATACGAGTATATCATAGCAAAAGAATAAAAATAACAGTTTAATGTACTTTAAGTCTATTAAAATTGTTGGTCAATGTGTAAACAAAATATGTTATCGTTAACTACCTAAGAGGCGTTAGATTTACTGTGAATTTACGACAGAAATACCACTCAATATATTTTAGAGGTATATTATATTGTTACAAAGGTTTTTGGTATCTCTAATTTATTTCAACTCAACTTTTACAATAAACTGATAACATTAGCATGTAACGTCTATCATAAAACTGAAAACTGACATCAGGATCACTGACTTATATACACTTGCTTTAACCTTCTTGAAAATGTGTATCTGTGGCACACCTGTCGATTCTAGCTTCTGCTTTCAGTCGTTCCCGAGCGAATCCATAGTCTTTTGTCCTGCCACTGCATACATCACATTTTTTACATCAATCCGCTACATCTCGTCGGCAATTGACCCAATAAAATCTTTCCCGAACTCGGGTCAGTGTCCTTTTAGTATCAAAGTGACCTTCTGAACGGCTGCTATGAAGCTCCTCCAATACATTTCTGACCTGTAGTATCACTGTAGTATCACTTGGTGGACTACATGTACTCCATCGGGGCTCTCCCACTTCCGGTGCAATAGGCCATCATGAAGATACAGGAAATCCAACTGAGTTCCAAGTAGGTGTGACTTTATTTTTGAGCTATTCTCGAAGTCATTCTTTCTTCTGTCCCTTTCTCAAACTTTCTAAGGTAATTTCTTCTTCGTCGCACTCTGGCTTGATAGTGGTTGCCCGAAGGGTAACTTTATCAACCGGTTCCTCTCGTTCTTCGAGCCTTTTACCATACCAGCATTGTCCATTTAAACGGGGTCGCCCGAAGAGAATGTCTGCGTTGCTTCGGAGACCTTCGATGCTCTACTTTCTGGTTATTTCTAGAAATCCGGCTCGGTGTGGGCGATTGGCTTCTTTGGGACGCATATCTGCTTAATTATTTCTTGTTGGACTTCGTGACGGGCTTCGGAAGATTGATCTATATGATTTTCCGGTCTCATTCCCTGATTCTCGATTTATATAATGAGCCTTGCTTTTGCAGGTTCTTTGAAGGTTGATTCTTTTGCAATTGAAGCAACTCCTGCTTCCATTTTGGCTGTTTCGTTGCATATTTCGTAGGATATTTAAGATTTGGGGAATAGAATTTGTATTGGCCTCCTCACTTTCCTTGAATTTAATTTCCCTCACTTTTGCGCGAGAGGAACTGGATAGGAGTTTTACTGCTTCATATTCGTGGGCTGCAATCAGTTTCTCCCCCTCAACGTCTTGTGATATTGTAGACGAAGGACTTGCTGCATTTCCGCATCTTGTAGCCCATCAATGAATGTCTGTATTCCGATTTGTTCTTGGAAATCTTTGGGCGCCTGTGGATAGGCCAGATGAATTAATCTTCTTATGTCGGCCCCGAATTCCTGTAGACTCTCATTATGTTTGTGACTACGAATCTTTAGCTGACTTTGAAATACCTGTTTCAATATGCTGGCCATATCTCGTCTTCAAAGCTAGGACGAGAGATGAATAACTGGGTTTTTCTTGGGGAAGTAACTATAAATCGGTTGATGCCTGTCCTTGCAGCGACACTATCAATGAAGCCGCCATCTCTTCCTCTGTCCAGCCATTGGCTCTAGCTGCAGCTTCAAATTGGAGTCGATGCATTTGCCATGTTGTCTGACTGTCAAACGTAGGTGGCTTAATGGTCTTGCTAGTATGGCTTTGTGAAACTGGGTTTTGGATATGGCTTGGTTCGGTTATAGATGAGGACGAGGTAGTGTTTGCAGTTTCTCTGTTACTTGCCAAAGCTAGGCTACGAATTTTCCTTTCTAATTCAACTAATTCAGTTCTAATTTGCCTTTCTAACTCTATTCTAGCCCTTTCATGTTTTTTTAATTTAGTTTTTAAGTGCTCTTGTTTTTGCTCTAAAGGTCTACTCTAAATTTAAGCTGACTAACTAACCTCTTGCTTGAAGGTTTCCTGGATTTATACTAAGCCATTTGTAATCTCCTCCTCCGCTTTTCTTTGCCTCTTCTCCTTCTCCTCTTCTCTTCTTTCCCTCTTCTCTTCTTTATGCAGATTTAAAAAAGTTTGATTTAAAAAATATGTTTGGTTTTCTTCTCATTTATGAACTATTCTGTATATTTAAGAATAATTTTAAAGTGTGGTCGTCAACCGTAGGTTTTGTATTCAAAATGACTTCGTATCTTCAATAATAAAACAGCTATCCAACAGTTACGCACTAATGGGATGTTATGTTATAGGAATGCGACCTAAAAGATCTATTGAGTCCCCTTCTATCGTTAATGCATCAAGGAGATGTCTTAATGTCTATAACAATCCTTCCAATCCTGTCTTCTCAAGTAAGTGTAGGATTTGGAGTAACTTCAACTTAAGTAAATTTGATATGGGATATCCTGTATATTATATTTCATTTTTGGTCCTCATGTACGGTTTTTATACCCAAGGATGCCCCGTCCTAAAAATTTTCCGATCTGTTAATTTTAATACCAATTCATCCAGGAATTATTCCCGTTTAGTAAACTTAATAAATTGGCATTCTTCGACGTAGGTTCCGTATAGATCGCATGGCCGGAGACCCGTTCATTAGCTTTATTACAATTCCCTACAGGTCCTCCGACGTTTTATATGCAAAACTAGACCGGCAGTTCGGCATTAAACGTAAAGCAGACATGCAATTTTTCGGGGGTATGGTTATTAAACTCTCGCCACACCTGCACTAGTCCGCTAGTTTCCGCTCGAACGGCTCAAAACCGACGACATTACGTAACTCAATTAGATCAATTCGATATATAACGGCCGAATTTCGTGCAACGATAAACTTTTACCTAATTAAATGCTATCGAGTATTTTTTTGGGGCCGCGTTTCAGTTAGAACGACGCAGTACATGCAAATTATTGTTAATATCTAATTGTGGGACATAAATCACGAGGTACACTCTATATATTACCACAAGAGCCTCTCTTATCTATCTACACTCATGGATGGACATAAAAGTGGAAAATCAAACTACACTCACCGACTTAAAATTCGATCCATTCAAAATAATGATTTATTTAAAAATGCTCTAACTTTCAAATGCGGAAGCTGATTTATTTGAAGTTTTTAGCAACTTTTGGATAAAATACTGTAGTTTTAAGATTATTATTCGGACATCTAAAAGTAATTTAGTACTCGCCGCATATACAGGGGAGAAGAGAAAACAATTTTTTCCTCTACTTTTAACACACCCTGTAGGTTAATTTTCCTGGTAGATCTGCACAAAATTAACTTTTTTTATTTACCCCGATATCTTAATTTGTTTGTGAAATGTGACGATTTAAAAAAAATGCTATAGTTTAGAAACAGTCATAATTTAAATGACAGTAGAGAATAAACTACAAAATAAGTAGAGTGCTGTGGCCAACTCACAATATGACAACTATCAAATATTCGTTATTTGGCAATTGCAGTTTATTTATCAGCGTATTATCATGGTTTTAACGCCTACTGATGCAGCATGAACAGTTGCTCTGATACAAGACGGTAGGTCTCAGTATTATGCTTCTAGAATATTGGGTGTTACAAGGTGTAGCGTCCAGAGAGCTGTACAACTGGTAGTTTTTCGAGACGAAGAGGATCTGGCAGACGACGTTCTACAAATGTTCGAGATGATCGTTTTGTAACATTAAATGTTTTGCGAGAAAGAAATACTACTGCTGTCATGGCTCGAAATCGTTTAGTAGCTGTTAACGAAATAACGATTCGAAGGCGATTACGAGAACATGGATTACGATCCAGAAGACCTGCAACTGGTCCGGAGTTACTTAGGAATCACAGAATAGCACGTCTTCGATTTGTCAGGGAGCATCAACATTGGAATGTCGATGACTGGAGTAACATTTTATTTTCTGACGAGTCAAGGTTTTGTTTACGTTCTCCTAATGGCCGTGAAAGAATATACCGAAGAAGAGGCATAAGGTTTGACCAAGCAAATTTTTCCACAAAACTCGGTTATAGAAGAGGATCGGTAATGGTTTGGGGCAGCATAAGCATGGAAGCTCGTACTGATTTAGTCATTGTTGGCGGCGGAGCAATGACAGCTAACTAATATATTCGTGATGTGCTAGATCCACATGTAATTCCATTTGCACCGTTTATAAGAAACGAATTTATATTTAAGCATGACAACGCTCGACCACAGGATTGTATCTCAATATTTGGACGAAACAGAAATTCAAAGGATGAACTGGCCATCACGTAGCCCAGACCTCAATCCAATTGAGTATGTCTGGGACATGATGGACAGACGAGTTCATAACCAAGTTCCTTCTCCAAGTAATTTAAAATTTTTGAGAGATGATTTGGTCCAAGAATGAGATCAGATTGACCAAATGGAGATTCGACATCTAATAGAGGGTATGCCACAACGCATTGAGGCAGTTATTCGCGCTCGTGGGGGAAATACCCGTTATTAATTTGTAATAATTATTGATTTATTTGTTGTTTGATTTTTTAATAAAATCATGTATTACTCTGTTAAAACTGAATAAAAAAAATTAAGAATGTTGCATTTTCTTTAAACCGTCATATTTCTCGAACAAATTAAGATATTGAGGTAAATAAAAAAAACAAAATGTTGGAAACAAATCAGTCTTCTTGAAAAAATTAATGGTGTGCAGATCACTAGCAGAATTAACCTACAGGGTGTGTCAAAAGTAGAGGAAAAAATTGTTTTCTTTTCCCCCCTGTTAGATGTTCGAATAATAATCTTAAAACTACAGTATTTTATCTAAAAGTTGCTAAAAACCCTCCACATTTGAAAGTTAGAGCATTTTTAAATAAATCATTATTTTGAATAAATCGAGTATATTTTTTAGAAGTTAGACGAATTAACTTTAAAATTATTGTTTTTAAATGATTTATCACCCTGTATACTCTAACTCCCTGTATAGCCACTTCACAAAACACGTGTTAACATGGTTTTATTAAATATCTAGCAAAATTAAACTAAACAATGTTTAAAATCTAATTAATTAAAGGACAACATGAAAAAGTCTTTAACAAGCACTAACGCCTATTTGCTTGCGTTCGCTCGATCAAAAATCAAGTATTCCCGTTTTCGACTTAATTTTCAAAATATTCGTGAGTTAGAAAAAAATTCGGAAATAATTTAGACACTAGTGATATTATTAATAAGTGATACTTTATATTGTTTATTCCCATCGCCATGAATCTGAAACTCATGTCTCCCAAATAATAATATTTCCAATTTTATAACGTTATTAAATCTTAGCTCAGTAATTCTAGTGTTGTAATCATTTAATAAATCGGAATGAATTACTTTGTCAAGTGTCAAACAGCTGTCAATGTCACTGTCATCGGCAATCGAGGTGCATTTTCGCGAGTCTCTTTTTCGTAATTCGTGATGACTTACGTTTCTTTCGCAAAAAAATGTTAGGGACCTTTTTGAAGGCCTCGGTTTATATTTGACCCATACTTGGAATAGTTTGATGTGAACAAACTCCTCGCGCTCATATAGTAGCACACATGATTTTTGCTACGCTGTAGCTTAGTCGGCATCCAATCTTGGATTATATAAATCTCACCTCAAGCCTAAAAAGTAGATGGCATCTTTGAGCATATTGGTAATGAGTAATTTCAACATGTCTGTTAACGTGTTAACATCGGTACATGTGGATTTAAATGTATTTAGAACGTCAAGATCAGTGGCGGCTCGTGGGGTGGTTCACAGTGACAGAATATAGGTATCAGTACAGATGTATGAAAAAACTTTTAGTGTTTTAGAAAGTTTATAATATACCTTTCTAAAACACTGACAGTTTTTTACCTATATCTGTACCGGGATCTATATTCTGCTACTGTGAACCCCCAAAATTTCGGTCACGAGCCGCCCCTGGTCAGGATGTATTTAGAACGTCAAGAGATCCTGTAGATTCAAACCGACGCGATCCCTTTGATTGTTTTAAAAACAGAGCCATTAAACCATGGGCAATATATTTTATAATTAGCCTTTCTTTTGGAACATGTAAAAATAATGTACCTTATAGTTTTATACTAAGATAAAAAATTACTCCCTCTTCATCCTCCCCCAAAAATAATCCGTCACATTTTAATGAAAGCGAAAGCGACAAAAGGCCGCCCGTTTTAACGCATCGGTAATTTTTCGCCGTGGCTAATGTTGCCTGCACGGAGAATACCGCAGAGATGACACTTTTTAAGTATGATTGATACGGCGAACGCATTAACATTTGAATGGAAGCACGCGGGGTGGCGCTGTCATCGCAAACGAAGAAGATACTTTCGGTTTGAGAGTCGAAAGTTTCCCCTTAGAAAAACTCGATGTGCATCTTTCAGAACTTCCGGAGACATTAACGTAGATGGGGGGTAGGTTTGAAAGAAGGTTTTAGTTGGAATAAGTTGATGGTTTTAAAGTGGTCGCATTTTTTTTATAGGGTTATTATCATTAGATGTTCTTAAAATATATTCTGTGTTCAGTTTTTTTTTAACTCTAGGGTGGTTATGTAAATGAAAATTATTAATATTTTTAAAAAACTAACTATGGTAAAGATGGATCTGATGTTTTGTTACTAGGTGGCTTTGATAGGCTTGTCTTTCATGATGTCTGCCGATGCATATATATCGAAAATTAGTAATATAATGAGTTGTGTCAACGCAAAATAGGTAACCCAATATTCTGCACTGTATTGTTAGTTTCCTTTACGTTGATTGCAATTCTCTGAATATTGAATTGTGGACATATTATGCAGCTAAACCTTACATAGGGTATTACAAATGAGTTAGTGGCCGTGTTGAGTCAATCAGGGAGGTGTGGAATAACAGTAAATTGATGTCTACCTTTGGTAAAATATTCCCATATTATTAATTTCGAAGGCAACTGCTGTCCAATGTCTGAACCTACCTGTAATGATGTGATAAAGTAGGTTTATCCATTTTTGCTTAAGTTCTGCATTTGATTATATGTAGATGGAGGGGTGGAAGTTTGGCGAGAAGAATATGCTCCCAGAATGACCTCAAGACAAGTGGCTTGGGTCAATCGAATTTTGTTTTGTTAACTACAAAATTTAGCCTGTGTCCCCAAATTTATAGTCCATATAGGAAAAAAATCGTTCAGGTATATTTATCGCAAAACGTTGTGTACCCCATGGTTTTTCTGAGGATTTGAAACATTTTTCTGCATTTGTCAGTGATACATGATATGTGTTCTGCAAAGGAAAGTTTTTGGTCTATAATGATAAATATGCATTTCGGATGGGCTACTTTTTGGATGTGTCGTTGTTCAAAAACGAATGACGGGATTTCTCACAAAGAACAAGTTTGAGAAAACTATGTCTTTGGTTTCTGATATTGATAGTTTGTTTCTTGATTTCCATCTTGCAAGGCTTTCCATATATTCTTGAAGATAGTTTCTAGTGCTAATCGGCTGTTTCCATTGATAACAATGGTGATGTAGTCTACTCAGACGTATTTGGTGACTAAGGAGCCCTTAGTAAAGGGTCCATCACCGTGTTACATAAAGCTGGTCCCATAACTGATCTTTGATGGCATCATCCCCTTGATTGTTTGTTGACTTTGGAATAGCTCGTTGAATATTCGACAGTTGGTCTTGTAAGTACCTTCTGATTAAGTTGATGACATTGTTTGATAGTCCTTTTTCAATTAGTTGTAGGAGAGCAATACCATAAGTTATCGAATGGCACAGAAGTATCTACAAAAATAGCCAGACAATGTTTTTGGCTTTCTCGGATAGTATCGGTAAGTTCTGCAATGTGGATCTGCCCTTACGAAACTCGTATTGGCAATTACTAAAGAAGTGTTCTTTAGGAATTTCTTTAAACATCATCACTATATACCAGCTAGATGTTAAAAGCGCCTTTTTATATGGAGATATTAAAGAAGATGTTTATTTGAAAAGGCCTGAAGGAATGAATCTACCAAATAATGTCGTGTTAAAACTAAATAAATCTTTATATGGCTTGAAAAAATATCCAAGTTATTGGAATGAAAAATTTAATAGTTTCGTAGAGAAAATGAATTTTAACAGATCAAAATCGGACTATTGCTTGTATTTCAAATATTCTAAAAATGATTTTATTTACTTATTAGTATATGTAGATGATATCATAATTCTGGGAAACGATGAGAAAGCAGTTGAAGATTTAAAAAGGAACCTGAAAAGAAATTTTAAAATGAAAGATTTAGGACGAGCTTCAAACTATTTAGGAATACACATAGATCAACAAGAAAACATAATTGAAATTAGTCAAATAAGTTATTTGGAAAATATTCTAAAAAATTTTGGCATGATAGATTGTAAACCAGTTCAAATTCCAATAGATCCAAATACGCAAATCTCTGATGAAAGTTCCAACGATATATGCTTAGAAAAAGAATGTAGACAATTGATTGGGTCATTAACGTATGCAGCTTTGGGAACCAGGCCAGATTTGTGTTCATCGGTATGTTACAGATTTCAGAGTAAAGCTAACACAGACTTATGGAAAGCACTTAAGAGAGTCCTAAGATATGTTAAAAGCACAATAAATTTTAAGTTGGTTTATAAAAAATTAACAAAAGAGCAGTCTATCCTGATTGGCTTTGCAGATGCTGACTGGGCTGGAGATAGGAAAGACCGAAAATCAACTTCAGGGTATATATTCAAGCTTTATGGTTCAACAATTGCTTGGGCTTCACGAAAACAGCAAACAGTGGCACTTTCATCAACTGAAGCACAGTACATGTCCCTTAGTTTATGTGTTAGTGAGGCGTGCTGGATTAGAAATATTTTAGAAGATCTAGGAGTTAAAATCAATGATCCCATTACAATATACGAAGATAATCAGTCAGCGATAAAAGTAGCAAAGAATCCTGAAAATCACAAAAGATTGAAGCACGTCGACATTAAATTTCATTTCGTTCGAGACAAAGTCTCCGAAGGTCTAGTTGACATACAGTATGTACCTACACAAGATCAAGAAGCAGACATGTTTACTAAAGCGCTTGGAAAAACCTTATTCGAAAGACAGAGACATAATATAGGACTACGATGATTGGATTATTTTTTTTATTTCATTGAAAGGGGGTGTTGAAGAACAATGAAAATAAAATACATCCTGTATATGTTATGATGTTTTTGTGTTCTTAATTGTACGAGTATTGTCAAATAATAAAATATTTGTCAGATTATAAATCTACTATTTATTCAAATTTGTTTACCATTTCTAATATTAACTTGCCACGCTTACAGTTGATTGGGAAGTATTCCAACCTGAAGCGTCACTTGTATAAACGAAGAAGTTCATGTTGAAGATACACATAGGTCAGGACTAGAATTTTGCCACGGGGATATGCTCATAATCGCATTATCAAAAATGTCTTCTTTTATCTCTACTACGTTATTTTTTCTCTGTACTACGTTGTATTGACCTCTAATGTTTCGAGGTTCATTATTGTCCATTTGAGGATCGTCGCCGGGCATAAGACGGCCTACTATTTCGTTAATGGTTTCTTCGTGGGTTAGTGTGGAGGAGCAATCTCCTCCTAAAACACTATGTCTAATGTTATCTATCTTGTTTTTGTTTGTATCTATTGAGTGTATATACTGTTTCTCATAGATTTTTCGTTAATTGATCATCTAGAAAGCTACTCCATGAAGCCTTTTTTGTTGGTTGGATTTCATTTTTGTCTTAAATATTGGCCTTGAGCAAGGTTACAATTTAGATTTCTCCTTCTTAGTCATCCGACTTGTAGTTTGATATCTTGGAGTCTCTGATTCCACCAGGGGGTTAGTCTATTTTTATCTTTTATTTCTTGACAGTATGCTTTTGTAATTTTAATTAGACCTTCAGTGAGATACTCGACAAATCTGTTTGTACTGGGCTTATCATGGATAGGAAGATTATGTATAGGTCTTGCTGATGACTATTAGCCGCATTTTGTAGTCTTTTGCTGTTAATATTTCTGATGTTAACTCGGTGCCAGCGGGGCTGCAGGAGTACTTTCTAGACGGATCAATTTGGGCCTGTGATCGCTGGAGTTTCCGTCTACTATGTCTCTCCAATTACGAATGTGAGTTAGCAACCTCCCAGATACTGAAGTGACATCAAGTTTTTCTTCACCGTTTGCAGTTGAAAAGGTATACTGTTTACCATTTCTATTGATAATGTAGAGGTCGTTGACACTTAATAAGTCCTCAATTGTGGTACCCCTTGCATTTCTTGGCTTAGAAAACTAGAATGTTGATTTGCTGTTGATATCTCCCAGAAATATCAGAAAATTGTTTCTGTATATGTTTCTAGCTCATTAATGAATCCTGCAAGGTAGGTAAATACTGATAAGTACCACGTTAAAGTTTCCGATCAATAGATTACATACGTTTATATATTTGTTTAAAAGTTGGGCTATATACATAGAGAGTATCAATCTTGTTATTATTTACACATGTCTCCGTTAGTGGGATTTAATTTGGTATATATGCATATTTATATGAAAAGTATCCTGTTATCTTTTGCATGACTCTTGTAGACAGATGACGTTTGCCAAGTGTTCTTCTAAGGGACTAGTTTTGTTTGTCGCGAAATGTGAGTGTTGCACATTTGCTTGTAGTATTGTTAATGGCACACTTAGCACGTTATTTGCCATAATCAATATTTGATGTAAATTCTGTAGTTTGGCGAGCTAACATGAGGTATATTTAGGATCTCGCCTCGTGTGCAACATAACACACTTCGGCGTTTGCTGAGTGTTATTACAGGTTTTGGTTTCGTGTGCCCCTACACAGTAACCTCACGCTTCGTCACTTCTGCAATCGTTCTGTAGGTGGCCGAATTTTTGACACTTAGAGCATTTTACAACTTATGTCGTCTCGAACAATGCAACAGGACTATCTTAAGTATATTCCTTCTTGATTCAATTGATCATTTTTGATGTTTGGAGGGACCTCTATAACCCAATGGTTAAAGTGTTTGTTCCTATATCGTTTTCGGCTGCCTTATGGGTATTGATATTTTAATTCCATCTAGGACATCATCTAAACTACGCCGCAGATGAAGTGGGACAGCCAAAAAATTGCCTAATTTTGACTAGCTGTAACTTCGACATTTCTTTGCCGATGTTAGATTTTCTGCCAGAGGTGGAAAGCGCCATCCTTGGTAAGCGCTTACAGGGTGAGTAGCTTTACTTTTGTATTCCTCTGAATTAGTCAAAATCAAACTCATTACAGTTATGACACCTTTTAAACTGTAACGCTTACCAAAATTTTTAAAAATTTCAAATAAAATCAAGTTTTCGTTTTTTAAATTTCATTAACCCCTTTTTGCACGCCGCTGGTGTTGACCATTTTCTTTACACGTTATTCCTTGATGCAGTTTAGTCGGTATCTGTTATTCTTTAATTAAAAAAAAGACTAATTCTAAAAAATATGGAATTTCATAAAATGGCGATATTTCCATAGCAACGCAAAGTATCAAAAAAATGGCAAAGACGTCCCGAGGTGTCGACCTAGTGATCCACTCAACATCAGAAAGAACTTGATTTGGCCCCCCACATTTTCCAAATTCTTTGCCAAAAAACGGACATCTTTCGCTGCCTTACATTCACACCCTGTACAACAAGAAGCTATTAAAAAAAATATATTCAATGCCACTGACGCAAACAGCAAGGATAGCGCATTCCACCTCTGGCTGAAAATCTAACATCGGCAAAGAAATGTCGAAGTTATAGCTAGTCAAAATTAGGCAATTTTTTGGCTGTCCCACTTCATCTGCGGCATAGTTTACATTAAAATTTGATGGTACGCCAAATACGGCTATTCTTGGGTTGTTATTTGTAGGCCTGTCCGGTTAAGGGCATACTTATCTACTTTGCTGGCATCTATTTTATTAGTTGTCATTTGTATGCCTTGCTCACCATACTTGGTTATAAGTACAGGTTTTAAGCCTAGGTACTTTGGGCTGAGTTTACTTAAAAGATGTTTTCTGGTATTTTCGCTATTTTGTAACTCTTTATTTTTACTTAGGAGCTGGTACCACTGTTTTTTTTAATTGACCTACACTTTAATGGTTGACTTTGTTTTGTCTGCAAAGTTGGTCGTACTATTTATTTAAATGACACTTTCTTTGAATGATTCTTGAACTGTGGACATTACATCGAGGCTACCGCATAGTACTGATATTTTAGAAAACACATTACTCATCCCCTCTATGCCTTTGCATAAATATGTCTTTTTATTTACGGTATCTGTGAGACCTACTACAACGCACAGTACTTGTTGTTTTGCTTCGAAGAAGGCTCCAATTATGTTTATAAGAGATTCCATTTGAGGTCTTCCTTACTTTTTAGCTTGTAGCATAGCTGTGTTGTCATTTCTGGAGATATCCCCGTATTCTCATTAGCGACGGAATAACTTTTCTGGGAGGGGGCTTGAACCATGCTAGAGTGGAGTATACTCAGAATCTTATGGGCAGATCGAGTCTACCTTAGTACCATGGGGGGAGGCTAAGCCCCCCTAGACCTTTTCTTCCGCCAATGCGTATTCTGATATTTCGATAAAAAAATAGTAAGTACTAAGATTTGCATTAAGAAACCATGCGAAAATAGCCACAATTGTTGTATCCCGTTTTGCTTACCCCAACCGATGTTGGCCGTATAAAATTCTTCAGCTGCGGACGTGTGTGTAGATGCAGACAAGACATCGCGACACATTGCGGTAGGCCCGAAATTGAATTGTATCAATCAAGAGGTTCGACGACGAAGACGGTGGAGGAACGTGATACAAACCGGAGTGGAAAACGTGATCGGCATCCGGTCCGGTCTTTGGAAGCGTTCGAGAAGGAGGAGAAGGAATCCATTATGAGCGAATATTTATCGCGCGGAGGAAAAAGAAAAAGAAATTTGTTTCGCTTTAGGCTTTAGACGAAAATTCCTGCTTTTTAAATCGTTTAAAATCCAAGCAGATCAAATTGGAGTCACTTATTATTCACTGTTGGGTTTTCATTAACATTTATGTTCTTAAAGTGACATTGGGAATATGTACCACATGTATGTTTGTTTATATTAAATATATTTTATCAACCATTCTTGTGAAAATAAATTCGACATAACGTTTAAAGTGTTTTTAAAAATTATGAAAATTCACAAATTCACCCCTCCGTACTCAAAAATTAATCATAGGAAAACTTTGTGCCCATGCATACTTTTATTTAGGTGGTCAAACACATATATAAAATTCTGTTTAGACCAACTAAACTATTGTTTAAAATTTTAAACGACCTCACATTGAAACTTAAGATTTGTTTATTACAAATTTGATTTAAAAAAATTCAGGCTGTATAAAATCGCTGTAAAACGACATAGAGCTCTTTCCTTCGTGAGTTCGTGCAGAACGTACACAAAAAAATCCTGCAACACTTTCTTGTCCTCCCTTTCGAGATTGATTCCCGGCGTCCCAGGGATTAAGAAAAAAGCCGCAAAGCATCCATTTTCGGAAGATTATTTTTATGATTGAAATGTAAATAAGTTTTTGGTGAAGCGGGAAACGCAGAGGACCGAGTTTTCCTCATAAAATTGACGACGGGATTCTTTGTTTTTATTCATCGAAAAATTAATTTCGGTAGTAAAAAAAATACTTACTCTATGTAGTCAATGTTGATTAACGTGCATTTTTATGAAGGCATAAACATTTTTATTCAGACTCGGCCTTGAATTTTAATTAGATGTTTTTAAAAATCGATTTATGACATCTTTTATTTTCTTCTTTTTATTATTTACTCCAACAAAAACATTCTGTTGAAGATTTATTGAGAAAATTTGTCGATTTAAATTGCCGAAACCTGGAGAAATCAGAGGGGGAATAACAAACCAAAAAAACTTAAATTGAAAAATTGCTTTTACATATAGTTTATTTTTATGACTATATTCCAATACAATTAATATTGTCTTATGGAAATGTAAACATAAATAAATAAAACACATTTTTCAAATTTTCTTTGGTTTGTTATCGCCCCCGATTTCTCCAAAAAATTTATTTCCTATGATCCTAACCTTCTTGACCTAATATTTATTTGATTAATTTTAAAATTGTTGTTTGCCATGTTTTCTAAATTAATTTTTAATAAATATTTTTTTTATTATAATCAACTACTGATCAAAAACGAAAAAATATAAATCACTTAAGGGAAAATGAAACAAATATTTATAGCACCAAACCAACTCAATGTAAAATACAAACACATATTTATTTGTTGTAGAAAACAAATAAATATTTATTTAAATTTATTTATCTTCATAAATATGTGATAAGAATTTTAGGATTTACTCTGAAAGGGTGAAACTATTTTTAAATATTAATAAAATTCAAACTAAAAAAACAAATCTTCGTTTTAATAACTTTTTTATTTCATAACACTAATAATCTATACTCACATCTATTTCTTTATTTTTTAAAAAATTCCGTCCAGTTACTTTGACTTCCCGTCCCACCGACTCTAACGCACACAGAGGTCCTTTGTTAATTTTTTTCTTCTTCCTTTTGTACACCGGAACGTCCAATTTGCATATAGAGTGTTGGCGTTTAAGGAGATCGGACTTCTTTCGCCACCGGTGTTACCATTTTGAACGACGAGTTTATTATGCATAACTTCCATAGTTTCGGAAGTGAAAATTCATCCTCAAAGTAATATTTTTAAAAGTTGTGGGATAAATGAAATTAAAAGGTAATTTTGATAAAACTGGATATTAAATTTTGATAAAAAGTTTATTTAGGGTAAAATATAAAACCTAGCATTAAAAAAAATATAAAAGTAATGATTTTGTTAAGAGACAAAGCTTTAAAAAAATATAAAAAAGATAAGACTGCAGTAAATTGGACTAGCTATACCGACCTAAGGAATTTTACTACTGGAGCAATTCGACGAGAAAAAAAGGCTTATTTAAACTTTATTCTTAGAGAAAAGAATTCCAAGACCACCTGGAACACTCTTAGATCCTTAGAAATTCTTAGAAAAAAAGCCAGTCCTATTATACCACCTAACTTAAGTAATGTTACTGAAATTAACAAACATCTTAATTCATCTCCTACTACTCTGAAGTCACATGACCAATTAGCCTTACTTGATCGGTACTATGAAAATATATATGAAAATAAATTCGAATTTAAATCTGTCTCTTCTGATACAGTTCGAAAATCTCTAAATCGTATAAAAAGTCATGCCGTTGGTTTAGATAACATATCACTGCGCATGATACAGTTAGTAGAAAATTATTTAATCAATCATTTAACATTTATTTTTAATAAAATAATTTCTTCGTCTCATTATCCACTTTCGTGGAAACAGGCTTTTATTATTCCGCTTGCTAAATGTAATCAACCCCGTAGCTTATCTGACTTGCGTCCTATTAGTATTCTACCAACCCTTTCTAAATCGTTTGAATTTATACTTAAAGATCAAATTAGCAAATATGTATACGACCAAAATATAATAACACCAGCTCAATCTGGCTTTAGAATGCACCATAGTACGACCACTGCCCTCTTATCTATCACGGATGACCTTTTTTAAAGCGACAGACCTGGGAAAAGTCACATGTTTGGTTCTCCTTGATTATAGCAAAGCATTTGATACTTTAGATCATCCAACACTTTGCAAAAAACTGAAATTTTTCGGTTTTTCTCATAAATCCGTTTGTCTAATATCAAATTTTCTTAGCAATCGTACTCATAAAGTTATTTTGGAAGCTGATGTATCCAGCAGTCTACCCGTTAGTCAAGGTGTTCCGCAAGGATCCATTCTGGGACCATTGCTGTTTTCACTATATATAGCAGATTTTCATAGTTTTGTTAAAAATTGTGTGATCCATCATTATGCAGATGATACCCAGTTATATCACTCGTTTAATAATAAGTGCTTACTTACTGCCCAAAATCTTATCAACGACGATTTAAATGCATTACTTGATATTTCTACAGCTCACAACCTCAAAATAAATTCTAAAAAATCATCCATCATGTTATTTGGCCCCAAAAAATTAAGACAATTAACAATAAACGCATTACAAATTAAATTAGGCGATGCTCTTCTTCAATTCACGAATGAAAGAAAAAACCTAGGTCTCTGGTTAGATTCTGATCTTCGTTTTAGTAAACATACCTCCACCATATCTCAAAGTTCGTTCAACGTCTTGAGACAGTTGTACCCTAATCGAGACCTGCTTTCCACACAACTCAAACTTAAACTTTGTGAATCTTTCATTTTTTCCAAACTCAGTTATTGTGATTCTATCTACGGTCCAGCCCTACTCCAATCCGATTCCGCTCGTTTACAAAAAATTCAGAATAGCTGTCTACGTTTCGCCTATGGAATTCGAAAATTTGATCATATCTCGAATAAAATGAAAGAATCAGGTTGGTTGACTTTCAATAACTATCGCCTTTTGCATTTATTAACCCAAGTTCACAAAATTTTACTCATACAGAAACCTGATTATTTAGTTAACAAATTAAAGACATTTTCCAATATTAATGAATTTCCTACGCGGAATCGAATGACCTTGGTGGTACCGAATCGTAACACGGCTCTATTTAAAAGATGTTTTTCGTATGTTGCATGTAAAGAGTACAATAAACTTACAAATGAATTTAAATCATATAACTTGCTTAATTTCAAGAAACGCATAAAAGAATCTTTGCTTAATAAGCAATGGTCATAAAAAAAAAATATATTATATAATGGAACGAATTTGGTTTTGAAAATCTGTTTATTTTTTATACTTTTTTTTTCTCTATTATATTATTATATTTCAATGTTATTTACAGGTTAAGTTGTAAATCAGCACAAGCTGAACTTCACCTTTTCATCTACCTTATATATGTATATATTTACACTTTAAACTAAAAATTGATGAATAAAGACGCTTTATTATTATTATTATTAAAATATGAATCTTTAACTATTACCATAACAATATAAAATAGATTGCACAGTTTGATATTTTTAATAGTAACAAATCATAATTATTATTGTTAACCATACAATATTTGTTTTTAATTTTAATTTATTTACAATTAATAAATGTTTGTTTATCGCTAATAATTCCATCTTGAACAGCACATTAACGAATTTAATGTAAATAGAACGTATTCAGTAACTGTAACTATCACACGTCTAAAGTGAAATCACATTTCCAGTTCACATTAAATAATATTCTTGGTGATAATAATTCTACTGCTGATTTAATTAAAATCTTTTTTGCAAGTTAAAATCCAAATAAAAAGTATCCAAATACTAAAAGCTATAAAAAATTACAATTATCCTTTCCCACTTAATTTAACACACTTATTAAGTAATGGCAATAAAGATATCTTTGATTGTTATTGTTTACATGGCTATTTTGACCCCTTCAGTTGTCAGATTCTTCTAAATTTGTAAATATCGTCCACAGTCTTACCAGAAATTATCCTATTCGTCTTCTGTATTCAGGGCCTTTTTACTGAGGACTTTTGTTGGCCATTTTGTGGAACTTCCTTTCTGGCCCAGTTTTTGCCAGGATCTTGATTGTAGCATGCTAATTTATCGTCTAGGATTCCTCCAAGCTAAAATCATATTTATTCAGTCCGATATTGTTGAGTATTGTAATGTTTGTTTACTTTCAAACAACAGTTTATTAATTAATAATTTATTTAAACACTTATTTATTTATAACACTACTATTCTAATTTATATATATTTCGAATGTTTTTAAATCGCTCACTATTTATATTCACCACTGTCTATCTACTAATTACTATTTATCTTCACTGTCCATATAACAACTGATTTTAATGGTTCTCCTCCACCAATTTATATACAAATTGGTGGTCTAGAATGCTCCCCCACCAAAATTGCCAGTATGTACCAGAAACGTTATCACGTTCTAGAAATAGTATCTCGTTGACCCTGGAATGTGTTTTTTCCAGGTGCCGGATTGATGAGGACTTTTTAGGTTTCATTTATAATGGTGTTTTGAACAATCCTACCAACTTTCAGCCAGGTGCGAATTTATGTAACCTCACTTGCATTTTTTGTTCTAATTTGACCGGAGTATAAGATAATCGTGAGTTTAAAAACATGTAAAATTTTAGTCAGCGAAAGATCATTTGAAAAATAAATCTAGAAAACAGTCTTATTATTACTCAGTTCTTCATACAACAACTAATGGTCCTAAATAATCATGCACCACAATTTAGTTGTTCAGTAAATAGTTTGATGCTAAGAGGATTGTAAAAATATGGAGGAGCAGTTAGAAAAGTTTGATCTATACTGTATGCTGCCTGAATTGGATATCCAAGGCATGACCGAGGAATGTCAATAAGACAACCTGATTATATGTTAGCACCTATTCTAAAAAATAAAATAAAAACAAAAATAAAAAGTAAAAGAACATTAAATTATGTATTTATGAAATTCGTTTTATCACCTGTAGAATGAAAAATGGAATGTATTCTGAAACACCCTATATAAACCACCTCTGAACAAAAATTCAATAAAAAATTCACTTTTGTCTTCTTAATTTTTATCATTATAACTGGGAATCACTCCAGAATATCGCTGAAAAATATACAACAAACATATTTTGTCCCTCTACCTCCGCTACGCGATCCTCTGTTTTTACAACGATATAATATAAAGGTCCATATATACGCCATCACATAAATAAACCCGCCATAATATCAAAGTGGCTGTAATGCTTCATAAGACGAGGCGAGAACAACGACTATAAATAAAACAGGGTAAGGGAGAACAGGTAGCAACAGCCCACATCACCTTTTTTCTGATGGATCTAAATGGCCCGTCGCAGGTTTATGTACGGGGAAATTCTTCGTTACATCATTGTCTGTTCAGAAAGAATGAATAAAGAAAGATACAGCGATAGATAAAGAGAAAGCAGGTTTGTTTGTACGAAAAAATTTATTAAACAACCTTCGTTTGCGACATTTTAAAGTTAACAAGCATCTTGTTTTATTAAATATGTAAAAAAATATATCAAAGTCTTTCAAACCCGTAACTTAAAACCAAGCAGCGCTTCATAATGTTATTTTGTTTGTAAAAAAACTTCCCATTCAGAATATTAAAATAAGAAGACTTTCAAAAGAAAACTTCTTTGAAGTCTTTTTATTAATTTTCCAAAGTTAACGACCCTTCTTTTATATCATTTGCATGGTTTCGAAAACTTCTGAAAGTGATTAGTCAAAAGTCCAAAGTTGCGCGATAATAATCATTGTATTCATTACTTCTCGAACTTTACTGTATCTGGAAAGTTCCGGATAACGATCGAACTTTAAATATCTGGAAAATTAAAACGTATTGATGCTGGTCCAAGACAGACGAGATTTGTGGATACGTATCCTACTGACTGCGCCAATTTACGCTGTATGTTTGTATTCTAGCATTGCGCATCATCCAAAGCAGCAGCCCGTCAATCATTCTCGTTTCTGTGGGAATTGAAAGTTAGCGAACTTCATTATTTCCCCCTAAAGGTAATGCTTGGAAAATAATTATCCCAAAACGGCGAGATCAATCACCGTATTAGTTTTGCGAAAAGACTAGTAACATAAACAGTTTCGCGAGCCCAAATTAGGCGTGCCGTAAACTAATCACTTTAGTCTTTGATAGATTATTATCTTACCCCTGTCGCAGTTGCCTATGCGCCTGTGAGAGCTGAAATCTTGCCGGAGCTTGACGTTAACTGGAGCATTTGATGTGATTATAAATTTCCTATGGTGACGATTGTGATGGAAAATTAAGCAAATTTGATTTGCGAGCCTAGCTGCCATCTGAGTTAATTATCGATTAACAAAATAATCTAGCATAGAAAAAAGCTTGCTGAAATAATCATTGAAAATTAAAAAGTGCTTCTCTCTATTTAAAACAATAAATTTTATTGTGAAAAATATAAAAATCATCAACTATTATAATAATTGAGTTTCCTTGAATCTTTGAAAGTCAGGACTATTTGGATTTTTGGTAATCATTGTCTACAAGAACTTTTTTATTTCAGGCCCATCATGATTGCTTAAGGTCATAGACAGTCTTTTTTAATAAACAAACTTTAGATTCTTGACTTTTTCTATAAATAATTATGGTTGTTCCATGAATTCTTGTTCCTCCAATTCACCATGAAGGAAAGCAGTTGTTACATCGAAGTGTTCAATAGACAAATCAAGTTCAATTGAAAGAGCAATCATTATTCTCAAAGTTGAAATTCGGGCAACTGGTGAGAACGTTTCAAAATTATATATGTCTTGTGACTGAGTGAATCCTCTGGCAACAAGTCTTGCTTTATAACGCACACTATTTTTAGCATCTTTTTAAGCTTAAAAATCCACTTGTTGGACACAAAATGTCCATACCTCATTTTTAAGAAAAGAGTTATATTCTACTTTCATTGCTTCAATCCATTTGTCTTTATCAGAACTAGTGATTGCTTCTTGTAGCTCGTTGGCTCTGTGACTGCACAACAAGATGAAATTTGAAACGATATATCTGATTCAATTAAATAATCTTTCATCCAAACAGGCGGCGAACACGCCTGGAAGAAGATGAGGATATAGGTTCATCATGAAGTTCTTCAATTTCAGAAGTATCAACACAACTAACAGAACTTATAGATGGATATGCATGAGGTTGGTTACTTTCGATGGATTCAGTTTGATTTTTCATCAAATTGTTAACCATGGAAGGATAATATAAAAAATTGTTATCATTTTTATTTGAAGAATTTTTAAAATCTGAAACTTATTCACTGAACATGACATTTTCAACAAAAATTACATCCAGAACATTCTGAACTTTACCTGTATTTTCTGGGTCAACTAACCTATAACCTTTTGTGTTCTCGCAATAGCCCACCATAATCATAGGTTCTGATTTTTTATCAAGAACAACCAAAAATTTTTAAATTACTTAGGTTGGCTTTAACACCCGTCCACAACTCTTCAGGAGTTGCTCCTTTTATAGCAGTAGAATAACTACGATTTTTAAGGTAAATAGCAGTTGACACAGCTTCACCCCAATACATCTTCGGCAGTTCTGAATCATGCAGCATAGATCTTACTTTTTCCACCACTGTTCGATTTGTTCTTTCTTGAACACCATTTTGTTCGGGTGTATATTGTACTGTTAATTCATGTAGAATGCCTTCACTATTTAGAAAATCAGAAAAACGGTTATTGCAAAAACCGTAACCTTTTAATCTTAAGACTAATCTGATTATCAACCGTCTTTTTAAATTATTTAAAAATTGAAAAAGTTTCATCTTTGGTCTTAAAAAAATAGCCAAAAGTTTTACGTAAAAAGTCATCTGTGAACATTAGGGCAAATTTGGCTCCTCCCCAACTTGACTCGGACGCTCAAATGCACATATGGCTTGACCTTTAGGAAATCCTTTTCTTGTTTGCTTAGCTTGAATACAAGAAATGCAGGGTGAAGTTGGATTTTTGTCACTAAATACTTTACCGTCAGTAAGATTTCTTAATAATATTAGGCTTCTGTTACTTGAGTAGCCCAATCTCTTATGCCAAGTCTCTTGTGTTACTAGTTGATTAAGGGACATTGCAACATCTCTGGTATTTTCTTGTTGATGTGGTTGATCTAGACTTTAAATTCTATTAACTTTGGACCCTGTAAATTTCAGTAATCCTTGGACTTTAACATTTTCCTTAGAATAAGCTTCAAAACCATGTTCATCAAATACCAAAAAAGACCTTTACTTGTTATTTGGCTGACAGATAATAAATTAGTTGCTGCATCAGGTGCATACATAACATTTGTAATGGTTCCTGTATTACTAGTCTTATCTTTGAATTAGTTAGTTTAATGAAATATCACCAGAACCACTACTGCCAAATGTATTTTTATCTGCCGTAAAAACGTTGTATTAGAATCTGAATTAAAATTGCTCATCCAATTACGTCGAGGGCTTACATGGTTACTGGCACAACTATCGACATACCATGAATGACCATCAAAAGAACCAACAGCAGAAGCAGTTGAAATAAAAAGTAAATTTTCCTTGTTCTTGGATTTACCTCCAGATGTTGATTAATTTGAATTTAGGATATTTTGAACGAATATGATTCTCTATTCCACATTCATGGTATTTTTAATGATAGAAGTCAAATTTTTATTCTTGGCAATTAACGCCGAATCAGATGACTCTTCTCTTAAACCACGGCAAGCATCCTCTTCTAACAGAGTCTTAATAACATCTTTACTCGTAATTGTGGTATGAGTAGCTCCATAGCCACTAAGCAAAGTTTCATAAGAGTCTGGATTGGTTGATATTTGGAATCTTTCTCAACCAGGGTGCAATGCTTTGGTCGCAGTGTTTTTTTGAATATATTATTTTCAAGAATCAAAGAGTATTATTTAGTCTCTAAATATCGGATGTTTATCGGTTTTGTAGAAGTTTGTCTATATGTATTTTCCATGTTTATGAAACACTGATGGTTCAAGTGGTTTGGAATGGATTGCACTTTCTCTCCGTACGTAATCATACTCATCTCCCTTCGTAATCTTACAGGTATTGAGGAGGATTCTGTCAAAATTGCTTGTATTGGGCTTGTTCTAAAGGCGTCAGTGACTAGGCGTATTGCAGTGTTTTGGATTCTGTCAAGGACTTTTAGTTTAGATATTGTTATTTTTACTGTTGCCAATTCTAATTTTCCTTTTTCCTAAGATTAGATCTCTTTTGAATATATATTGTAAAATGTAGCAATTCGTTTGAAACTATCTGTTATCTTTAATAAACATTTAATTATTTATTATTTTAATATTGTTCTCTTCCAATTAAAAAAAATACATTTTTATGATCAACACTGAATAACAAGTGTGACAATTGCTGACTCATGTACTCATTGTCCTATTCGCATCTCGCTACGGTGAATATCCCTTCGGGGGTCTCTGTTTGACAATTGACACGCTCGCCGTGATTCCATCGATTCATCGGTAAACAACCGACGATCACGGCTTGACGTATTGTCATTGTAATCCCCCCTGGCACTCGGTTTTTGTTAATACAGAGGTGTACATGTCGTATCTACATCGTGTCGGTCAGAATTATGAATTGGTGCTCCGGTGTTCGTGTGTTATGGACTGTCATGTCTCGTAATCTGAATTGAGAGTGTACCGTGTATGTAGGCAGCCACTAAATTAAAATGAAAGATAGGACTGGTATTGGTTTTTTGTTGTGTTAATTGGGGCATTTTCTGCAGTGAAAATTCTAAAAAATAAAATAATGTTTTAAATGAATTTTTTCACGACTATGTAATAATAAGTTGATTCTTAATACATTTTTAGTTTAAGTATGATATACATTCTTCCACTAGTTGAAGAATGTAAATATTCCTAGTGGAATAATGAAATCAAATCATATTTATGTCCAATAGAAATTCGCTAATACATCATTATCAAAGGTGTGCTATGACTTCCATGAATTGACATAAACGTCAAAAATTTGATTTAAACTGACCATGTTTTAGATATTAGAAATATTACGAAGTTTTTTAAACAAAATAATTGATTCTGGAAATTTTGAAAGTGATAATGGCATTAGAGGTACTTCACCCCAGTTATTAGAGATGGCACAACAATTTCTAAACTTTTAGCCGAAAAATGAGCAAAATTATTTATAATAACTTTGAAAAAGAAGGTGGGCACCATTATATTTAAAGCTTATACACTTAACTCTACATTAGTGATAAAAATATAGAAAGTCACTAACAAATTATACTTTAAAACTTGCTTTAGATAAGGTAAAATCAGGTATTTCTTCCTTCGTCCCAAACTGCAGAGATACATCAATCGCTAAACATTATATACCGGTCAGGCAACTTCCACCAAATGATTCAAGATTATATTTCATAACTCTCATTCGAGACTGCTATTCGTGATTGAACCGTGAATGATCTTCAAGATAAATTATTCTTATTTATATTTGACCTGAACCGTCTAGAGATTGCCATGGGCATATAAAATCAGACGGTCATTAACATAAATAAATGTAATTAAAATCAAAGTGATCGTCGTTATCAGATGAAAAAATCTCTCCATGCTCTGACACAAAGCATAGATGACAAATGACATTTGAGTAAGAGGTGATTGTTTCCGAAATAACAAAATAACAGTTCTAAGCGTTACAAGTTCGTAGAAAATGCAGAAAAGTCCTGACTTAAAAATCAAGTCCAATCCCGACGAATAATGTCAAAATTTGTAATCCAATAATGCAACTACCATATTTATCCGGTAAGCAAAAATTCAAGGTGTAGCTTGGTTGGTGTAGCGGTTAGCGTTCTGTACTGCCACGCAAACAATTCGAGTTCAATCCCGAATGCGTTCGTCTTTTTTTATTTTTTTTTTATATTTTTTAAGGTAATAATATATTTGAATTAAAATTTAAAAAAAAAATTCGGTTGGTAGTACAATACTATCGGTTAGTTTTGAATAGGTAGTTAATATGCTCATTTAGATAAAAAATAATCAAAACCAATAAAGTTGGGTGTGGCTTGGTCCGAAAAAAAAAACACTAATAACCTCATGTAATGACGTCAGGACTGGATACTGCACGTGAATCCTCAGTCGGGAACAAGTCTCGGATCAGAGAACAAACTAGACCAATATCTTTCAATTTTTACGAAAAATGTTACTCTAGCTACTGTAAAGCTATTACTTTGTGTTTTAAGATTTTGGTTCAATAGACAATAATACCTATACCTTCATAACCATTGATAATACGAGTATATTCTACTCTTAACTAATTATTACTAATAACATTAATTTTTAAGGATTCATTGATTATAGGCCTAATGGGTGCTTGTCGGGTAAATGAAATGCATTCAATGAATGTTGAAGATATTCAAGACCTTGGGTCAACTATATTAGTTACAATTCCTAAAACAAAAACAAACATTGTTAGAAATTTTATAGTGACTGGACATTTTTACCAAATTTATAAGAAATATGCAGAACTTCGCTTGTAATATATAAGGGGGCGTCCCCATTAATTACGTTGGGTGTTCAAGGGGGGGAGGGGATCAAGCTAAATTATTCCAAATCTCACTTGGAGGAGAGGGGGGTCTTTGTAAATCTTACGTAATTTTTTTTAGTAGAAAACTAGTCTTTGCTAGTCTTAATTAAAAGTAATAGAACATATTATTTTTGTTTTTTTTTTTAATAATCCAACGCATTTACACTGAAAACATAAATTTTGAAAAATCTCACGTGTGATTAGGGGAGTGGGCAGGGAGTTGAGCAAAATCTTACGAAATCTCACCAAGGGGGGAGGGGGGGAAATCCTCAAAAATACCTCATGTAATTAATATACGCCCCCTTACAATATCTTCATTTTCTTGAATTACCAAAAAGGAAAATGCACCATTCAAAGAATTTTGGAATAAATAAATTTGCAGCAATGGGAAAATAAATAGCTACTTTTTTGGAATTGCCGAAGATCGTCTGCCACTTTACTGATTGATGCTGGTGGAGATATTGCAGCTTTAAAAAGGCATGGGGGTTGTAAAAGCAGCGCTGTGGCAGAAGGATACATAGATAATTCATTTAGAAATCAAATGAATACAGATAATAAAATTGTAGATTCCATTTAGCCAACAAGCTCAACCAACCTCTTACCAGCATCATCCTCTGCATCGGTTAACTCCGTGAATAAAAATGTAAACCTTGATTACACTGCTAAATTTCACGAATTGTTCCAATATAACAATAAATATTGGTTTATATAAAAATTTTATATAAGCGTTAAAACTGTATATATTGTCCACATTTAGAATTTTTAATTTCACATGAATTGTTCATAAATACAAGAAATATCGTTGCTTAACTTTAATTTTCATAATTTTTTAAGTACCTACCTTTGTTTTCAATGTAGTTAGTTGTTATTTTTGGTAAAATCATGACTCTTGCCTCCACTATATAATATTTTTAGATTTTGAGATCACCCTATTACAGTCTATAATAGTCGTGGAGAAAGTATAGTCTTCAACTCGCATAGAATATGGCTATTATTCTATGCTCGTTTGAAGTCATCATTGTTTATAGAATCTGGTAATAATGATAACCATGTTAATATAAACAATATTTGTCTTTGTAAAAGATAAAATTAATTTAATACTTACCTCACAAAAACGTATTCACACACATATTGTTCCTAATTATTCTTAAATAGTTGTTTTATTCAGGGAAAAATAACCAATTCAGTGGAAAGAATCAGTAGTTACTCTTATCTATAAAGGTGGAGACTTATTTATGTAATAAATAATAACACATTTCCTGGAACACACTCAAGGTTTGATAAAAAATCAATCCGGTTTATTTAAAAATTCCAGTAAAAATTATGCTTCTCTTTATTTGTACAAATCATGCTGGATCATTTTGAGGTATTTTTTGATCTAGCAAAATCCTTCGCCCCTGTCGACCATGACAAACTTATTTTTAAAGTGTATAATTGAAATAATTCAAGTTCGGAATTAATAGTAAAAATAGGTGTACCACAAGGAACAGTGCTGGGTCCGATATTATTCTTAATATTTATATATCTATTGAATAAATTTTTTTATTGTTTTGAAGCAGCGTTTTTTGTGTCTTTATTAGCCTATTGTGAAAAAAAATGAAAGTGTTCACTTTAAGTTAGGACTACAAAAACATAAATATGATTCATACTGAATATTAAATATACAGAGTAAGATCAGTACATATAATTTATATTATAGTGCAGAAAAGCTACCACCAGGAAATAACCTAAACATGGACTCACAAATTCTAAAAAACTAAACTGAAAATTTTGGTTTTTAGTATCTTACACTAAATAAACTTTCTTCTGTATTTTTTTAACTTTTTTGGATTAGACATCTTTGTTGTAAATTGCAAAATTCTGCATTTTCTAGCTAGGACTATAAATAGTTCTACACTCAAATTGAAAGTGTAAAATTTTGAATTATATGGTAGAGGTTTTTGCTTTTTTTAATTCGAAAAATAAATCGTAAATTTTAAAACCCTTAAAATCAGAAAATTAATTTAATTTATATTTGAAAACGATACATAAGTACTTTTTGGTTCCCCGATTATGACTAAATTGGAGTTGGTAACCTAGATTTGTACATGACCTATTTTTACGTATAAGAGCGTATAGGTTGAGGGGAGAAGTATATCCAGTGTATGAAAAAGGGAGTGTTAAAGATTTCTGGAACTCTTAATAATAAGCTTTATTGTCTAACAGAATTACATCCATTAATAAGACAATTCAGATAAGAATAGTAAGAAAATATACAAAGTAATTAAAAAAAATATTAGTTTACAAATAAATGAACATTTGATAGGATACAGCCCGCCAAGTTTATTATTGATTAAATAAGATATTTTTCACTGACTTACTAAAACTACATAAAGTTTGATTGAATATATCAATATGTGGACTAATTTTGTTTAGTTCCCTGCACATGATATGTAAAGGCGATTTTAGCATGATATTAGTACTTACTGAGGGTAGGTAGAACAGATTTTTGGATCTGGTATTTAAGGGAACATAAAAATTTAGTTGGTATAATAAATCAGAACAATCAATCATACCATTAACCAACTTGTACAAAAAATTAGAGATATATAAACTCGTCTATCCTTGCAAGTTGGCAAGTTGAACCTTTGAAGTAACCGAGTGTGATCGAATCCACGGGTAGGATACACTCCATCCATTTTAAAAGCCATATATTTGACAAATTTACGCTGAACTTTTTCTAAATGTTGAATATGAGCCTCATAATAAGGATTCCAGATTAGGCATCCATACTCTAATTTGCTTCTTATGTAATGGAAGTATAGTAGTTTAGTTGTAGAAGCATTTTTAAACTTATTGCAGGAGCGATATATGAATCCCAATAGTTTTGTGGCAGAAGCAGAAATGGCTGCAATATGTGAGTTGAATGACATTTTGGAATCAAATGTAATCCCTAGATCTTTGAAATTTGAGACGCGAGCAAGTGACATAGATTGAATTTGATAGTTATAGATAAAAAAATCATGCTTTAAGGAGTATGACACAACCTTACATTTTTTTACATTAAGAGGTAGTCTGTTTTCATTGCACCATTGATCAAGGGCAAATCAATCATCTTGCATCTGATGGCAATCGTCATTGCAAGTAATGATTTTAAATATCTTTAGATCATCGGAAAATAAAAGTGTATTACATTTGAGAACAGAAACAATATCGTTGATAAATAGCGAAAATAGCAGGGGAGCAAGATTACTTCCCTGTGGAGCCCCACTTGTAGCTTCGAATAAAAAAGATTTAAAGCCATTCAACTCAACGTATTGCAGTCTTCCCTTGAGGTATGAAGAAATAAAATCAACGAGTTGTCTGTCAAACCCTAGATTTAATAATTTTTTTGCCAATATTAAGTGGTCTAGGCGGTCAAAAGCCTTTGAGAAATCTGTGTAAACTGTATCCACTTGCTGATGATGGTCTAATGCAGAAGTAGTAAAATTAGTGAAGCAAGTTAGATTAGTGATGGTACTGCGCGAACTAAAGAAACCATGTTGGGAAGGATTAATTGAAAATTTTATTTGTGGAAAAATCTTATCATATACAGACATCTCAAAGACTTTCGAAAATCCTGACACTTGACAGATTGGCCTGTAATTATCAACAAGATTTGGATTTTCCTTTTTAAAGATAGGTGTGACCTTAGAGATTTTCCACCTAGTAGGGTAAGAGCAATGTTTTAGAGATAAGTTAAAGATGTATGATAGGGGTTTTTTTAATACCTCAGAACAGTCTCTAATGATGAAGCTAGGTACTTGATCTGGTCCTTGATTCATTCGTGGTTTTAGTTTTTTAATAGATTTAGATATGTCTTCCTCTGATAATGTAAAAATTGAAATATCGAGTAGTTCATCCCTATTGGCAGGAGATATATTTGTACTATTTGATGGGGTGGTATAAACTGACTGAAAGAATTCGGCAAACATATTAACTATTTCTTGAGGGTTATTTACAGAATTATTATCTTTTAATAAATTATTAATTGTTGGAAATCCATTTTGTTTAGATTTAATATAAGACCAAAATTGTTTTGGATCGGAATTTATGTTATGCTCAGTAGATTCGATGTATCGTTCATACTCCGTTTTTATTTGAATCTTAATTAACGAGCGTAATCGATTGTATTCTGCTCTAAAAGTGTCACCATTAAAACCTAGTTTCTTAAATATTCTCTTTGCTTAGTATATCTTAGTTAACTTCAATCTATTAAAAATAGTGCTAAATTGAAAAAAAAGCCTTTTTCATCACTTTTTTTATATTCTCCATTCACTAATGATTCGTACAAACCTTATTCAGCATTTCGTTTGATCTATTGTTTCTTTCTCTCGCCGATTATTACTCGTAAGAAAGTTTCTTGTTGCTTTTCTTGTATTTACATTAATGACCCTCAAACTTAAAACGGTTTTTCTTTTTGGGGTTTTCTCGGTGTCGGTAATTTGGTGTGTTTTTTTGGCAACGCGGCTGTCCCCTCTTGCCTCCCGCAGCGCCTCGTTTTGATTTATTAAATTGTAAGTGTTCGTGTCAGGTCGGTTTTTGGTCGAAAAGAAATAAAATTGCTGGGTGGGTTAAAGAAGTTGTTCGAAAAGATTTGAAAGTAATGAATTATGGATGTCTTGGCTGTTATAAATTATGAGAATATTTTTTTTTAATTAAAATATGAATATCGATCTGTTTCAACATGACTCAACTCTGTTGTGTTTAATGGAGAATTATCCTATGAAATATTATTCTTTGGTTCCTTAGGCTCAAACATTTTTGGCCACCAGTTTTATTAAAGTGATTTGCTTCACAATATTTTGATACGGCGTCAAAAAGGTGTCGGGTAGGCCCAGATGGAAGTAAGGAAACTCCAGGGTCAAATTGATTTCATATTCTGATTCTAAGGGGAATAACAATAACAATAATGGGTTTAAATTGCTTTATGGTTTTATTAGAAACTTTCCAAAAACTAAATAGAGTTCAATAACCTCAATTATAAGTCAAACAGGTAAAATAAATATAATATTGAATAATTACGCACTAATGGGACACCCTGTATAAGTATAAGTATTTATATAAAACATTTTTATAATTTAAATAAAAGAAAATTTAGTGATATCGTCACAAAAGACAGAAATCAGACCGAGTTACGGCTAGAATCCACCTCCCATTAATTTATTTCTTGGGAAAAAAAATATACAATTATTTTTGATAAAATTTCTCGTACTGTCAACCCAATCAAGAATTCCAATAGAAAAATTCCACTTCTGAAACCAGTATTCCATCCCACTTCTCAAATTTATATTCCATCCCACTTCTGAAACTGATATTCCTTTGTACCGCTAAGAAAAATCGTTTCGCTGATCCAACAGTCGTTGTTTGATCCAAATCCAAGAACAAACCGTGCCTTCAATCATCCTCGAAGCATCAGACACAGTCTCCCATTCAACTTTTCGGGTTTTTTTCCGCTGAACAACTCTCGACCGGGTATAATCCCACTTCTGCGGCGAACCGGCGTCGGCGTCGAGAGCGCCGGATATTGTACGACGTAGAACGCGGAGCGTCGTACGCCCTACGGTCGACCCCACGGTCATCGAACAAACTATATAGCCCTTTGTGCTCGCCTGTCAACTGCAAGCGACGTTCGGGTAGAGTTGGGGAACGTCGATGATTGAAATATACAGTTACAAACCATTTGAAATTGCTAATAGTTTAATAGAACATGAACGTTTCACAAAAAATTATCTAATAGGTTGTCGAAAAATTACACTCTTGAATGGAGAACATTTATCATCTCCTTTATTTCTGCATACACATTACGCTGAGCGTAATAAGGTGTAGAAGAACAACTATTAATTAATTTTAAACTCAAAGGAGCTGAATTGAGGACCTTTATCTATTCGGATGTACTAGCAAATATAATTTTAAAATCATTTATAATTTATTTTTAAACCAGTTGGCACCAGTGGCGGCTCGTGGTAATTTGAATTGGGTGTTCACTTTTTCCAATAATTTGATCATTTTTGTAAGTTCGGCCCAAAACTTTGTAAAAGAGCCAATATCGCTGTTTTTATTATTATTTGAGTTTGTATTAAATGTAGTTATTATCAACATCATACTATTTTCAAGCACTATAACTATTAATAAATGAAAATTTTAGTTAGTGTGATATTTGTTTTGTTTTTAATTCATTGAAAACCACCTATAAACATTATTAGTTAACTGACTTTTCTTCATAATTTGAGATTATTTTTAAATATATATATATATATATATATATATATATATATATATATATATATATATATATATATATATATATATATATATATATATATATATATAAGGTTATGTAGAAAGCTTGACATTGATTTTTGTGTAAAAAATATTATATGAAACTTTACCTACCATTTTTCAGTTTTTATTGTAAATTTAATCATTTTCACATTTTGTCACACATGTCAAATAAAAAATATATTTTTTAAATACCTTTTAAAATAATAACTTTTAAATAAAATAAAAACTAAAATGTTTTAAATGTTTATGAGATTTATGAGTTTATGAGATCAGTCCCATCACAATACATACTATTACACAAATAGAAACTAGAATAAAGATATATAATGCCAGGCATTCTAAATGATACTTTTCGCAGTTTAACAGACTCCCTTAACTACCCATTTTCTACCAGATTGTTTTCACAATCAATACCTCATCTCCTTATAGGGCTTGATTTTTACTAAAAATGTTGATATCGCTTTTCACTTTTGATTTTTTGTTTTTAATTTTAATTTCAACCCCCCTTAAATCCCCCATATTTAATTAGATTTTTTTAATTAAAGGTAGTGGTGGCTCGTTATAATTTAAAATATTAATTCCTCGATTAATACAGTGTAAGAAAGAAACATCAAGTTTAAATTATAGAAATAATGCAAAATCATGCTTACCTAATATGAGATAATTCCCTAACACCCGTTTTTGTCCTTTCTGATTTAGTATTTTCATTGTTTGCAAAAACTAAACAAGGAAAACAAAACAAAGCATGTTGTTTATCACATCCGCATAACCACGAAGTTTTTTTATATTGTTCAATCTTAAAAGGATGTTTAAACTTTCTATTTCTTATGGCACATTCTTGAACAATGTTTATCTCCGATTGAGGTGGGCCATTCTTTTTTGTAAGCACTCGATTTTCGAAATTATGTCTATTTGTTTTTATAAATTTTACCAAATACGATTCCATCGTACATAAGCACTAGTAAATTCACACAGAACCTAAGACCAGTACAGCCAACCTCAAAACAACGAAAATTCGGTTCACGAAACACAAAAATCCATAAAAAGTATAATTTGTAAAGGGATCTCGTGTCTCACTGAGTGTATTCTCACTTTCTTCTTTTATATATCGGTAAACAAGGATACAAATATATTCAGGTTCATATTTATAAACAGAACTCAGCTGAGTCGGAGTTGGGTAAGTCGTCCTTGAACTAAAATCAAAGTTCGGTTACAACGTCTCTAAAGTTCCAAGTGGTGCCGGTGTCACACTGAAATTTAGAGATGGATATTAGCAAATCTGTAAGTGTTAAGTAGGTACATTTACGGATTACTACTCATCTCTAAATTCGCACGATATAAACGATCCACAGGTAGACGGAATGACAGTTTGTTTGATTTGGTACAATGTTGCCAGAATATGTTTTTGTTCTGTACCAGATTTTTCGAATTCTATTTGCAGTGACATCTAATTTAATGAAGAGGAAAAAAGAGGGTTTTTATAGATAACGAACCCAAACAAGGAACACAATATATTTATATATATATTTTACACGTGAACACTGCCTCAAGCAAAATGTACTACATCTAGTTCAATTGTGAATTGTACTAGACTGGTAACACTGGTTTGGCAACCTAGTTTGTGAGCGGCGCGCCAATTAATGAGTTCTTTTGACGTTTGAAGGATATTTTAGCGTGTTGTTTTCTCTTTTTAACTTTATGCATTCATCATATAACTTACTCAATTATTGCTTGGGGCGGTGCACTTGATTGTCACATAAATAAATTAAATATTACGCAAAAATGGCTTATAAAGATTTTAATGAAAAAACCATATGCCTACTCGACAGAGCAGCTCTTCGAAGAGAGTCAGTTCTTTGATGTTAGACAACTTTTCTGTCAAAATCTTCTTATGCGACAGCATTATAATAAAAATGAGCTGAAAAAGAAAGAATACCATTACAATACTCGTTCTAGGCTCCATACTTTTATCTTACCTAAAGTCGATAAATCAAATACCCAGAGAAGTTTTTGGTACATGGGTCCAAAATTATATAACAGACTACCTACAGAAATAAAAATTATTAATTCGAAAAGACTGTACAAGAAAAAGATAAAAAAATGGATACTACAACACTCTCGACTAACGATACATGAAATGATTGAAAATTACTTTATTTAAAAAAAATAAATAAATATAAAAAAAATTATATACTCATCTTAAGATCCTCAAAAAAAAAAAAACACACTTGAACTAAAATTAAAATTTTGTCAGTTGTATATTGACGGACTACAGACAGGTTTTCCTTGTGGAATGTTAGTATCACAGCTGATAAATAAATATTATAACAAAAAATTCATATTTTTATAAAATTTTGTTTAAGAGGTGCATTAATTATATTGTTTTGTTTGATTATATTATTTGTATCACATACAAGTGGTTTCACTACTTTTGTGATAATTTATGTTTATTCGCCCTTTGTATTTATATTTATATTTTTATGTAATTGTATATATATATTTTTTAAAGATGAATAAACATTATTATTATTATTATTATTATTATTATTATTATTTATCAAATCGTCTCACTCATGTTAGGCTCACTCATCAAAATGCGCCACAGACACAGTATACTTAGGTATTCTATGCCACAGAGACGCGATCAGCCAGAGGGCAATGATGTACCAAAAAATATAGATTAACACGTATGAAAATAAAAATATTAAAATTAAATTTATATTTTTATGTTATTTATGTAATTTTAAAATAATGTGTTTTTATGAAATTTAACTGGGTGTTCACTGCACAAATGAACCAATGGAGAAACCGCCCCTGGTTGGCACCCTATTGTTGTAAAGGCAAATAATTATCCATATGTACTGACTTAAGCGCACTACTTACCATACAGAAAACTAAATAATGTTATTAGATATTCCTGACCAAAATACCACTTGACGTGCTTGTGATTCCTTGGTGTGAATCGTCAAGCCTTCTTAGATCAAAATTTTCTTTTCTTTAGGTATTTGACAGTCTTTTAAATCTTCAACACTCAATTCATCCCTAACTGAAAAATAAGGTAATGAAGCTACGTATAACTTATTTCTGTTCTCTGGATAGCCATTTACTGTAAATTCCATCAGATTTTAACATTCTTGATATCTTAATATAAAATCACTTTTTTCGATATTAATTTCTTTATTAATATCGGCTAATCCTTCATTAATAGCCTATATTTGCAAATTTTGTCGTCCAACGATAAATCATCTTTCTTGGGACATATCACTCAAGCTCGTGATAAGGAATTTGGCTTTAAATGCCTATTCTGCTTGAAAATTGTTCCATCTAATTTTTCATCTTTGAATCTTTATATTTTGAATGCTGCCAAGTGTTTATAAATTGGAATCAGATCTGTTTTTATAACCAAACATCTTTAGACCTTAATCGGTTTATAATTTTCATTATTTTACTGTCCAAGTAACATTCAATAATTCTAATTTTACCATAGAATATATTGATTTAACATCATTAAGAAATCTTGTCCCATAGTATACCAGTTTCTAAGCTTTATTTGTATTGTTGTAACATAGCCCAAACCATGTAGTCTGTCTGTAATAATGGACCACAATGAGCTAATATTGATGGTTCGGAAAGAATTTTTCCTATATTTTTAAACGCTATATCATAGGTTGATCTAATGAAAAATTGTTAACTAGGCCGTTATGATCTTCGGTTTCGAAAATTCTTGGTTCTCCTTTCTTATTTGACAAGTCCTAATTGCCAGTATCCACTTTTGGTGTCTAATATGGAAAAATATTTGCTGCTTCTATTAATATATGAAAATGTTCTCATGGATGAAATAACCTTTTAATAAATTTATTTAGCATCATAAAAACTATACATATTTTAGGCAAAGTTTTCAATTACCTTTTAAAACAACTACCAAAATGTCTTTCTCCAATTTTCAGTTTTAACAAATTTGTTTTAAAAATCAGATTCTAGACTTGCTAATGCCTGTCGTTTAACTCTACAGCTAGAGATCTAATTTCGGAAGGCTTCTTTTTTTGATTTACTTTCAAAGTAGAATGTACAGCATAACATTCTGAATACTAAAAACTAAAAATACAAATAAAGGGTAATACTAAATCAAAGATAAAACAAAAAACATTTAATATTAAACACCGTACAAGAATCCCACCTCTAACTCACATATCATTCCCCGTATCTTCGTCCTGTCACAACCTTATCAGATGTGTTTCACTTGTCGCAATATCGAGATTATTAGCAGGAGAAAAGCAGGAAACAGAAGCTGATACGTTCCTATATATATAAATGTGTCCTTTCTTGGGTCCCCCTGCTGGGGGAAATTGATATCTGTTATCGGGGAAAAACGTATTAAACGAGAAAATCGTTTGTACGGCTTCTAATAATTTTCGCCACATTTGAAGGCTCGAGCTATAACGATGGGAAATTTATGGACTCCTACAACTATCGATTTATTATTATATTAGAATTGCCGTTGAAATCACGTAATACAATCGATAAACAAACTCGGATTCGTGAAAAGCCATACTCTCAACCGTTTGACTTAAAAACGTTAAAAGGATTGATGATGGTCATTTTTTAACGCGAAACGGTCTCAATGGAACCATTAAAAGCCTGTGAGTTCATTTCGTCCAAGCGAGGAATACGAATGGATCGCTTAACGGTCTAATGGTTCTTTTTTTTTTCTGATTAGAAAGAACGCCGAGTTGAAATTTTAGATTTGGTTCGGAAATTATATAAAATAAAAATTAAATAGAAAAATAGTTGATTGGTGTTTTAATCTAGAACAGTACTTCGTTTCAATACATAACGATACGCGCGCAATCAGGTTGAACGAGTGTTTCTGCTTCTACTAGAAAGGATATGATACGTTTGTAAAGTGGACTGTATTTTTCGAAAGGCTAATAATTTAATGATTTAAACTGAAACCACTTTTCTCCTTTTATTTGAATCTTTCTTAATAAAATTGAAAATGTTATTTTTATTGTCCAATGTTGACTTTACCCTATAACAAATAACTTTCCCACATTTAAATTATTAGCAATATTTGTCCTATCTTTACTTAAATGTCCACACCAGCACTCTACTATCCAGAGTGAACTACACGTTTTCCATTTAAAAAGCATTGGTGTCCAAGATCCTATGCTCGTTACACATTACATAGTAAATACTCTCTGAGAGGTACTTACACCTCTGAGAGGTACTTAAACCTCTAGGTATATGGGATAATGAGAGGTGTCATTACACTACGTAATTACACTATGCAATTACACTTATTACAGTACATGATAGTAATTGGGATGTACTTGCTAATTGCGAAGGGTGGAGGGTGGGTACTTAGGATAATTACTAATTACCCAATTACTTCTTTCTGTACCTCTGACCTTGGTCCAGAACTGGTTAATCTCATCTACTGAAAACATTGCGATTCGCAAATTTCCTTTATTTCAGGCCTAAGTTTACTTACCTTGATAAAGTTGGTATTGCAAATTTATTCAGTAATAAATAGCTGTCCAACGGTCTCGTATACGCCCAATCGTTAAATGTTTCAATTCCAAGTAAAATTCCTGGAATAATTTTGCATCCCTTTAATTATTTCCGCACCTACCGCAACTTTCGGGCTTCCAGATAGTTGGCAAACTGGAATAGGGAATGTCAATAAATTTTCCCTGGAGTTTGGTAGAATTTAGGGGTGTCGAACAGTGACGTGTCCAATATAAAAAAAAGTTGTTTATTCTATACAAGTTTGGAAGGTTTTAAGTTGTAAATATTTTTTGTTACGCTACTGGTTTTGGAATGCGTAGGGGGTGTGTTTGCAAGGGGAGATTTATCGAATTGTAGGGTTGCGTAAATGATGCGTTTATACCGAGAGAAAAAACATATAAATTAATTGTTATTGACTCTGAATAAATCACTGTTATTTTTTTATTATTTTAATTAACCAAAATAGTAGTACTTTATGATAAGAGAAAGAAAAGTTTAGTTTCTAAGGCTACTATATATTATTGTAGCTACTTGAGAACTGTGAAACTTTTTTGTAAATGGTTAAACTGGTAGCTTTCCAAGGTTGAAAAAAGCTAGACATTTTTATGCATATAGATCCCTTTAGCGGCTGTGGAATAGGTCCATAAACCATGGGAATTTATCGAAAACACAAAAATTCCCCAAATATATCAAATACCCGTACCTCCACAATTATTAATGAAAATCTCTATCCTATCTATCCTCTATCCTCAATAACTTTAACACATGGTGCTAAATTTCTTCCGAAATGTGTAAGGCATCTTCATGCAGTCTCAGCAAAACATTCCCCATTTTTGTAATAAGTTTTCACAATAAAAAAGGGGGTGTTGATGGACAATTGTTCCATGTTGACCAAGAAACAAGTATCCGCAAAGTTTTTCTTGGCATATGTCACCATAGAAATACTGTCAATAAAGATTACCAAAAATGGCGGTCAATTTAAATCGGAATGTCAAATTTGGACACCCAATATATTAGACTATTTACGAAAGATTAACCTAACAAATTATATCGATATACAATATAACAACATTTGGAAATTGCTTTTGACAAAAATCGATACAAAACCGACCGCGAAAAAATCTCCTAAGCGTGAACCGCGTATCACAAAGCTACTATTTAAAACGAACTCACCTCGTACAGCGAATATATCAAAACTACCAATAAAAAGAACGCGCCACGTCCAGCGAATGACGTTCAACTCACAGACACCGTATTATCTTGTTCTATCAACTGATATATACGGTCAAATATAACATAACAAATTCCAAGAAACTGATTAAAATATAATAACAATAAATGAAAATTATTAATTTGAAGAAGTAAACAAATTGGGTGAAATTGGGATCGTAAATAATTAATTCTTTTAGGGGTAAGATTATAATAGATATATAAATCAACTCGCAATGAAACATTGTATACTTTTAGGTGAATCAAACAAATTGAAACAACCCAGTCTAGAATAACCATACTGCAAATAGGACAATAAATAATGCTTTAACCTTTTTTCGCATATTTAGACTAGGTGAGCGGCTAAAAATGTACGTTACAATGTTTGAATGAGAATTGATGTTACTGACCCTAGCAATATTATTTTGCATATTTTTATTTATTGAAAAAATAGAAAAGAAAACAGGTACAGTGTTTCATGTATAAGGTGGAACCATACGGAATGCTTTTATTATTTTTATCAAAAAGCACTAAAATTACTCTAAAATCTATAATTAATATACGAGATATGACACAAAATGTAAATTTAAGTACATTTATTTTTGACAATATCGAAAATTGTTATAAATAAAAGTTGTTTAAAATTAAAAACTACATTTAATAATGCAATAATATCTATCCTGAAAAATCAGGTTTAGGTAGTTTTTATTTTTGCACATTGATTATTTATTTATTAAATAAATAAAATTACGTTTAATTCTGCAAATATCAATTTAAATTATATAGGTATACTCTAACTAATATTTTGTTTTTACTATCAGAAATTTAATTGTTAGTGTAAAATATTAATAGGTATGTAGCCATATATTTTCAATAGAAAAAGTAGATACAAAATTTTTAGGGCAGGTGTGTATTATTGGATAGGTATTTTACCTTAGTTTTTAATTCTAAATAACTTTTCTTTATAACTATTTTAGATATTGTCAAAAGTAAATACATTTATACAGAGTGTGTCTACTTAAATCGGCACCATATGGGAAACTTTTTATTATTAGTTTTATGCAAAAAGTTATATGAATTATACGTTTAATTTTGCAAATCATAAAACTGGTTTTTATGATAGATGGGATAATATTGAACATGTGACATCAACTTTTCTTAACAACAATTTTGATATTATTAAAAATAAATGTGTTTGACTCTTCCATAAAATTCCTAAATTCCTAAATGGTTAAAGATATTTGATATCTAATGAATGTATTTTTAGCTTTATTATGTAGAACTTTTTATAAAGAATAACTTTTTGCAATAAACTCATAATAAAAAAGTTTCCTATAAATGGTGCCAACTTAACTAGACACACTGTATAATGAGGTATGTCGCAAACTATAAATTTTGTTCCGTGTGTCTACTTCAGTCTTCACTATATGAGAAAACTATGTTATTATTAGTTTTATGAAAAAAATTAGTCTTCATAAAAAGTTCTGCATGATCTAATACTGAAAATACTGTTACGCAGGTTTTTGGTATCACGATTTATTTCAACTGAACTTTACAATAACTATAATTCAACTTTGACAATAACTTTACAACTGATAACATTCACGTATAACGTCTATCATAAAACTGAACTCTGACGTCAGGTCGTTGCCTTATATAGCTTGCCTTCCCTTCCGGAAACTTCTCGAACAATCTAGACTTGTCATCTAGAATGTTCTTGACGGGTAATGACATTTCTGGACATTTCTGGAATATTCTCTTCTTTTACTTGTACTTTTACTTTTGACGACCGCAGAGCGAGGAGTAGCATTCCACTTCTTGTTCTATCTGTACGTTTCCTATGATAGCCGCAGGCTACTGCAGGGTGCTGCATAACAATACAGTCAGTAATTAGATATCAAAGTTTTACAGCCATATACGAGGTTTGTTGAAAAATATGAATTTTATGCAAAAGTGAAGTTACTTATTGAACATTTTTGTTAAGAAAAGTTGATCAGAATTAAAAAATATGGTCAGATATTCAATATTATTTCATCTACCATAAAAACCAGTTTTCTTATTTATGCCAAAAAGCATTAAACATCGTTTTTTCATAGGTGCATGGATAATTTTGGATATCTGACCGTAGTCAACACTTTATCGCAATATGTAGTGTAAAATGTTTATATTTCACAACCGTTATCTCCTGTTTTGTTAATCATCCCATATGTCACCTCTATTGGAGTGACTCATTCAACATGTAAAAATCAGACAATAAATACTTTCAATTTGGTATAATAATTTTCTTTCACAGAACTTTTGCATTTAGGCCTTATGAATTACAGTCGAATGACTGTCTTTGTCCACATGATAATTCTAGACTTAGTATATCTATGTCAAAACTAAAGATAACAATCTAGGGTATAAAAATGTATATTTCTTAATAAATCACACATAGCAATGCATTTTTCAGGATTTTGATATGTCGTTATTAGATAGATAACACATTCACTTTTCTTATACAAAGATTTATAACCTACCAATGTGCTAAATTTTAACGTTGACGCATTCCAATTTAAAATAATAGTTATAATAGTTAACAAACAAAGCTGTAGATTATCGCGATAGATTAGACTATCGATAGCCGATCTGACGTTTATTCTAATTAATGTGTTTGTGCATTTCTAGTTCGTATATTGAATAAATTGCTTCCAAATCAATATGTACCACGTCTTAAAACTATTATTCAGAATATAATAAATTAAAGTAACAAAGATTAAATGCCACAGAGCACTGTTATTGGGCCAGTTTTCTATTTATTCTGAATTAAATAACGATATTATTTTTATTGGTCATGTATTTAATATTAGCAGTTACATGAAACAATATTTTTACAATATTTAATAGCCAATAAGCATAGTTCAGCTTCAGAAATGACAAAGCACAGAAAAAGCTACTCTTTCACTCAACCCATAGTGCAACTATAATCATTACAAAATCTTGATTGGCAGGTAGGCAGTAAAAGGTAGGTATCTAGAAATTTCAAAAATTGTTTATTGGTCAGTTTTTCAAAAACTTTTTATAAAATACTAATTAGACGAATATAGGAGTATGATTCAAGGGTTGATTTTTACATAACTGCGGAAAGCTGCCTTCATTTAATACTAATTTGATTAGCACCTATAGCATGAGATCTAACAGATAGTAACTGCTATAATATCATTTTTAAATTTATATTAACAATAAAACACCTTTCAGGTTGTTCTCTGCGACTTTGAAATCTTCTCAATCGCCGTCGCAGAAAGAAGGGTTTCTTCGTATCAGCTGAGAGTAGTGGAGTGTAGAAATAGAACCAGTAGAAATTTATGATGCTTGTAGATAAATTGCCACTATTACCTGACACTTATTTGGTTATGATGAGTTAACAACTTTATTTAAACTATAAACTTTCTTCAGCTTAGAACAATTTTACATATTAAAATGACACAAGTACTTAAATTTATGATCAATCAGCAGGTTTAATACATGTCAAAATTTCTATTTTTAGTTAAAAGCATCGAGCTTGCGACGGGAGAAAGCAAAGATGTACATGTGTCGGTGGTCAAAAGAGATCGTCTTATAGTGTGTGCTTGCAGTTGTTGTTGTGTCTCGTCGTGATTGGCTGAAAGAGTACCGGATTATATTACCCTGCCATTTTTGCAGAAAAAGATAAAATATTGCCGCTTGCATCTGTGGATACTTTTAACGGTCTATTTTTTACTTTGCTTATGTTAGCGCGAGTGAAACATATTTATGAGTGTAAATGAGCCAAAATTACTGGAAAATGTCCATGAAGGAGATCGATAATAATTTAGACCCTAAAACTGCTTGTAAATAAAATGCAAGCGTGCAAATATGTTTTTCCTGGAATTCATAAAACCGTTAAATTACGTTTACTGTTGGGTCAGGGCTGGCTTTCAATTTTACAAAATATTTTTAAATTCAGTGATACAATGTACTAAATGACTAATAAAATATATTGTTGTTCTTTTGTTTATTATATTTTATTTATAGAGGTGATTTATGTGGATTATAAATGGAGTAATTAAAGTATTTGTTTGAAAATGTGTTTAAAAACTTTTGTTTATATTTGTTTTATCAGTGTAAATGCAATTTGATTATTCTTTGTGGTATAATATAAAAAATGACAAAAAAAATGTCGCCAAGTCAAGAATTTAAATAAAAAGATGTATACAGTCCACTTACAATTACTATTTAACTATTTGAACCAGCAGTTTACAGTTTAAACAAAAATTGGTTCTTCAAGCCGGATTTCAAGAATTTATATTTTTAATTATCGTCAACAAAAGACAGCACAAGATATAAGTACTATATATTGAGACTATTGAGATGGGCGAATGGTTGGTTGGAAAACGTTCAATTTAAAGTTACTTTCTCAATTTAATCACAATTAAATATATAAATTCAGGATTTTAAGGTATTTCTTTGCAGATTTAAAGATACCTTAGGCAATTTTTAAAGCTATTTAACAAAGTAAACATGTACTTGGCCATTTAACAATTTATTTGCTATATTTTACTATTTATTTGATATTATCATCAGTCAAGCAAAGTCAAGAATTAAACTAAAAAGATTTATACAGTCCACTTACAATTATTATTTAACTATTTGAACCAGCAGTTTACAGTTTAAACAAAATTCTTGTTATTTTTGAACACAGGTATTAATCAAACGGTATTCGTAACATCTTGAAACATCCTTTATTTCTCTTCGAATTCCTTAAACCTGGATCAGATCGTTCAATCGTTTCCGAGACGAGAGATCGTTTCGAATATTTAACGGCAACAAAGTGTTTAGGATTTATAGTTCGAAATACGAATTTGTTGGGCGTACGAATTCAATATCGGGAGACACAATAAACAAGGCTAATCAATAAATTGGAGGTACGTACCAATGTGCCGTCAACCGGAAATTAAAGCCCCATTAACAGGAAGCAGAGAAGCAGGGGTGGAGAGAGAGAGAGAGAGAGAGAGAGAGGGGTAAATTTGAGTCGTGCGGGACCTAAAAATAATTTCTTAAGTAAGTAATGAAATTGATAGATTTTTATCTGAGATCCATTAGGAAATTAGGAAAGATGTTGCGGGTTCGATTAATTTTTTCAGTCCTATTCGTTAAAGTTGATTCAAATTTTTATGTTGATTTATAGTTTTTAAAAGATCCCAAAATAATCAAAATTTTTAATATACTATGCTATCAAGTGAAGTTTTCTAATAAAATTATACCATATTGTATCTTGTACAATATCCATTTAGCCTATCATTTAAAGATGATTCGAAAATCTTAGTTATACAGGTAATTAAAGATATTGGCCTGTAATTGAATACATTTTTCCGATCTCCTTTTTTATACTCTTCTTAAAGTTGGAAGGACTTATGCCCGTTTCAAAAATTTTGTTAATTATAAATGTTAAGGGTTGTTTTATCTAATTAGCAATGTAATTTATGGTGTCAATCTCAATGTTATCGAAACCTGATTCCTTGTGAGGTTTGAGTGAGTTGGTTATGTTTCTAATTTCTCTTTCGTCTACAGGTTCTACAAAAAAGTTGTAAGAATTAAAAGCAGGACGTGGATTTGAAGTGTTTTTTGTTTCATTTTATTAAAATTTTGTTTGTAGAATTATTTTCGGTTTTATTAATTTAGTATTTTCATTTATTAGATTTTTTAGATCACTCTGTAAGATTTTCTTTATCCACTGAGTTGTGCATATAGCTCCAATTATTAGTTCGTAATTTGGCTTTAAATTTTTTATTATTTATTTGTGTTATCAAGAGTTCATGTAAGTTTTCTTAACTGGAAGAATAATAAAGGTAGCTCTGTGGTTAGTTACATTAAGATCCAGTTCTGCCGATATACAATTTGTTTCAAGACCAAGAATATCTTTGGCAAATATAGGATCTATACAACTCTTTCTTTCACCCTGGATATTAGTACTTTTATTGACAAGAGAGATAAAGTCGTTTTCACTGATGATGAAATTGGGTTGAATTCATAGTGATAAGAATTCATGTCCTCCAGTTTTTTCAAGCAATATGAGTCTGCCTTTATTCAAGAAGTCTTTGTCCTTTACCTGAAGGATTTTTCAATCCTTCTGAGAAAGCTTGGCGTGAGATTTGAATATTGTTATCTTGTCACATCCTTCATTTATCCATGTTTTATGAACGATATTGCTTGATGTAAATATTGATGAGCAACAAAAATGTCATTGTAAAGAGTGATCTCCATAAAATGTATCTAAAGTGTTCTATGACTGACAAAGATACGAATCATATTCTTGATAACTACGCACGGCTCTGAATGAAATCCATTACTCTAGTATGGATAAATGATAAAAAATAATTCTTCAACAACAGTTTTTTAGAATTAATTAAAGATATATTTTTACAACTTGTGATATTTTTCTATTCTACATATTCGTTAGGAAACTTTAATTAATACATTTCAATTAAAAAGTTAATGCCCTGTATTCTTATTGCGAGTACGTCACTGGCTCCAACTAAACTAGACACTAGACTAATACGCAAGTTTCTAGTCTAATAGTTTCCCTACATTCTACGTTATATGGTTACGAGTAAGCATGATAATATAAATGTTTGTATGCTGGCGTGTATGTGTTAAGAGAAGGTCCCCCGCTATTGGCCCTAAAAGGGTTCCCGGGGTGTTAAATTTGGAGCTGGATTTTGCAAATTGCGGAATCGCTTCGGTGGCTTTGGCTGAAATTACACTGATTGTAGTCCGAAGGGTTTGTAGGTATCCGCTTATTTGAATGCTCCGAGTTTGATTTCTAAGTTTTGAACATTCCTGACGCTGAACCAACCCACTGTCCTAGAATTTGGCGTAATATAAAATCAACAAATATATATTTCACAATGAGAGATCACTACATCGTAAAAAAATTTCAAAATTGAATTAACCTTTTACAGACGTCACTGGTAAAAATTTAAAAAATCGTTTATGTCAAAAAATGCTCCTTAAAAGCTGTGTACAAAATTTAATAAACTGTAACACCATGTTGTTCAAAAATTAAGAGGTTGATAATAACTTTTCTTCTTGAAATCACCCGAGGATTTACGGCACTCAATTAATAAACAAAAATCTTACTTAGTTCACATTTTCCACTATAAGGTCAAAAAAAAGTTTACTACACAGAAACATTATTATTATTAATAAGATTTTGAAACCTAATATACTTTGGCAAAAGAATGAAAGTATTGACTCATACGTCACTTTAGCATGGTTTTAAATTTATGGTTGTCTGATATAGACCAATGAGGTTGAATCACATACTTTGATTACTATACGAGGCAAGAGAGAGGTCCGACACGCCCAACATAGGGCGCGGCCATTTTGAACCCTGTGACACAGTTTACAGCTAAAGAATCAGATCGCTCACTCTGCGTCGGCACTTTTGATCTCAATGTTTCAGTTTATACACTGTGCAACTCGGATAATACAATATATGACAACCGCCTATAATAAAACAGCAGTCTTCTGCGTATCCTGAATTTGTATCCCTGGAGTGGATATTATTTTGGAACTTTCAACTGGTCCGAGTGAGCTAACTAATTCTTTAGCAATAAACTGTGACTCCAAAAATAATGTTCACTGACACTGACAGCAGCAAGCAAAATATCAGGTGCGTTTTAATCATCCGCTTCTGCTTCCGGAATTGTCGGTTTAGTCGTTTTAACCTGTCAGATTAAAACAAGAAAACCGACAATTCCGAAGCAGAAGCGGATGATTAAAACGCACCTATTAAAAATATTGCGCCAAGATATAGGCAACACGTAATAAGGGTTCAAAATGGCGGAGTTTTCTATCTCCTTTTAAAAGGCACTCAGAAAGCTGCGCAGTGCGACCATTCTCCGTATAGTAAAAGAAAATCAAAGTATGTGGGTTGAATACTATGGAGATGACATGCCAAAAAAAAACGACACCCCTTCCCCCTCTCTTAGTGGTCATGTCATAGTTGTTAAAGAGCTGTCAGAACTTTGTTCAAATTTAAATATTTCGACGTTATTTCTATCTTAATAAGTGTTTTTTTTTTTATTAATTTGTATAAAAATCATGACTAAGTATGCCAAAATTAATTGTAAAAACTCTTCAGTGAAAGAGCGTAAGAAAATATCTAATTTAAGTTTTCATAAGTAAGTATAAGGAGTGTACTTAGATTTTTTTTTTAGAATGCTTAACTTTTTTTTATTATAGGTTTCCAAAAGACCCTCAATATCTCAAATTTTGGTCTAAATTTGTGGGAAAAGACCAATTTGAGCCTAAACCGAATAGCATGTTGTGCTCTATTCACTTCAAGGAAGAATTTTTTGATAAGAGTGAGTTTAGGCTCAGATTGAAGAAGAATGCTGTTCCGACAATAAATGAATGTTTAGTTAGTATACACTTTATTTACAATAAAACTTAAATAACTAACTTAATAAAGAATATTGGCTTGACTAACTTTATAATAAAGACAAATAACTATATTAAAACTTAGATAACTATAATAAAACTTAAATAACTAACGTTATAATTAAACTTAAAAACCAACTATAATTAAAGTTAAAACCAACTTATAATTAAACTTAAAAACCAACTTATAATTACACTTAAATGACTAACTTTTTAAGTAACACATAATTTAGAATAAAATTTCAAGTATTTAAAAGCAGTTTTTATTAGATCCTAATTTCCTATTATTATACCGTTTTGATAATGAATATACTGTATATGTACCACCTCATCCTCATGATATAAAATAATATGCCCGCTCATGTACCACATTACAATTATTATTAATATTAAATGAACAAACATTAAATTGATGTTCCTTAATTTAAAAACCTGCCGACTTTGTTCACAATACACAATAAATATAATTTAAAACATATTACGAAGTTAATGATATTTAAAAATTAGTAGTTTTGGAACTTAAACTAGTAGTTTTTGTATCATGGATCTATATTTAACATAACTATAACACTAACATTACTGATCAGAAAAAGTGGTTAAAGTTTTTTGTAATCACAAATCGCAACTGAATGCCTATTTTTAAAATAAATTATATCTATAATTCCATTTGTATAGTTGTATGCTGTGCATCTGTGAGATTGTTGTTTATTATACATAGGTACCAATTATAGAAATCTTTAGTAAGTACTTGCTTGCAATTTTAGTAATATATGTACCTACCCTATATAATTAATTATTTCAAACATAAATAAAACCACAACTATTATCTGAGTCTTTTTAGTTCCGATTGGTTTTGACAGAGTAGTTTTGATCGTGGTTTTCTTCCATCTACTTTTAACCATAAAGTCATACCTAGCTGAATTTTTGGTCTTTTTAAACTTTTGACTGTAGCGGGTCATATTTTTAATGTATGTCATCTGCAGCAGAAAGACCTACATGTTTTACATTTAAAAGTAATTAATTGTCCTTTCTACAAACTCGGCTGTATTTTTACTGAAATATATTTATTCACAATTCACGTAGTGGTTTGGTTTTTGGTTTGGTAATTTGATGTCATAATTCTCCTCATTGTCAGATGTTGACATTGGCAGCTTTGATCAAGATAAGAGAGTCCTTGAACGAAAAATCGTAGTTCGGGTTTTAGTTTTAAAGCACAAAGAGATTAACAAATCTGATGCACAGTGTTATTCGAACGTTGATTTTCGATCACACAGGTCATATATCGGACGGTTTCGACGAAGACAGAACAATATAATAATATTAATCTCTTTTATGGTCTTGGCATTGGCTTGGTCGGAAAACGGTTAATAAATAATAGTAAATAGTATAGAAGTCATAATTGCGCAATGGCATCAAATTAATTTCGAATCGATCATGTTGAAACAAATCTTAGTCATTTAAAAGTTGTAATTCTGCATACGGACTTTAATTATATTTAAATACGACCCTGCTTAGTCAACCATTTAAGCCACGCCCAGTGGGTCATTTTTAATAAAACTTATCATATGCAAAACAATTGCCTCATGGCATCTCCATTAGTATTATACCTCCATGGTATTAACCCAGTATAATTAATAATACAGTAGCGACAGCTTGAGTCGGCTCCTTTGATATCGGGGTGGTCAGATTTTTATTGACAGTTGACATTTTTGCCGCTAATTTCTACACTGAAATAAGTAACTTTAAAATATCTTGTCCCTTTGTCTGTTTGAATAAAATATCACACAATAAATAAAAGATGAAAACTAAGTCTAAATATAATAAAAATGTATTAAAATGTGCATTACAACCAATCAGATAATCAAAACAATCAACTACCATTAATCCATTGACAATTCACATATGCCAGTTTGACGTATTTGTCGCTTATTTACGAACATGCGCAGAAAAATATGGACCCCTCATAAACAACGAACTATCGCTACTGTATTATTACTTATACTGGGGTATTATTACTTATACTGGGGTATTAATAAGATTTTTAAACCTAATATACTTTGGCAAAAGAATGTAAGAATTGACTCATACGTCACTTTAGCAAGGTTTTAGCTTTATGGTTGTCTGATTTAGACACAATTTTTTTATTCAAACGATTAGAATACTTTAATAATACTACTTTGCCTCAATCAATAATATTATTTGACATATTCATTTCAAATTTGAAGTGAACCAGTTCAGAAATACTTGAAAAGTACGTGTTCAAATTTCAAACGTCATTTTTTTCTAATACATTATTTTACCGTAGTATACAGGGTGTTTATTAAGTACTTGTACAAACTTTAAATAGTGAATCTTTGACTAATTTTTGACCGACTTCAAAAAAGGAGGAGGTTATCAATTCGTCGCGATATATTTTTTTTTTATGTATGTTCAGCGATAATTCTTTAACACGGTGTCCGATTTCAATAATTCTTTTTTGTTAGAAAGGGGCTACTTCAGGGGTGGTCCCATATAAATTTGGTCAAAATCTACTAATTGGGTCCATGAATAAATCCTCAAACTCTTCATTTTTTATGTATGGTTAGCGATAATGCTTTACCACCACCTTGTCCGATTTATATGATTCTTTTTTTGTTAGTAAGGGGGTACCTCAGGGGTGGTCCCATATAAATTTGGTTAAGATGTGGTGATGACATCTGCACGTTTTTGAAGTCGGTATTTTTAAATTTTTAATTTCTAATACTTGTAAGGCAAAAAGTTCATATGAACACGTATCCTAAACCTCTTAACTTTTGTGTTACAAGGTGGTAAAGTTTTCAGAAAAAAATCTATTTTTCCAATAACTGTGAGACTATTGTAGATATCTTTACGAAATTTGGTACACGTATACTATGCATTAAGATGCATTTTTTGATGTACAAATTTATGTTTTCTACCAGTGGCGTCCATACCTACGGGGTTTGTATTGAATATTTTTGCAGAAAAAAATAGTATGCCACTGCTTCATCTTAAAACAAAAATTATTTTTGAAATCCTCATTTATTTTTAAACAAATTTAATCTCTTGAGTTTTTTCGTTCGATGCATAGTTTACGCTTTAAAAAATAAAATCCGTTTTATTTCAGAGTCAAATTGCTAAAATGTACAATTGTACATACATGCATAGCAAGCCTTGCAAACAACCGAGAGGTTTCCATGGTAGCAGAATCAGTCATGATAGTTTATTTAAAAAAAAGATTATGGTTTTTGTCATTTAAAAATGTATGTATGTAATAATTTATTGTCTATTATTGTGTTCAAAATGTACGAATATACCAAAGCAGAAATGGCAGACATTCATTTCGTCAAGCTGCAAAAAGAATGTATCAAGCCCAATTTTCTCAACGGGTGGTTCCACATGTCCAAACTTTCATTAATATTCACGCAAGACTTTGTGAAACTGGCAGCTTTAAAAGAACAATTGATATACCAGGAAGGCCTGCGGCAGTTCGAACAGTTGAAATTGAAGAAGCTGTGTTAAATAGAATTGAAGAAGACCCGCAAACTAGTACAAGGAAAATTGCTCATGAATTGAATATTACGCATACAATTGTGTGGCAATTTTAAAAATCTCAACAACTTTATCCTTATCATATTCAACGTGTACAGGCATTACTACCTAGAGATTTTCCTTTTAGACTAGATTTCTGCGTTTGGCTGCGAAATAAATTATTAACAACCCCGGATTTCTTAGGCCATGTACTTGTTACAGACGAAGCTTCTTTTTCTCGAAACGCCATCATGAACTTCCACAACAACCATATCTGGTCTGAGGATAATCCCAATGCTATCATAGAAAATAATTTCCAAGATCGTTTTTCTCTAAATATTTGGGTCGGAATTATCGGGGATCACTTTATTGGACCTTGCATTCTTCCACAAAGGCTAAATGGCGAAGATTACAGAAGATTTTTGGAGCACGAGCTTCCTGAACATTTAGAAGAAATTGATTTGGCTACCAGAAACAGGATGTGGTTCATGCACGATGGCGCACCGGCACACTTTTGTTTGGCTGCACGTCAATTTCTGAACGAGAATTATCCTAATCGTTGGATAGGAAGAGCGGGACCGCAAGCCTGGCCTCCCAGATCACCAGATTTAAATCCTCTGGATTTTTTTCTGTGGGGTCACTTAAAGACACTATTTTACAAAACATCCGTTCAAAATGAGCAAGATCTAAGAAACAGGATATTTGAATCGTGTGCCATTATTAATCAGACACCAGGTATATTCGAAAGAGAACGTCAATCAATGTTAAAGCGAATTGACGCATGCGTTGCAGTAGGCGGCGGGCATTTTCAGCAATTGTTGTAAATGTTATTAACTTATTTGTAAAAGTAGTTTAGTCTTAGTCTGTAAATAATCTAAGTTTATCACATAACAATATTGATCAATAAAAGACACATTTTTCACTTGTTCCTTGCAGAATACTATGCGTCGGACGAAAACTATGCGTCGGAGAAAAAACTCATCAAAACTAAATGAGGATTGCAAAAATATTTGTTATTTTAAGATGAAGCAGTGGCGTACTATTTTTTTCGGCAAAAATATTTAATACGAAACCTGTACGGGCGCCACTGGTAGAAATAAAATTATTTGTACATTAAAAAATGCATCATAATGCGTAGGAGATGTGTACCAAATTTCGTAAAAATATCTGCAATATTCTTACAGTGATTAGAAAAAAAAAAAAATTTTTTGAAAACTTTACCACCCTGTAGCTCAAAAGTTAAGAGGTTTAGGACATGTGTTCATATGAACGTTTTGTCTTAAAATAAGTCAAAGATTCACCATTAAAAGTTTGTTCAAGTACTTAATAAGCACCCTGTATATTGTATATTTTGATGAATCTAAAAATAAAACTTTTTTATTTTCTGACCTTTTTTTATTCGCCTTAGATTAAAAAAAAAATAAAAAAAAGCTTATCACATTACGGATATTATTTTTATAAACTAGGTACTTTTTGTCCCATAAAATATGTTCCCTTATGCAAAAATCAAGAAACATTATCCTGTGTACAGCGTCAGCATCGTTCTCGTATTCCATTTATAAACGCTGCACGAATCCGCGCCAACAACGTCACCAACTTTTATGTCAAAGACTGGTAGATTATATTTAATTAGTCCAAGCATGTATCAGTTCCACTTGAACATTATTTCAGTCGACATACACGCAGAAAAATGGATACCTACTTACTTTAAGAATAATATATGTAGATGCGGTTTGGAACATCAAAAATTCAGCCAAAAGAGAGGGTTTATACATGTTGCCTTCAACAAGTCCATTCTGTTTGAATCGTTTGTCAAATTTGACAACTTCTTTTAACTGAAAGAACAAGAAAAATGAAAAAATTAGTAAAATATTGATATTGAAGGAAAACACCTAACAAATCCAAAAGATATATGTAATGAATTTAATCAACAATTTATCAAAATGGGAAAGAATCTGGCCGAAAAAATTACAAAAACTTACTATCAAGATCAAAAGCAACCACCAATGAATTCTATGATGTTGTCTTCTACTGAAGAAAACGAAATCATTAAAGTTATCGCTGAGTTAAAAAATAAAAAAGCAGTAGGAACCGACGAAATATAAGCAGAACTCCTAAAACATATTTCAAAAGAAATTGCGGGCCTAGTCAAACACATTATAAATATATGCTTTCAAAAAGGTGTATTTCCTGATACTTTAAAAGAAACAATTATAACAGCGATTTACAAAAAAGGCGATAAAACTTTAGTTAATAACTACCGACCAGTATCTTTGACAACTCATATATCTAAGATCTTTGAAAAGATAATAAAAATTAGACTCACTTCATATAAAGTACAAAATATTGTCTACAAAACAGTATGGTTTTAGAGAAAATACTTCAACAGAAGATGCCATCCTAGCGTTAGTAGAAAAAATATACAAAGCTCTAGATAAAGGTAGACAATGTATTTTACATAAGCTTTTGATAATGTAAGTCATGAGCTACTCCTACCTCTTAAAGATATGGGAATAAGAGGAAACAGCCAAAAAATGTTTAAAAGCTACCTCACAAATAAAAGGCAGATTGTTAGAGTTGCTAATAAAACGAGTAACTCTGAAAAACTAGAGTATGGTCTTCCTCAGCGTACTGTTCTTGGGCCTATACTTTTTAATTCATATATAAACGGACTTTTTTCAATACAAAGCTGCGGTTAAATAATTGGATTTGTTGATGACACAGTAATGTTTTATGAGGGTCAAGACTGGAATATTCTAAAAACAGTTGCTTAAAATGATTTCGCTTCTATTAGACAATTCTTAGACTCAAAATTACTGACGCTAAATCTAGAAAAAACAAAATACTCACCCATCAGTTGCAATGCAGATGGATTACCAGAATTTCAAAGTTTGAAGATCACTAGCAATAGAAAAGTGCATAATATTTTATCTGAAAAAGAATATAAGTATCTTGGCGTATATATTGATAGATATTTAAAATGGGATTGTCACATAAATTATACAGTTAAAAAGCTACAAATTATTCTCTATAAATTAATTTTTTAAAAAAACATTTGCCCCTAGAACAACTTCGATACTATTCTCTTGTAGAAAGTCATATACGTTATGGTATTGTATCATGGGGTAATGCACATTAATAACGTAGAAATAATACAACGCAGATTCTTGAAATGAATAATGAATAAAAATTTTAGATACTCATCAGTTATACTTTACGAAGAAAGTAAAATATTAGATATAAGACAAATGTACTTTGTTTCCACCAATCTAAAATATTACCCTACTAGACTCATAGCTACAATACCATCTCATACTTACCTAACCCGGAATAGATCAAACCATATTGTACCCTTGGTGGAAAGATCTTTAACTCAAAGGTCCTAAGATGTATAATCACTTACCAGGGGAAGTGCAATCCAAGGTTACTTTCCATTTGTTCAAGAAATACTTAAAAATATTTACTTTTAATACCCCAAGAAAATATATTTCAGATCTAATGGAAAATAAAACCTAAAAAGTACTCACTATTTAAGGATTGATGTTTTCGTATTATAATTTATCAAACAATATTTATATCAGATAATTCGATAGTATGATCCATTTCTCTTTCTTTCTTTATTTTTTTAGCATTCTTATTTTTTTTTGTAGCGCGATATTGATCGGTGTGTTTTTACAGGCATGCATTGGCTTTACGGCAAGACACATGTTCTGCGGTCACCTTTCTAGAAATGCTCTGACTATATGTGTTGTGTCTATGATTACCGACTTTTGAATTAGGTGGTAAGCATTTGCTGGGACAACCAGTTTTAATAGGTTCCCTTTAAGGTTTGTAGGTACCAGTCCCATAGCAGAGATAATAAGCGGGATAACTTCTACGCGTTCCAATTTCCAAAGGCCCTTGATTTCTCGACATAGCGGTAGGTATTTGTCTATTTTTTCTTTTATTTTTGTGTCCATATTGTTGTTGTTTGGTATTGATATATCTACCAGATAAGCAGTTTTGTCCCGTTTGTTGACCATTGTTATGTCTGGTCTATTATGTTCTACTGTCCTATCTGTGAGCAGTGTCTTATCCCAGTATATCTTGACACTTTCGTTTTCTACTAATGGTGGAGGGTTTAATTTATAATAGGGAGTTTGGGAGTCCTCTTCAATGTTGTGCACTCTAAAAAGTTCTCTCCATGTATTTATGGTTTACTAAGCCTTGGCAGGCAGAAATAATATGTTCTATTGTTTCAGAATTCAAGTTGCACTTTCGACATTTGTCCGTATCGATGTTTTCTTTCAATATATATTTGCGATGGTTTTTTTTTGTATTCACAACATTATCTTGGATGCTTAGCATAAAACCCTCTGTTTCAGGAAAAATAGTACTATCTTTTAACCAGTATATCGATGCGGCTTTGTCAATTGTATCTCTTTGGAGATCATTTGGGAACCTTCCGTGGAGTTCTTTAGCAAGAAGTTCTGTTCTTTTTTGGTCGTTACTTAACATCTTCTGGAACGGTGAGTACTCTCTCTTGCTAAGATTAAGAGGTGTGTATTTAATGTCAGCGTTAATAATTTCTTGGTACAGATTGGTGTTATTATTTCTGAAAAAATACTCTCTTAGTGCAATGGGCCCGTTCACTTTCATTTTTGAATGTGAATTAATTATATATTTGTAAAGATATTAAACTCTTTTGTCTGGTGGTACTTTTCCCGTTAAGATATGTTTGCTAGAAGTAAGGGAATTCCCATAAAATTCTTTCAGTGACTCATTGCGTCAGAAAATCCCTAATTCCGTTCACGTCTCGTATCGGTTATGCTTAAAGACGGCGGGGTTGTCGGAAGTATCCCTAATATACCATTTCTGCATTTATATATGTAATTTAAATAGTAAAATTCCATTATTTTTCTAAAAATCGTGATGTTATATTTTCAGATTTAAAGCTGGGAGCTTATTTTTTTTTTAATTAAAACAATTATTATTACTCAGGCTGAAAATTAACCAGACCATAATCAAAAAGTAGAAATTTGATTTGCAATATTTATCTGGTAAACGTGGCAACGTTGCATTTATTTCTAGAAGTGTGTGTAGACAACACTATTTAGAAGTACTTTCAACGTTGTCACGTTTACCAGATACATTTTCTCAAATAAAATTTTGATCTGGTAATATTCAGCTTGAGTAATACTAATTGTTTTTATTAAAATTTAAAAAAGGTAAGGCTTCCAGCTTTATCTGAAAATATAAACACATTATTTTAAAAAAATAATATATTTTTATAATGTAAATTTCTTTAATAAATGCAGAAGAGGAATGGTGGTGCAATGATACATCCGACAACCGCGCCCTTTTAACTATTAACCGATACGAGACTTGAAGGGAATTAGGGGTTTTCTGACGCAATGAGTCACTGAAAGAATTTTATGGGAATTCCCTTACTTCTAGCAAAAATATCTTAACGGGAAAAGTACCACCAGACAAAAGAGTTTAATATCTTTATAAATATATAATTAATTCACATTCAAAAATGAAAGTGAACGGGCCCATTGTTTGTTGTTCGCAAAGCTGAACCAGATCGAGGATGCCTCTTTATCCCTCTTTGCGTGGTAACGTTAGTCGATGCTTGGAAGACCGGGGGTGGTGTTTTCTGTGGTTTGACATTTTTGTTTGTATTTGTCGATTTATGTTTTCCACCTCTGTGTAAGTCCAATTATTATTATTAGAATTATTATATGTATATTATGTATGTTATGTATTACACTATATATCTACTCTATATTGCGTAACAAGTGTTAAGTCACTTAACGTGAGCAAATTTATTCATTTCTCTTTTTTTTTCTTAATCAAATGTGTTTTATAGGTACTATTTTAATGAATAAATTATTATTATTATTATTAATATTATTAATTTCCTTTTTATAAAAGTTATTGAGGTTATTGAGGTCTTGGTATATTGTATTCTGTATATAATTATCTGATATTCTGGCTTCTTCAGCAGCCCTAATTATTTTGAAATGTTTCATGTCAAAATTAGAAATATCTTTACTACTTGTACTGTTTTCTTGGTGTATCTCTAAACGCACATGCATCGATACAAACTCACATGCATTAAAACAGTAAATGAACATTGTTGTAGGATACAAAACCCCGCTGGATCGTCTCTCTCTCGTTGGAATTAATTAATCGAATAAAGCGGGGCTCTGCTAAACAACCGAACGAGAATGTTATTATTTTTGACATGTGACAGCAGTTGTTCGCAACGGCTTTCCGCGATAGAGTCGTGTCGGTTGTCCCTTATTCGCCTCGCGTCGTGCTCTAAACGGAAATGAAAAACCGAGGGTAGTGACTGTTAAGTGTCGAGTGTCATTTCTTTGTGTTGGTTTTTTTTTTGGTTTTGCGAAAAATTGTGTTCGTTGTGGTTGGGGTGGAATGGCTTTTTCTGGGTTTAAATACGTTTATAAGTGTGGAAATTCGGATGCAGTATGTAATTTTTGTATTATTTTTCTTTTTTAAATAATTGGTTAATTGACTTTTTTAAATAAAATGAATTAAAATTAAAATGTTTAACAGTGCCACATTTCTAAATTTTGCAGATTTAGATAATGGGTCTGGTAAAGAATCCAAAAGTTGTAAGATTTTCCATTTTTATACAGTGTTGCCAAGAATTTAAGTTAGTAGCAAGATAAAATATGAATAATATATTTGTTAGGTTTTTGAGAAATAATACAAACTTTAAATTTGTAAATTTTTAATCGTGCTATATTATTCTGTTTACAAAACTCCTGTTGACTTACAATCGAAAAACCAAATATACATAAAACTAGAAAAACTAAAAAAACCTAATTTACCTAACCTGTGCGAGAACAATGAGATAAATTTAAATGGCTTCAGGCCGGACAGGTTAGGTAAATTGGTTAAAAATTTTTGATTTTCTCATTTTAGTATATATTTTTTTGCGAAGCAACCCTTGACGGCTTCAGGCCGCCCAGGTTAGATAAATTAATTGAGTTTTTATTAAAAAAAAATTAATTAATTTACCTAACCTGTCTGAGAACAATCAGTAAAATTTAAATGGCTTCAGGTCGCATAGGTTAGGTAAATTATTTGAGTTATTTTTATTTTTCTCATTTTTTTTTTTTTGTAAAACAACCTTCGATTGCCCCAGGCTGCACAGGTTAGGTAAATTAGTTGTTTTATAAATGAGCCAGCTATTGTTTGAGAATATCGAAAAATTTGACGATATACGCTGAATTTAGATTCCCCGGTAATAGGGATTAGACAGACGGTTGCATGATTTCGTTTGATTTTTTTATTTTGTACTATTTTTAAAGTTGATTTTCGTTATACTGTCCTTTTGATGTAATGAATTTTATCTATTGTCTATAAAATATATATTCGATCAAATTTTATTCGATAAAATGTATTTTTGATCAAATTTCGAATTCAATCAAATGTTTTTCGATCAGTTTTTGGCCACCCCAATTTGATACCGTGCGATAAATAGGTAGGTGCTTTAATTCATCCATATTAGGGCCAATTTCATAATCGAACCCTAAAGGCAGATCTAAAAAAAGGCAGCTTTTATTTAATGTTCCCTTTAAAGCTTCCTTTAAAAAAATGTCATTTCATAATGGTTTTCCTAATGTACTTTTACTAAAACGTGCTCTAACAAAATTTTACCATGTTGATTTTACTGATATGTGTTTAATTCTACCATTAACCGGAATATTAGCCACAAACATGTTAAGTTAACTAAAAAATGTTTTGGAAATATTTTGTAAGATGATAGATATTATCATGTAAGCTCTTCGGGTTTTTCCAAAGTAGGTGAAAAAGAAATTGAACTTTATGAAATTTAATTATTTTAGGAATTAATATCTGCCATGTAGTACACATGAAGCAGGGTAATGCTGGGTAATCCTATTAACAATTGTAAGAACCTTTTTATCGAAAGGTCGTACCTCAGAGTACCTATATGTAATTACAAACGATTGCTTTTAATCCATTTTAAATTTTAGTTTGGGATTTCCAAAATTATAGTATATGTCAATGTGTCCTATCGTGAAAAAGGGTTTCTCTGGGAAAAATAAAAGTTTAGATCAGTTATTTAAAAGCAAAATTGTTTCAGTATATTTTATAGTATTTTACAACAGATAAAATAAACAAAGTTGAAAAGGTTGGTATACTATTTTTATCTTAATAAATATGAAAATCTTTTTCAAAATAGAGCTTGGAAATTACTGACTTTACGTTTCAATGTTATAAATCAAGTGACGACAACTGTTGAACAGTAAAAATCAAAATTCAACAAATTCAAAATACAGTTATATTATTTGTTTCAAGCGTGTCACTCTCCTTTCGAGACACAATGTATTTTTCATTTTAGAAATTTAACGATCCCGAAAACTTCCTCTATTAATATTATATAAAGTGATTTTGTTTTCTTTTTGTTTTCTTTTTGTTTTTTAAAATTTTTGACCATTTTCAGATGAATTTTGTACCAAATATAAAGTAATTCAAAGTTCAAAAGTTCTTTGAGCTACAAAAAAGATTATAGACACACAGAAACACGTGCACTCATGGCGCCCAATCCCCAGGATCACTTCTTGTTGCTGGCCGCCGCGTCTCCATGACAAAAAAGAAAGCATGCGAAGGATAGAAGAGTATTGGATTTTGCATTAAAAACAATGCATTTTTATAATGGAATTGTGGCAATTCTAACGCATCATATTAATTGAAATTTTAAAAGCATATTAAGAACATATAAATAAAGTCTTGGACGAGTTCAAGCCAACTTTCAATTTTTTTAATGTGTCTTTTATTTATTTTTTCAGTTGTTTATATAACATATATTTTTTTCAATAACATCCGAATACTAGATCAGTTACAATTCCTTAATAAAAATCCTTAAAATTTAAGCCTATTTTCAAAAGTAAGAATCCATTAATTATATATTTTATTTCAATTTAAAACGGTTCATTTCCGTTCCCACTAGTATTTAAAATATCTCAAACTCTTTTTTACAGTGCTTCTCAAAAGTCCCCTTCCCCCCTCTTTTCTTTTGAACTATGATACTTAGACTGATGAAATTTGGAGGGTGAAAATGAACTTTTGTAAGTTTCTCTGCTAGTGGTAACAGGTGACGCAATAGGCATCGGTGACATCACCAGGCAACTGAAACCAATAATATTAAATGGGACCTTATATCAAGTGACACCTCGTTTGAAAGGTATTTAGAATACCTATTCAATCATACTATTTTTTTTTTAATTTACTGTGTTTTTGATGGTTAAAATAAGGTCCCATTCTAGACTTTCACAAGAATTTCAAATGTTTATATAAATATTGGTGGAGAAACACAGAGCAGTCAGTCGTATACAAATAGTTTTGAAGATATATAGTGAACAATTTAAAGACTTTCGAAACGTATATAAATTAGAATAGAATTGTTTTAAAATAAATAAGTGTTCAACTAAATTAGTGACAAATAAACTGTTGTTTAAATAAACAAATGCTACAATATTTGAATTAATAACTAAGACACGGGTGTAAAACTTTTCAGTGTTCTACCATGTATGTATTTTTCATTATTGAAACAGAGTTATGTGTCTCTCTTCTTTCTTGTGGTATGCGAATACCTGTCGCTCTGCAAACAGTATTTCATAATAATAGTAGTTTGTTCAGAGTGTTTACAAACTGCATACTCATTTAATTAGACACACATGTTCTCCTTAATGTTTCGAATAACTTCTTCAGTCCTCTTGCGTGTCATCCTCGGTTTGCGGATACTGCGTTTGTATTTTTAGAATGTCACTGTAACGAATTGAATCTTTAGGAATTTCATAAAGCTGTTTTTAAATACGTAGTACCGCTATGAAGTTATTGAATTGGAGATACATTAACTATATCTATTTTGTTATAAAATTTATTTAATTTATTTAAAGAATGTTTTATGGTTAATATCAATAAATTTTGTTGTTGACAAAATTATTGAATAAATCTGGTGTTCCATCCATTTTACCCAAACATGTATGAGGAACTAGACAGTTTATTAAGTGAACCAAAAAACCGTCTTTCTATAGCTTAAAATAACCCAAATTGATTTCATTTCCATCTCAGATTTATCGCACCTTTTTAAATATTTTACGACTTCCTCAAAAAAAGAGGGATATTAAAAAATTGTTTTTTAATTTTTAACGCGGATATTAAACAACCGGTTGACATATTTACTTGACAATTTATAAATAAGTGGTTAGAATTTCAAAGCCGCGGTTTCCCTTCTGAACAAGATTGACTGCTATTTGTAAATAAAATTAAATAAAATAGAAAAGAAAGTTAGGGAGTTTTTAAATAGAACTCGGATGGGATCAGGAAATACTAAAAATATATAAAAATCAAGGAATGGTACTCATTTCCTACGAGTATAGAGTTTTGCGAGTTTAACACTATACTTTTTCTATAACCATAGAACTTGCTCTGTAAATTAAATAATAGCCCACTTCTCTCACCCTAGATATACCGGGTGTTCTAAATTAAAGCGTTACAGCTATATACCGCTTTTTATAAAAAAAAAAAAAAAAACGTTTCAGACGAAAGTTTTATAGTTTTGTAGGGAAAAATCGAAAAATCGAAAATTCGAAAAATCGAAAAATCGAAAATTCGAAAATTCGAAAACTCGAAAAATCGAAAAACGTTTCAGACGAAAGTTTTATAGTTTTGTAGGGAAAAACTTTTGGCTAAAATCGTTTTTTATAGCTAACCATAATATGGCCAACTTTTTTTTCGCGCAGCAACATTTTCAAGTAGCTGTTACTCAAAAAGTAAAAGTCCAATAAAAAAAATATTTCCCTCAAAAGTTTCTTATTTTTTTATGTACTCTAAATATCTAAGAAAAAATGGGATTCCCATTTAAAAAAAACAAAGTTCACCTCGATATGGCCATATTATGGTCAGCTATAAAAAAATGAATTTAGTCAAAATGTTTCCCCCAAAAAACTATAAAACTTTTGTCTGAAACTTTTTTTCTAAAATGTGTATTTTCGGCGGTATTTAACTGTAACACTTTAATTTGGACACCTGGTATAATATACTATTTTTTTAACAATATCCCACGGTTTCTAAAGTATCAAAATCCAACTCATTCCATTACCATACAAATTAGATCCATAATATCCTTAACGTTCAATTAAAGAGACCAATTTAACACAAATTTCAAATTTTATTATTGGAAATGTATTTTCGCTGCTTCTCAAAATAAACCACGCATCTTGAAGTCGCGGCATATCGGTTCGCACGAGTACTTTGAACTTTCGAAATCATTCATGGCTTGCTTGTTCGCTTGCTTGCTTACATAACCCCAAAACGTAAGTAAGAGTCCATTAGACTACCAGCCTTTTTGGAACGATTGTAATTACAAAAAAAAGAAGAAAGAAGATGAAATCTTATATTTCGTCCATTGTTGACAGATAATAGGGTTGACGGTATGCTGTAAAAATTTGTTGGTAAAGTTTAACTTTGGTTCTGAAAAATTATCTATAAATTTCCTACATATTTTTTCTTAGATTGTCTTAGATTGTCTTAGATTGTCTTAGATTGTCTTAGATTGTCTTAGATTGTCTTAGATTGTCTTAGATTGTCTTAGATTGTCTTAGATTGTCTTAGATTGTCTTAGATTGTCTTAGATTGTCTTAGATTGTCTTAGATTGTCTTAGATTGTCTTAGATTGTCTTAGATTGTCTTAGATTGTCTTAGATTGTCTTAGATTGTCTTAGATTGTCTTAGATTGTCTTAGATTGTCTTAGATTGTCTTAGATTGTCTTAGATTGTCTTAGATTGTCTTAGATTGTCTTAGATTGTCTTAGATTGTCTTAGATTGTCTTAGATTGTCTTAGATTGTCTTAGATTGTCTTAGATTGTCTTAGATTGTCTTAGATTGTCTTAGATTGTCTTAGATTGTCTTAGATTGTTTTAGATTGTCTTAGATTTTCTTAGATTGTCTTAGATTGTCTTAGATTGTCTTAGATTGTCTTAGATTGTCTTAGATTGTCTTAGATTGTCTTAGATTGTCTTAGATTGTCTTAGATTGTCTTAGATTGTCTTAGATTGTCTTAGATTGTCTTAGATTGTCTTAGATTGTCTTAGATTGTCTTAGATTGTCTTAGATTGTCTTAGATTGTCTTAGATTGTCTTAGATTATCTTAGATTGTCTTAGATTGTCTTAGATTGTCTTAGATTGTCTTAGATTGTCTTAGATTGTCTTAGATTGTCTTATATTGTCTTAGATTGTCTTAGATTGTCTTAGATTGTCTTAGATTGTCTTAGATTGTCTTAGATTGTCTTAGATTGTCTTAGATTGTCTTAGATTGTCTTAGATTGTCTTAGATTGTCTTAGATTGTCTTAGATTGTCTTAGATTGTCTTAGATTGTCTTAGATTGTCTTAGATTGTCTTAGATTGTCTTAGATTGTCTTAGATTGTCTTAGATTGTCTTAGATTGTCTTAGATTGTCTTAGATTGTCTTAGATTGTCTTAGATTGTCTTAGATTGTCTTAGATTGTCTTAGATTGTCTTAGATTGTCTTAGATTGTCTTAGATTGTCTTAGATTGTCTTAGATTGTCTTAGATTGTCTTAGATTGTCTTAGATTGTCTTAGATTGTCTTAGATTGTCTTAGATTGTCTTAGATTGTCTTAGATTGTCTTAGATTGTCTTAGATTGTCTTAGATTGTCTTAGATTGTCTTAGATTGTCTTAGAGTGTCTTAGAGTGTCTTAGATTATCTTAGATTGTCTTAGATTGTCGTCTTTTTTCCCTACTGTCTTGTAATATATTTTTATGAAACACTTTTAGTTCTTCTAATACATTTTTATACTCTTTTTAAAAACTCATTCCAAACCTAAAAAAATTATTTCTTCTGTGCTTCTCTCTTGTCTAATTCTTGGCTGGTTCTAATTTGTTTGGCCATATTTTTCTATATCATCTTCTTGCATGTTTTGTAAACTAGCATCAACAGAAAGACAAATACCAATACCATAAAAATTGCTTCCACTATATTTTCAGGAGTAAAAAATTATGTTCCATTTCTTTGGCCTCCAGTTTCCGCTTTGAGCAATGATGACTTCTTCCTTTATCTCTTTTGAATTTGTATTTCCAGCCATATTCTACATTATTACTTTTTCCATTTATTTTCCTATAATACTTATATTATTACAATATAACTTATAAGCTATACAAGACCAGCATTTTTAAAATAAACTATTTTTAGCGTATACCACCGAGACTAAACCCAGTAACAAGATCGTTCAAATATTTGCTTAAATTTTGTTGATTCTCTTGATTATTAAGTGCACAGCTCGGTTTGTTTTTTTTTTTGGGAGGCTCCTTTAATGATATTTTCCTAAGAAGCAGTAATTGAAGTAATACAGTCCACCTTTTCCGTTTCATTTAACGACGAACTGTTTTTTTACTGTCAACGTTTTTGATAAAAAAAAAACAAAATTAAGAAATCCGTATCTACTGTAGGTTTTCAAATAGGTAAACATAGAAAAATATACATACAAAGAGCACAATCGATAATTATTTCAAATGAAACGTTTTCTATACTGAATGGATTTAAATATCGACAAGCATTTTTAAATAATAAATAAAATGGCGATGGACAAACAATAACAACAAAATATCAATCTTCTGCGATTTGACATGGCATCCCAAAGAAAAAGACTTATTTATTTAGAACTTAAATAAAAAATGCTGGCTTGTGTATAGTAAGACAATGGGTCATGTTCATAAAACCGAAGCCAATGCATTTCCTTTAATTTTGAAATTTCTCGTATTTTCTAACTTAAAAGTTTTCTCATGTGATAACCCAAAAGTGACTGAAAATTTTAAAGTAAAAGTATTTGGTACGGTTTTACGAATATGGTCTAATGATTGATGTGTATAGGTGAGATTTTAGATAATAAATGCGTGTAAGACCAAGGCGTCACTTCTATTTATGCTCTCAATGGCCTACTTGACATAGAGGTGTAAAGAATTATTTAAAGGGTTTCTAAATAATTCTTGAAATAAGGTTTTTCTTAGATCAAGTTTAATAATTTATTTATTATGACAATTCTCATCACCCATCAACCTAATCTATTTCCCAGGAGACCGCTAAAAGACATTTTGAGAAAAATTTACATCCACCAAATTTTTGAATGATTTCATCACCGATTGGAAAAAGAAATGGATTTAATTCAGTTTTCCTCATTAATTTTTCGGTAATCAATACATAACCGAAAGTTCCTATCAGATGTTGTATTTAAAACCACGGTGAAGCAAAAGGAGATATTGACTTCGTAATTATTTTGTTTTTAAGTAACTCATTAACCTTATTCTTTATTCATATTCTTTTGTTTTCTGAATATCGATAGGGTTTCAGCTTAACAATTTTTGCATTTTCTTTTAAATTAAAATCTAATTCAAAGTTTGACGGTTTTGAATCATTATATTTTAGTAAATTTGGAAAATTTTTGGCTATATTGTTTTGTGTAAATTAATTTTCTTTTTCTGAGTTCCAATTTAATTTAAATATTTTCAATTTATTTAGTAAATGCCGTCCTAAAAGTATACCAAAATTTAAATCTTTTACTACTGCGGCCATAAAATTTACGAGCTGTTCATTGATTTCAATAGTTACTTCAGCTCTGAAGAAACATTTGGTTATTCCAGCTAAGCTCTTTATGCAAATAGACGCTTCATGAACAGGAAATTTATTTTTATTTACTAATTTTTCATCAATCAGATTAATATCTGATCCAGTATCAAAGAGTACTTTCACCTTTTGACCATTTAAATGTAAATACTCAAAATGATCTCCATTTGTCAGAAAATAACTAGAATAAATTTCACTAATATTTATTTGGTCTTCTGGTTCAATATTGCATTCAACATTACTAGCATTAAACACATTTTTAGTTTCACATCTTATTTCTTTCTTATTACTGCTTAATTGCTGGCCATGCATTTGAGAATCTCTTCTTGGCCACTGTCTATCAGGATATTCACCAACCATTAAGGATTTTAGTAGTTGGAGAAGTTCTTCTTTGGAATTGATGATTTTGTCTCTTAACTGTTTCTGAACACCAATGGGAAGACCCAGAATTATCATTGCCACTAATGAAAGTTCAGAAACGTTACTATCTGCCCATTTTATTAGTTTTTGTTTTTCGTAAAAGTATTCTAGGATAATACCATTATAATATTTATAATTCACAGCTTTCTCCCATTTTAAAACAATATTTTCATCAAACGTATTGATAAAACTTCCAATTTTCCTATGTATATTGATTTAGTATACTATCTTGGATTCTACCTTCGTACCAGCTTAATGCAATGCCTTTTAACTAATTTCTTAGTTTAAAAATTTTCTCATTAGCCGTAATCCATTTATTATCTGAACAGATACATTCATACGAACTGAGCAAAGAAGAAGTATTCTCACCTTGCCCATCGTATTGAGAAATTTTTGTAAGATCTGTTTTAGTTAAAGTGGCAAACGTCATCCATTTTGACATTAGCTGATCCAACTCCTTTTTTCCAAAAACAATCTTGTCTTGGGTACCTTCATCTCCTTTACCATAGTCAATTTGAATAATTGGTTCGTTTTGCTCTGACTGCGCCTATTGTAAAGAATTATTTAGAGGGGTTCTAAATAATTCTTGAAATAAGGTTTTTCTCATCACCCATGAACCTAATCCATTTCCTTGGAGACTGCTACAAGACATCCTCTTATAGGATGATCTATTACAAGATGTGTTTAATTTCAAATAATATTAGTTATACATAGGCGTCAGTTAGTTTAGCTTTGAAATTTAAATCTACTAATATTATTATTTTTTAATTGCAAAGCGTGCAAGCGAAAAACATGTCAAAAGGGAGATAAAAGATAGTACATTTTTTCTTATGTCTGTTTTCAAGATATTAAATTGTTTTTATTTTGTTTCAGAGGGAATCAGCTCAGAGGGATGCTGACCGCGAACGACGTTTGCGAGCCGACAGCGAGACCAGAGCGAAGCAGGCGCTGCACGAGGCGGCTCGCTGCAGGTCGAGGCTCAAACTTCTCACCACTGAATTCCAAAGGTAAGCCATTCATATTTCATGCCTAACAAATATAAATTATTCGCAAAACCTATTTGATTTTGTCGTAAAAATATCAAGAAAAAATCTACAGTACTTCTAGATCTACTATCTAAAAATGAAAGCACCTGTTTTTGTTATATTTATTTTAATATATATTTTTGTTTCATTTTGGTTACATTTTTATGTTTTTGTTGTATTTTTATTATATTTTTGTTATATTTTCGTCATATATTTGTTTTTATATTTTTGTTATATTTTTTTTATATTTTTGTTACATTTTTGTTATATTTTTGTTATATTTTTGTTATATTTTGTTATATTTTTGTTATATTTTTGTTATATTTTGGTTGATATTTTTGTTATATTATGATATTTATGAAACGTATAAGCTGTATTAATGAATGCGTGTAATATTAAGAGTATATTTAAACATAAAAATGTTATAAAACTCTCACAGTCGACGATCCTTGTTAAAAAAATCCTTCCAATATCCTTTCCACGATATAAATAACCTTCTTCTCAATTTGTACTAAATCATCTTCCGCATTGACAGGATAAGGTTAGTTTACTGTCGATTTCCCCCGAAATATTTTATTATTTCGAACACACAACCGTTTTTTACGCACTACACTTGATCCTTGTTCGGCAACTTTTTATTTTCGAGCGAAATAGACTCCTGTAGGGAAAAATCAATGAACGCAGTTTTTCCGGGCCGTTTTCCGCGGATTTATAGAGTACGGAAACTGATGATGAGATCCTAATAGGGTGATAAAACGTAAATAAAATGTTTTAAGATGTAGTTTAGCAATTTTCCTACGTTAACAAGGAATTTTTGGGAATAGCAGATCCTGTGTGGAAAACATTTTGTTTGCTAGCTAAATTTTCCGGAAGAAAACCTCTATACAGGGTGTTCCATCAGTGGGTAATTGATCGATATCTGTTTTATTATTTTTGAATACAAAAGTTGTCAATTTTCATAATAAAACCATCAAAATTTTGAGAAAAAAAAAATGCGTTGGAGTACAGAATGCCAAACAATATAAAAAATAAATAAATTAATAAATTGGTAGCATAAAATAACATTAATAATTTAAAAAATTAACTAGAGTGTTTGGTATAGCAAGTATGGTTGGTTCGCCATTTATTTATTGACTACCCTGTATCTTTAAGAATAGTTTTAAAGTTTGGTCGTCAATTTTAGTATTCAAAATTTCTTCGTATCTCCAATAATAAAACAGCTATCGATCAATTACGAACTGATGGGACACCTTATATATGATAATAGTCTGAAGCAGGATGATCAACCCTTCTATAGAAAAATATATTAGAAATATTGTATAAAATATAGTAGTAGTAGCAGTACAAAATATTAATAACACTATGTAAATCTCCTTTATTTTATAATGATACAGGGTGACACATCTAATACGTCCAACTCTGAATAATATCCTTTTAGTAATTAAAACGAAAACACGCAAAAAAAATTTTTTTCAAGGCATCTACAATGAATACTTTTTACATTTGTAGCTCAACCTCCTAGGAAGGGTAGATATTACCTTTAAAATCATGAATGGGAAAGGGGGTCAAGTGGTACATCATTTTAAAGCGCGTTTAATTATCTTTATCTTTCCAATGGTACCCTAGTTTATATTATCTTCTGAACAGCAGGTTCCGAAAAATTGCGTTTTAAAGTTACAGAAGTTTCAACGTGCTTGCACTGAGATTCTTGGTTTTCAGATTAGTATTTAAACAAGAATTATTCTACGAGGATGTATCAGAAAATAACGAGACTGGTGCTATAGTATAACAACGAAACATTTATTTAAAAAAATTCAATAACTATCCTTCGAAGTACTGTCCATTCTGTTGAATACACTTATTCCATGGCTTTATCCACTTATCATAAACTTCTGAGAAACCATTTTTTGATAGTCTGTTTAGTATACCTATCACAGCGTTGTTGAGCTCTAAATCCGACTCAAATATTCTACCTCTCAATTCTTTTTTGACTTCAGTAAACAAATGGAAGTCACATGGAGCAAGGTCAGGAGAGTAGGGGGGATGAACCATAATTTCAACCCCTAATTCTTCAATTGTTCGTTGACAAATCATTGATCTATGAGCCGGAGCATTGTCGTGATGCAGCGTCCAGCCAAAGTCCTGATAAAGCGGCCTTTTTTTCTTTAATTTTGCCTTTAAGGGTCCTCGAAGTACATTAGAATAGTACTCCCCTGTTACTGTATATCCTCTAGGTACAATGTGATCGTAAATAACGCCAAATTTATCAAAAAAAAAAACAGGTGCATCACTTTACCAGCGCTTTTAGCAGTTTTGGCCTTCTGCGGTCTTGGGCTGCCTTTATGCTTCCATTGCATACTTTGAGACTTCAATTCAGGATCGTAATGATAAAACCAACTTTCGTCACATATAACCACATTATTTAAAAACTGTGGGTTACGTTGCAATTGCCTTTTCCACTGCTGACAAATTGTCATTCGATTCGCTTTTTGTTCATCGGTCATCACTTTTGGAATCCATCTTGCCGCGATCTTCCGGTACTCTAAATCTTCATGAATAATTTTTTGAGTGGTACCGTAAGACAAATTAACATTGTCATAAATTCGTTTTATGCCAATCCGGCGATCATTTTGTATCAAGTCGTTAATTTCTGCAATGTTTGTGTAATTTCTCGCAGTTTGTGGTCGACCGGGACGAGGTTCATCTTCAACTGATTCACAACCGTCTTTAAACTTTTTATGCCACTCAAACACTCTACATCGTGATAAACTATTATCTAGATATGCACCTTTAATCATTTCAAAAGTTTCAGTTGGTGTTTTACCCAATCGAACACAAAATTTTATCGCGTATCTTTGCTCCACTTTCATTTTTCGATGGGTACGCAAAACACTGACAATTCAATAATTAAATTGTAACAAATGTCAAAAGTTAAATCAAAGCCTACTTGCGGGGTAGTACATTAAATATAAGGCTTTCATGTCTCATTTTTTGGGTTATAAAATGGTACCTCTGAAAGAAGTTATAGCACCAGTCTCGTTATATACTGATATATCCTCGTATAGAATTAAATAACAAAAGGAATATCGAGTCTACACGTTTGGTTTTTAATTTTTTTGAATACGTGACTTTTTCATATTCAGGGTGGGAAGTTTTCGGTGTGTCATCCTCTATACAAAAAAAAACTAGAGAATTAATGATACTATCAGCATTATACAGGGTGTCTGTAAAAGGTCTTTACAAAAACATACCACATATTCCTTAGACCAGAATAAGTCAATTTAAGTAAAATTGCCTTAGTACAAAGTTGCTTCGTTTGGGCTCCAGAGGGACTTGAAGTTACAATTTTTAAATCGTTTTTCCCATATAAATTTAAAACGGCATATGCGATTTTGCTGAAATTTGGTATATTGGTAGAGTTTTATGTGGCAAAAAAATGGTATTAAAATTTTGTCCGATAATAATACATAGGCGTAGAACTTGATTTTTAAATAATTGCACCTTTAAAAATTCTACGCCAATGGAAGAAAAGGAGTTTGAGTATGAAATTTAGATTGCGCAATTCATTTACTTTAAAAAAGGTACTCGTGATAAGACTCGATTACTCTCATGGTTTCGCTAAATTTCTGTTTTAATAATTTAGAGTGTATAGGTTTCACAAAAATATTTATTTACAACATAATCAAAATAGAGATTTTACAAAAATTGTTCAAAATGTTTACCATTTTCACGCATACAAAGATTTATACGTCGGAGGAAAATTAAAAGAGAAAATTAAAATGTATCCTTTCCATAACTTCTTCATCACCTCTAAGATTGTTTATTGCATCTTGAATACATTGCCAGAGTTGTTCCTCATTTTCTACAGGTTCCCTATAAACTGTGGATTTCAGATGTCCCCATAAAAAGTAATCCATCGGTGTTAGGTCTGGGGAACGTGGTGGCAACTTTACAGGTGCGTCATTACCTCTGCCTATCCATTTGTGTGGATATTGTTCATTCAAGTGGTTTCTAACGTTTAAAGAAAAATGTGGTGGAGCTCCATCTTGCATAAATCACATATCTCTCCAAAGTTGGATAGGTAAATCTTCTAACAATTCTGGCAACGTATTTTGTAGAAAATCCAAATAATTTTCTCCTGTTAATCTTCGTGGAAGTATGACAGAACCAACAATGAAATTACCAATTATTCCAACCCACACATTAATTTTGAATTCGTTTTGAAAATGGTTTACCTTTATTGCATGCGGATTTTCAACGGCATAAACATGTTCATTATGGGTATTAGTTATATATCTTCTTGTAAAACCCGCTTCATCGTTAAAGAAAACCTTCTTGACAAAGTTTGGATCTCTTTCTCTTTGCATATTAACAAATCGACAAAAACCCAAACGAATTTGAGGATCATGTACTAATAATTCTTGTACTGGCTTCTTATGGTATGGATATAGCAATTGTTCTCTAAGCACTTTATGAACGACATCTTTACTTAATCCTAGTTCCCTTCCAATTCGTCTGGTGCTTAATTCTGGATCTTCTTCAACACGTTCTAAAATGTCTTCTTCAACTTCAGGAATCCTTACAAAAGAATCTCTTCCATTATCAACAGTGTTGGGAGCAAAGACACCGGTCTCCCGAAGACGTCTCTCAACAGCAGCAAAAGTTGGGTGGCTAGGTACACGACGATTTGGAAACCTTTCAGAGTACACCCTGACATTCTCTCGAGCATTTCCTTCACAAAATCCTAATGTCAGTAACATATCGGTATATTCTGCATTGGTATATTGTACAGCCATATTAATAAACCACTCATTTGTTTTTTTAATTATTGAGTCAGATAGAACACTTTCAATCGTTAACAAGAGATTAGGTGTTAAAACTTGACAATATTTTTATTTTGATGAAACTATGGAAACCAACAATAAATGTTTTTGTATACTTATTGCAGGCAAATAATTAATATTCCTCAAAAAATCGTACATGACAAGAATCGAGTATTTTTGTTAAAAGTCTTGATTAGAGGTGTTGAAGAAGATATGAAAAAAGTACATTTTTATGTTTTTCATCGTATAAAATTTTGTCCGATAATAATACATAGGCGTAGAACTTGACTTTTTAAATAATTGCACCTTTAAAAATTCTACGCCAATGGCAGAAAAGGGGTTTGAGTATGAAATTTGGATTGGGTACTCATTTACTACAAAAAAGTACCCTTGATAACACTCGATTTATTTTCATGGTTTTGACAAAGTTTGTATTTTAATCTTTATTGTTTATGTTCTAAAATTACTAAAAGGCAAATTTCGCCAAAACCATGAGAGTAATCGAGTCTTATCAAGTGTACCTTTTTTTAAAGTAAATGAGTTGCGCAATCTAAATTTCATACTCAAACTCCTTTTCTTCCATTGGCGTAGAATTTTTAAAGGTGCAATTATTTAAAAAAATCAAGTTCTACGCCTATGTATTATTATCGGACAAAATTTTGATACCATTTTTTTTGCCACATAAAACTTTACCAATATACCAAATTTCAGCAAAATCGCATATGCCGTTTTAAATTTATATGGGAAAAACGATTTAAAAATTTTAACTTCAAGGCCCTCTAGAGCCCAAACGAAGCAACTTTCTTTGTACTAAGGTAATTTTACTTAAATCGACTTATTTTGGTCTAAGGAATATGTGGTATGTTTTTGTAAAGACCTTTTATAGACACCGTGTATATAAGAAGTGTTCTCATGTTCTCAGTTGAATATTGAACGTAATAATTTTATAAATTTAATATGCCAGAAAAGCAGTCTCGCCTGCTGATCCCTCGTTTTGAAATTTTGCAAACTGTAGCATTTTTTTATATTATAATCGATAAATTACATATTGAACGCATCTGTTCATAAAACTTCGTACTTCCTGCTACCCCGAGACTCTATACCCACTTGAGCTTTTCATCCCTCTCCAGAGAGACAGTTACGTCCTCAAGACGGATGTAGAGATGGTTCCGTTACTTTCTTATTCTGTTTTTTCCATAATATGCAGCTATAAACAGTACAAATGTAATGAAACAAATTAGATAACTGAAAAATCCTACTAACTGCGCCAATTTTGTAATGCAAGATTTATTCAACAAAAACTAAGAAAACTAAACTATGAGTTTATTAGGAATAAATAGGTATTAGTTTACTAATAATTCTTTCAAATAATGTTAGGGAGGCTTAGCCTCCGTTACCTCTTTAGACAAGCCGCCACTGATAAACCTGAGTAGTATAATATTATTGCTTTTGACTGATATAAATAATATATTCATAACCTTCCCCAAAAGGAAGTGCGTCAAAGATCAGACCTTAAACAAAATTAAAATGGCCAAAAGCTCTCACAAAAACCGTACACTCAACACATAACATTAAAAATCCCTATAAAATTACCTACAGAAAATCATTTTCCTTACCTTTTACTCTATTTACTCGAACTGGAATAGGTACCCAAAATAATAACAGCTTAAAAATTCAAACGCACCTTTTAACAACAAGCGAAATTATTATTCAAAACACGAAGTACGTCAGCGGATTGGAGATAGCAGATTCTCTCTCTAAATTCTGTGAAGGTTATTATATAAATTTGTATAAAGTTAATAAGGGCCCTTCGAATTAGGGGAGCGGATTGGTATAAGAAAAGACGCTGCTGATGGGGCCTCGGTGGCAGCGAAATCTTAAGAAGTTTAAAAAGGGACGCCAAACTGCTCCGCTGACGCCGAGGGGATGGTATTTAGAGGTGGGATTGTTGTATTGTAGGAAATTTTTAATAAAAAATATTTAAAATTTACGAAAGTATTGTATACTCTTGATTTATAGTTCTCATCTTTATCCTCTTTCCTTTACATGCTTGCAGATATTTCTATTATATGTATTTTTGAAAATTATGTGCCGAAAGTGAGAGATATGAACAAAAGAAAATATCTGATTTACACGCATCATTATAAATTATATAAAAAAATCAAGATGTTTTTATTAATGATTTAATAGCTTTAAGTTAATAAAACATGAAATTGCTGCTTCTTACAAAGCATACCTTTTAGCAATGGAGACAATATACCTTAGAAGATTTCTAAGGTATGTCGAATCTAAAAAAAGGAGTTTGTTTGACATTTGTAGCTTTGAACACATCACTATCATCTACAATTTTAACAGTCTTTGAAATACTTCTACAAAAATACTTTCAAATAGTTTAATAAAGGACCGATCATTTACTGCCAATTTAATTCATATTACTCAGTACATAGCAGAGGAGATTTTTGAAAAATCTTTCGACAGACTTGACCGTGATATATTATTAAACAAACTGACACATTTGTTTCATTATCTATCACATAAAAAACAATTGAGTCTCGTCATCTCTGAAGTTCACCAAAGCTCAAATCTTGGCCCTCTTCTTTAATATTTTAATTAACGATATCGTTGATTATATTGTCACAAATCCCAAGTGCAATAATTATAATCCTAATTTCTTGAAGCATTTTTTATTTACAAAACATTGTTTATAATATACACAAATGATTTCAAAATCCTGCTAACTCGCTAATATTGCTTAATTATAAAGACCAACTAGAGGACTTTGGAAGAATTAATTGTTAACTGGACAGCCAAGAACGTACATAGACTAAAAATAGAAAAAGCTAACTAACATGTTAAATAATTTACCTCTTGATCTGGTCAAATTGTTATGTAATGTCTTTTACTATAAGGTCTGAAATAAATTTTAATTATATTATTACCAGCATTAACCTCTAGAAAATATATTCATTTAGAGATTCAGATGTAACAATTGTTCCTAAAAAATATGATTTGTGAATCATATTGAATATATTAGGTTATCTGTTGACAGTAAACTAAGTAAACTAAGTAAACTAAGTAAACTAAGTAAACTAAGTAAACTAAGTAAACTAAGTAAACTAAGTAAACTAAGTAAACTAAGTAAACTAAGTAAACTAAGTAAACTAAGTAAACTAAGTAAACTAAGTAAACTAAACTAAGTAAACTAAGTAAACTAAGTAAACTAAGTAAACTAAGTAAACTAAGTAAACTAAGTAAACTAAGTAAACTAAGTAAACTAAGTAAACTAAGTAAACTAAGTAAACTAAGTAAACTAAGTAAACTAAGTAAACTAAGTAAACTAAGTAAACTAAGTAAACTAAGTAAACTAAGTAAACTAAGTAAACTAAGTAAACTAAGTAAACTAAGTAAACTAAGTAAACTAAGTAAACTAAACTAAGTAAACTAAGTTAACTAATATAACTGTAAACTATCACATATCACATTGGATTTGCGACAAATAAAAATAAGATTAAGAAGCCCAAAAAACTATATACCAAAGATTTTACCATTTAGGTCCATAACTATATAATTTAATACCCAATTAAAAATAAGACATTAGCTCTAAAATATGTTTTTTCAAATGATTCACAACAATCTCTAGAGCTTGGAACTACATACATATTTTGAAATTTTAAATTAAAAATTATTATTAAAATTATTATTTCACATTTTTATTTTTCTATATTTATTCTCTAGATAGTTATTATTAATTTTAACATTAGATCATTTAATGATTTTAAATTAATTTACTATTAGCTTTTCTTATATTTATTTTAATTTTTTTATTTATATATTTTTTATTGTATCAGGTCTATGTAAAACGTAATTTAAACAAATCTTGATTCTCTAAGTAAACTAAGTAAATAATTTAAGTAACTTATCTAAGTAAATTAACTAAGTAATTTAACTAAGTAAATAAACTACGTAAGTAAACTAAATAAGTAAACTAAATAAGTAAACTAAATAAGTAAACTAAATAAGTAAACTAATTAAGTAAACTAAGTAAGTAAACTAAGTAAGTAAACTAAGTAAATAAACTAAGTAAATAAATTAGGTAAATAAATTATCTAAAGAAACTAAGTAAATAAATTAATTAAATAAACTAAGTAAATAAACTTAACTTAGTTTATAAACTAAGTTTATAAACTAAGTAATTAAACTAAGTAATTAAACTAAGTAATTAAACTAAGTAAATAAACTAAGTAAATTGTGCTTGTCCAGGTTTTCCTTGACCTTCTTCTCTATTTCTTGAGCCAGTTTTACTCACTTTTGTCTCAAATACTAATTATAGGATATGTTTTATCTAGTCTTCTGCGTATAGTCCTGGTCAAAGATAATTTTCTACTAAAAATAGAAGTGATATGATTGGTTTATATTATGTATCAAACCATGTATGGAAAAATTAATTACCACACAAGGAAATATACAAGATGGAGTGTTTAGTACTACTATTTATTTCATAATAACCTCAGTTACAAAAATAACAAATCACTTAAACGTTCGTGAACAACTTCGATGCAACAAAATCTCTGAAGCGTACTTCATAAAATCCGCCTGTAAAGAAATAAACCTAATAACATCCCTGGCTAGCGTTCAGCAAATTAAATTCCTCTGTACATAATGCGAAGTGGTTTCGCTAGGTTGGCCATCGACAAAAGCGAACCATCTTCAGTCTCGTAAGTCAAGAATGGCGCGGGATGAAAGTAAGTGCACTCGAACATCTTCGAGCTCTCGAATTCTTAGAGACGGCAGCTTGCCAGCCACTTTGTCAGGTCCGTACTTCGATATTATTAATGAAATATATGTTAAAGGTACGTGCTTTAAAGCAATATAAATTTAATATAACAATCTAAGTTACTACATATGTAATTTAACGTCCTGTCAAAATAATTCAATATAGTAATCGGTAGACACACAAAGTTTGTTTACGTTATTATCAAAATCGTGTTTTAATCGCAAATTTATCAATTTAAAAAAGGATTTCATGAAAATAAATTCAAATGTTAATAAACTCAATGCTATTTTGTTTTTTATGTGCCTACCGTTAGCCACATTTTAATTGTAAAAAGGTCAGATTGTTTGGAATACATAATTGACCTAAAAACTTACTGACGCCAAAACATCCTACCCACTGCGCCAATTTTATAATGCTGATATTGAAAGGTTATTGTCACAGAGTATTTTTTATGAATTCATTTAAAATTCATGTAATTTGTTTCTTAGACGACTTTTCTGAAAGCAGGAAGTATATGTTTACGTGGGCTGAGCTTAGCAACAATGGAAGAAAGTTGAAAAGGATAGAAAATGAATGCGCATTTTTTTTTATATAGAAATACTTAAACTTTTTCGGTTAGTATTTTGCAGCTCCGTATCTGCTTCAAAGTTTGCAGATCATAATGCAAAGCCCTACCCAATTAAAGAGGGTAAAATAAACATGCATTGTTTCATCAGAAAAGCCAGGGGTTTATAATCCTCTTCCCGTTTTTTTTTTAAGAGTTTACCAAAGGGAAACGGTTTCCTGGAGACAGCAGAGCCGGTGTGCTTTAATTCACTATAAATAGAATCGTAATCAAATGAAGTATGTTTATCTAAAACCGGACCTGGAGGCGGGGATGTTTTGCTCCCAAGGGGGACGGTTAATCTGTCGAGGGCGCGAGACAGATGCGATCAACGTCATGTATTTGTGTCTTGTTGGATATTCAGTTTATTCAAGTTTGACGGTATTTCACGCATTTGTAGTCAAAGCTTTATTATTTCGATCCTATTAACTGAACTAAATATAATTTTTCTCTATTATTTTTGTGTGTGTCTGGTAAAATATTTTATTAATTATTGTGACTACCTAATTCGCCCTTGTTTTCAATGAAAAAGACTTTAATAACATTTATTGTCTTCAATAAATTGATTGGAATGTAAACATTGCAATTTTTTACGTATGAAAGCCCCACTCTCCCCCTCGAAATCGTTTTTCCGACACACGATATCTAAAACCGTTATTTTTGCTTCACTACTCGTGGCTTAACATAGCTGTCAGTTATTTTCGGATCCGGAGCCAATTTGCGAAACAATATATTTCTCCCCTCGTGTCCCCTTGGGCTTCTCTATCGATATCTCTGAAGGAGTTATTTTGACGAGAGCTTCCGAAACACACATATATGATTTGGGGAAAGGAATATGAAATAAGGAATATTGATAGATTTCCAATTCTTTTTATTTTTGATAAAGAGCGTATTGTTTTATAATATTAATGGTTATTTAACGAACAAGTGTATTAATAAGGGTAATTAACCCTCTAAGGACGAAATTGTTTTTTCTATGCACGTGTGCCTGCCGGAATTATTTTTTAATATTACTTACTTCTATATGCCTAATGCAAAAGAAGACTTTGAATCCTTACTAGAAAATGGGATCATACGGCCGTCTAAAAGTCCATGGGCAAGTCCATTATACATGGTCCGTAAGTCAAATGGGAGCTGGAGACCTTGTGGCGATTATAGATTATTAAATGCCAAAACTGTTCCCGATCGATACCCATTACCTAATATAAAGGATTTCACGCATTATCTTGCTGGAAGTAAAATATTTTCAAAAATTGATTTGGTTAGAGCCTTTCAGCAAAAATTCCTGTAGATCCACAAGATATAGAGAAAACAGCTGTTATCACTCCATTTGGCCTATATGAATATTTAAAAATGCCTTTCGGCTTGAAAAATGCAGCTAAAACATGCTAAAGATTTGTGAACCAATTTACACATGATTTTGAATTCTGCTTTCCTTATATTGATGAATTTTTAATTTTTTCACAAAATGAAACACAAAATCAACAGCACTTAAAGGAATTATTTTCTAGATTGCAAGAATATGGGATTGTCATTAATCCAGAGAAAAGTGAATTTGGTAAAAAAGAAATATTATTCCTTGGTTATATGGTCTCTTGTGAAGATGTTAAACCGTCGGCCCAAAAAGTTGAAGCTATATTAAATTACGATATGCCTAAAATCTTTGAGGCGTTTTCTCGGAATGGTAAATTTTTATAGATTAGCTATCCCAAAAGTGGCAGAAAACCAGGATCCACTTAATGATTTCCAGAAAGGTAATCCTGAGAAAAATAAAAAGTTGTTTAGGACAGATAGACAAATTGAATCTTTTAAGCTATTAAAAAAGGCGTTAGCTGAAGCTGTCTTACTACACCACCCTGATGGCTCTTCTGAATTGTCACTTATGGTTGATGCTTCTGATTTTACAATTGGCGCAGTACTTCAGCAGAGAAAGAATGATGAATGGAAACTCTTTGGTTTTTTCTCTAAACAATTATCTCCACAACAACAAAAATATAGTGCGTATGACAGGGAACTACTGGCCATATATGTAGCTGTCAAATATTTTCAATACTTATTAGAAGGGAGAGAATTTATTACTTTTGTCTTTACAAAAAAGTCAACTGAATTCACTCCTCGTCAAACAAGATACCTTGATTCTACTAACATTCAGCATGTTTTGGGTAAATTTAATCCAGTAGCCGATGCTTTATCAAGAATTAATTAATTAAATTATCACGTCGGGGTCACCAGTTTAGCCTTTTAGCTAAATAATACCATTAACACACTGGATAAACTTTGGAATCGTTTATCTATATAAATTATATATTATGAAAACTCAAAAACTAAAAATAACGCCAGAATTCGAAACGTCTCTACTTAACCATGACAACCAGTTGAAGAAGCCATCAGAACATTGAAAAGCTCTTCATGTTATGATATCTACGATTTAAATTCCCAAATTATTAAAGGAACGTATAGTTCCTTTTGTCAACAATTGAGACGCTTATTTAATAAATCGATTTGTGATGGTCAGTTCCCGCATAGCTTCAAAGTAAGTAAAGTAATACCAATTTACAAAAACAACGATGTCAATCAACCAGGAAAGTATCGTCCTATTCCGATAATCCCAATATTTGGCAAGATTGTTTAAATTATTTAAAAAAAAAAACAGCTAAACATGTTTTTTGACAAAATAAATACTATCCACAAATGTCACTATGGCTTTAGGAAGGGCTGTAGTACTGTTAGTTCTATAAGAAGCATCGTGGAAGGAATAGTCGATGGTTTTGAGAGGGGTAAGTCAACCCTGATAACAATGTGCGACCTCTCGAAAGCATTTTACTGTGTTTCCCACGATCTGCTAACATCCAAACTTGATTTTTATTAGAGATAGCCAAATATCGATAGTTATAACTATCGATGGTGGCGATAGTTTTCTGAAGAACTATCGATACTATCGATAGTGCTATCGATAATATAATTATCCTATAAATATGATAAAAAAAGAAGAAAATATTAAAACTTATAGTTTATTAACAAAAAAATGGGGGTTTTCACTTTTCCAGGGTATATAAAAAATAAATAAAAACTAAAATGGCACTTTTCAATCTAATGTATTTCAACTTTAATATACGGGGTGTTAAATATTTAAAGAGGTAACAGACCAAAATAAACAAAAGTCTTAATATACATGGGTCCCCAAAGTAACAGTTTTAGAGATATTTAATTACAATTATTTATTATTTTTTATGTACAAACAAAAGAAGCTTCTAACAAAAAACTAATTTAGATAAGATGTTCAAAGTGTATTCCTTCCATTTTCATGCATGCATGACATCTTTTTCTGAAGAATATTCAAACTATTATTAGCTCGAATTTGTTGGCATTTTTTGTTAATTCGTTGCTGCAGCACCTCGAGGCAATTTCACAAAACATCGGGTCAACTATGATAAGAAAATGCAAGTTTTTACAAAATAAAAAAGTAAGTAAAAAAAGAATAACCTTCCGTCTCCAAAATCGTTACTTTGCAGATCCATCTTTATTTAAGACTTTTGTTTATTTTGGTACACACTGTTACCTCTATAAATATTTTCAACACCCCCCTATATATAACCGGTTTTTCTAAATTAAAATATTACCAATCTCATATATTATGAAATAATTCCAAATATACGATTGTTGTCGGTTTACCATTTTATATTTTTAATGATCTCCAAGCACAGAAAAACAAAGACATCGAAATCAGCCATCGAAATATAAATTTTATAGGTTACATTTTTCTTCTTTTTCCATCATATCTCGAACTTCGATAGTGTAACGATAGTTAATGTTACTATCGATATTATCGATAGTGAATTTTAAAATAAAACTATCGATACTATCGATAGTGCTATCGATATTTGGCCACCTCTAATTTTTATGGAATAAGAGGAACACTACTCAATCTTTTTAAGTCGTATCTTTCAAACCAGTTATCAAATGTCCTTATTGTTCACCAAGGAGTTCCGCAAGGATCTGTGTAAGGTTCACTACTTTTTATCACTTACGTGAATGATATATTTCACTGTCTTCAACCTAATGCCTGCTTCTTCTTTGCAGGCGATACTACACTTTTGAATTCTCACAAAGATATCGAAACTATTGAAAATTTCAGTAAAATGGCAGTCGCTAAGGCTGAGAAATGGTTTACTACCAAATCTTTAATATTTAGTACTAACCTGAAACATGGTAACCCAAATTGTGCTACTCTTCTAGGAATAACACTTGATAACGGTCTAAAGTGGGACACCTACATTGAAAAGTTCTCAAATATTCCTACTTAGAAATTTAAAAAAAAAGTGTAAACGTTGGCACTGTTTTGATGGCTTACCACTCCCTATTTCACAGTTATCTTACTTATGGTATAATACTATGGGGAAGCGCATCAAATGCCATAGGAATCTTTCGGCTTCAAAAAAGAGTCATACGAATCCTAATTGGCAGCCATTTTAGAGACTCTTGTCGACCTTTAGTTCAGACTCTAAATATCTTACATTATGCACACAGGGGTGGTGATTTAATTAGAACGACACGTTTTCAATTGGAAATATTGAAAAAGAACTCATTAGATGTTCAACTGTATAATAAAATTTCAGTTTACTAAAAAAATTAAATTTTTTTAGCTTTTAAACGTAATAAAAGTTATTTACATTTACACATCAGTGAATATGTGAATAGTCAATGGCGTTACTCGACTGATCTGCGTTTTAATAATTAAATTCGGATCAATGTATTATTCTGTTTGTCTAAAATTTTACTATTATATATATTTATATCGTATTTTACCTTTATTATTTATTTATTTATTTAGAATTTCTAAATTGTATTGGACTTGCTACACATGTTTTTCATAAAGTAGTCAGTAAAGTATTCTTCTTCTCCTTCTTCTTCTTCTTCTTAACTTTTGTTTTATTTAAATCTGATTATATCCAACGTCACACAAATACAAAGTGAGGATTATTATTATTATTAATGTTATATTTTTACATTGAATTTTTCGTAAATACTTTAGCATATTTTTTGCAAATCAATTGAATTAAAATGCGCATTTTTTTATATTTTTGCCGGTCCTTGCTAAGGACTACTGTCGTAAAAAAATCCTGTAATCCTAACCAGTGCGGAAAGTGGCCACCACTTTGTTTTATCAACAGCAGTCTAGCGCGGAAAATACAATTTCCACAAAACATTTTTTTTTACTGAAGTACTTCTAAATCGTAAAAATAATAATAAAAATATTTCGTAAACCTTCTGTGCTTCCATAACAATCTGCACAACCCACGTTTCTTATTTCTTCCCTTTTTTTTTTCGCGTCGTCTGCTTCAAGTGGAACGATCCCACTGTTTTGCTGCTGCCAGTTTTTAATTAATGTTTCATTTGTTCGATTGATGCCTCGTTGTTTTTTTGTTACCGGCTTTTTTTAACGTATTCATAGCGAGAGCAAAAGCGGCAGCAGAAATGGCGCCTATCTATCGGTTTTCGCACTTCACTGCAACTCCGTTTTCAATTTTTAATAAATGACGCGAATTTATTTTCAGCTCGAACGATATTGTGAAACGAATACAGGGTGAAGCCGATCGATTGAATCGTTTAATTGGGTTTTGTAGAGTCAAGGGCAATATTTTTAAAATTATCGCTGGAGAGATGTAGCTTGGAAATTAGATAAATGATTTTTTCTATATCTGACAAGAAAACGTCTTTTATTAAATAGTTTTCAAAAATTTTTGAAAAAGCGCACTAATTAATCAACTTCTTGTATTGTAACACTTAATACTAGTTGATAAAACAGAATCCTGTAATTAGGTTTTAGATGAACATGTGACTTAATATCTTTTAAATTTTGTAACTTAGTCAATTCATGCTATAGGATTTTCTAAGATATTCCATTTAATATTACCTACTTTAAGTAAACAAGTTATTAGGTATTGAATAAAAAATTGTTTAAAATAGTTGTTTGAATACGAACATTTTTCCGAATTTAAACGCTAAAGACGGTCCTGTGGCATACAAAGAATTCAAACTTTGTCAATAACAAACACATTTTAAAATTCAAAGAAAATTGGAAACAAAACTTCAAGATATGAGAGTTTAAAGCGGTAACATTTGGCTACACCAATGTGTTATGAATCTTTAAAAGTATAAGAAACAATAATAAACTTCTCGTCTCAATTACTCGTTCGGACGTTGCAACAAACAAAATTCTTACAGTTAACCGTCCTAGCCAATCAAATTTAAAAAGAACACAAGAAAAGTTAAGCCGCCAATAACGTCATAATACAAAAATTATAAATACATATACAAAAGCATCAGTATAAGCGTTTACTTACAAACAGTCAAGACATTTGTATCTCATCAAATATTTACTATACATCTAAGAACTAGGATATTTTCTGATATTAAAGAATGTTCTAATTTTATATCTAAAGAAAGACTATTAAACATAGTTCATTACAATATAAGATCACTAAGGAAAAATTTTGATGAATTAATCATTAATCTAGAAATACTTTGACCTGAAAAATTGGACATAATAATATTTTCTAAAACGTTCAATATAATTAATAAAGTAGAACATTTTGCAATTTCAAATTTTACTTTGTACTATAGTGAATCAACGTATAATAAAAATGATGGTACTATTTGTTATATTAATAATAACTTAAAAGTAACTTATTGGTTTTGGCGGTAGCGGTATATCTGGAAGATTTTCTTTATAAAATTGGATTCTTAATGAAAATATAAGAAAAACTTTTTTAATGTTACTTATCGAATTATTAACGGTTGGAAACTGTGATCTAATATATTTTGCAACTCTTTTAATATCGTAAGCCACACACGTTACATGGATAAGGTGCTCATAATTTTTTTTTTAATTTTGTGCCACTTCAATCATATAAGGGGCAGCGTCCTACAATAAAAGTATAAATTTACTAGAACGAACAAGGTCTGGTAAAAAAAGTTAGTTAGTGAATCCTGTAAAAATCTAGTCACGGTTAAATTGTTTGTTTTTTCAAGATGCTTGGATGATAATGAGGTGTGCGTTACCTGGTTTATCTTCATGTAGAACTCAATTAATAAATGTGCAATACATCTTCCACGAGAATCGATGGTTTCATCAATGACAATATAAAAGTTGTTATCAGATATAATATTTTTTATATACACCTTTCTGTCTTTATATATACAATCGACATGCTTTTTTCTTAGTGTAGATTCATCTGGTACATTAAACTTGCAATTTTGCAAAAATTACTTTAAAATTACATTATTTAATTTATTTAAGGATATATCTGTTGAAATCATTGCTTTGCATAAATCTTCGTTAAAATGCATTTGGTTGTTTTTCTGCGAACTTTGTTGAACACAATTTTTTAAAGTTTGCTGTGGTCTTGCGCCTTCTTGCAATTTTCGCAATGCTGCAATGTGTTTTGATGTTTTTACGTGTTGATCCACGATGAACTTTTTGTCATAAGTCCTTTAAAAGGTCCCCATTTAAACTTACGTTGAATAATGATAATTAACTATAAATTAACTGATAAAAATACTGAATTTAAAAATTTAAAAAACCGACTTCAAAAACGTGCAGATGCTATCACCACATCTTAACCAAATTTATATAGGACCACCCCTGACGTACCCCCTTATTAACAAAAAAGAATCATATAAATCGAACAGGTAGTAAAGCATTATCGCTAAACATACATGAAAAATGAAGAGTTTGAGGATTTTCTCGTGGACCCAATTATTAGGTTTTTGACCAAATTTATATGTGCCATTATTTTTAACAGTGAGCAACTTGTAAAAATAAGATATTTACTCGTATTCAATTTTGTATAAAACCAGCAAATTCAACAACTCCCTAAATCGGTTGAATCGACGGGAGCAGTTAATAACATAAGCAAATAACAGTTTCCCTTTTCGTAATCTCAAAGCCATCTGGCACCCCAGCTTGATGTAGAATTCACGAGGAAGTGCACAACATATAAGTGGAATGGGGCATATACACACAATACTGCAATCACATCTGTGTGTTGACTAAACACTCCTACATGTCACATGTCGTCACTTACTGAATGATTTTATTAAAAAAGGTTTAAATAAACAGTTATTTTGAGTTTGTTAAAATTATCGCAATGTTTTGGAATTTTTGAGAACATTTGGACCTTGAAAGCCAAATAAAAAAAGGAAAAATTTAAATAAAATCTTAAAACATTTACGAAATTGAAGGAATTGTTTTATTATCAATAAATACAAGAAATTTTAGATATATTTTAAAAAAATTTAAACCTTAATTTGTAAAAGTTATAAGAACTATGTAATTTTTAAAAATAATAGCTATAAAGAAATTTTAATATTAATTTTTAGAAAAAAAGCAAAAACCATGACATCCAGAAAACTTAAATTTATTCTAAACATTAATGGAAATAAATAAGATCTCGACTTCTGTAAATTTTGGGGAATATGAGATTATTGGTAACTTCTTGTTATGCAATAAAATTTGTAAGTTTCAAATAGTTTATAATTTAGAAATTTTAAAAAAATTTTAAGATATTTTAAGAAATTTTAAGAAATTTTAAGAAATTTTAAGAAATTTTAAGAAATTTTAAGAAATTTTAAGAAATTTTAAGAAATTTTAACAAATTTTAACAAATTTTAACAAATTTTAACAAATTTTAACAAATTTTAACAAATTTTAACAAATTTTAACAAATTTTAACAAATTTTAACAAATTTTAAGAACTTTTAAGAAATTTTAAGAAATTTTAAGAAATTTTAAGAAATTTTAAGAAATTTTAAGAAATTTTAAGAAATTTTAAGAAATTTTAAGAAATTTTAAGAAATTTTAAGAAATTTTAAGAAATTTTAAGAAATTTAGAAGAAATTTTAAGAAATTTTAAGAAATTTTAAGAAATTTTAAGAAATTTTAAGAAATTTTAAGAAATTTTAAGAAATTTTAAGAAATTTTAAGAAATTTTAAGAAATTTTAAGAAATTTTAAGAAATTTTAAGAAATTTTAAGATATTTTAACAAATTTTAACAAATTTTAACAAATTTTAAGAAATTTTAAGAAATTTTAAGAAATTTTAAGAAATTTTAAGATATTTTAACAAATTTTAACAAATTTTAACAAATTTTAACAAATTTTAACAAATTTTAACAAATTTTAATAAATTTTAACAAATTTTAACAAATTTTAACAAATTTTAACAAATTTTAACAAATTTTAACAAATTTTAACAAATTTTAACAAATTTTAATAAATTTTAACAAATTTTAACAAATTTAAACAAGTCTTAACAAATTGAAACAAATTATTAGAAATAGTTAAAAATTGGTATAAATTATGAAATACATTAAAAATTTTTAAGAAATTGTAAAAAATTATTAGATAAAGTAAAAATTGTAACAAAGAAATTGACCGAAATTGTAAAAAATTAATTTTTTTTTAATTTATACAAAAAAAATGAGTATACCAATAAAAACTCCCATGCCGGATATTTTGGTAAGTAATAGAGATATTTTAATTCTGTAAAAGCCAGTTCACAGAGCACTAAGAGAGTTTCAGTTTTAGATATAAATTGATTTTAAGTAGATATGTAGATGGCGCTACGCTTAATAATTTTTTTTTGATGGGAGGATCTTTCTTGTGTAGCGCATCTTGTGAAAAATGCATTTTTAAGTAGAATTTTTTTCTGTGGACCAATTCAATAAATCTAGCCATTTTTGATATACAGAGTGGGTCACTCAAAACAGTTTCATCCTGCTTTTCAGCATTAATCATTGGATTTTAAGAAAATGCTGAAACAGGTCGATTTTTATTCCAAATTAAAAACATTTTTACAATACAGACATCTGTCATGTGTCAACCGCCTCCCTTGCACTTTTCCAATACCTTAATTTTAAATAGGTAATGTACCATATGTATGGCACATCATTGAAAAGGTAATTTAATGGGGGATTCAGAAATATTTCTGTACATTGCGTTACTTAAATTTTATTGCCTTCTAGCGGGATAAAAAACTACTACGTATTATAAAATTATAAAATTTAAGGGGTTGGAGAAGTGGAAGAGAAAGGGTTGACACATGACAGATATCTGTATTGTAAAAATGTGTTCAATTTGGAATAAAAATCGGCCTGATTTAACATCTTTTTAAAAATCCAATGATTAATGCCGAAAAACAGGATGAAACAGTTTTGAGTTACCCACTCTGTATATCAAAAATGCCTAGATTTATTGAGTTAGTTTATAAAACAAAATCTGCTTAAAAATGAGCTATATAATAAAGATCCTCCCATCAAAAAAAAAAAAAATTATTGAACGCAGCGCCATCTACATATTAACCTATTTAAAATGAATTTATATCTAAAACTGAAGCTTTCTTAGCGCTGTATAAACTGGCTTTTACAGAATTAAAATATCTCTATTACTTACCAAAATATCCGGACTGGGAGTTTTTATTGGTACACCCTGTATACGCATGTTTAATATTATAGCATTTTTATATGAGAAAGTCAGTATCCTAATAAGATACAAATAAGAAACAACGCACGTTGTTTTATATTAGAATTCATGAGGTAAAAATAAATTTAACTCCAAAATAAATAATATCTTATCTCACCAGAAAAACAGGAGTTGCATCAATATATCCAACCCCATTTCCTTATTTTTCTTCATTACTGATGTAAGGTTTCATTCACACTGTATTTACATTCTGTGAGCCAGTATTGGATACACCCAATTTCTGTTAAAACTTAAAATAATTCATTAAAAATAAATTTCAATTAATAATAAAAGAGGTCGTAACAGAATTTCAAATAGACTAATTTTAAATTAAAACACAAAAGTGACTGTTGTCGGAACGCAATTCCCTATTATCCTGTCTTTATATCCAGTAACAAAAGCTTACAAGTTCCCCTAGGAGCGTCCATTCAACTTTTATATTGAAACACATTCTTTTTCTTTTGACCACTATTAATCTCTCCTGGTTTATTTCTTCGAGGATTCAAGAAAAAATCCCTCTTGGTTCGTTCGGGAGACGTTTAATTCAATCTACGACAATGCCTATTCATCCTGTTGTAGTCCTGCGAAAAGGACATTTGTTTTTTTTTTTTTAATTTCGTATACGGGGAAATTAAAAATACGAAATTGAAACAAATTGTAAGAAAATTTTAAAAAACTAAGAAATTGTAAAAAATTTGTAAGAAAATGCAAGAAATTATAATAAAGTGTAAATAATTGTAAAAATAGTAAGAAATTGTAAGAAGTTTTAAGACGCCACATACATACGTCACATTTTGTCACTTACTGAATGATCTTATTAAAAAAAGGTTTAAATGAACTAATTTTGCAGTGTTTTAGAATTCATGAGAACACTTGAATCTTGAAAGCCAAATAAAAAATTTTAACAAACTAATAAATTTTAACAAATTTTAACAAACTATTAAATTTTAACAAATTTTAACAAATTTTAACAAATTTTAACAAATTTTAACAAATTTTAACAAATTTTAACAAATTTTAACAAATTTTAACAAATTTTAACAAATTTTAATAAATTTTAACAAATTTTAATAATTTTGAGTTTATCAAAAGTATCGCAATGTTTTAGAACTCCTGAGAACACTTCAATCTCGAATACCAAACAAAAATGGAAAGAAATTAATTAAAACCTTAAACATTTAGAAAATTTACTGGAAATGCATAAAATTTTAGATTAATTTTAAAAATTGGTAAACGCTAATTTACAAAAGTTATGAGAACTGCAATAAATTTGAATTAATTTGTAAATTTTTAAAAAAATATTACTTTTTTATCCCACAATAGATCTAAAAAGGTGCGGTGGACGACAAATAATGTCCAACTCCTTTCAAATTTTTCAAATCTAAGTATCCAGCAAATTCTTCAAAAGTACTACCAAATATAAAAAAAGGCAAACAAAATTGAAAATTCTTTACGAGTCATAGAAAAATTTTAAAAAACTTTAATAACTATAATTTTAATAGTTATTTATGCAACAAGTGCAAAAAGTAAGTGTTTATTGCACGCGACGTGAAATTGCCGTCAGGCCGAGTTGGACAACACGCCGAGTGTAATAAACACTTTTTTCACGAGTTGTATGCAATATTTTTTCTACGTTCATGCAAAAACCAAAAAAAGTTGTATAGAACTGCAGTTGTATTATCCAAATCATAGTAGGCGTGATCGTGTACCTTTGTTTGAGGCACTTATTTACGTTTGTGTTCATAATTTGTAATGCCATTTTTAATAAAATACATTTTTTTATTAATTTATTTATTAAATGATTGAAAATAATATAAAATAAGCAATTGTTTTTAAAACGTAACACAGAAAATGAAAATGGACTAAATATTTGGCATTGATTTGAATATTTATGTTTGTCATGATCATAAAACGCTGTAGTAAAATGACAGATGAGTGCAATAAAATTTTGATTGCACTAGTGCAATAAAGAACCAGTTTTTTCACTAAATAATAAGTTCAATAAAGTTTTGTTTTTGCATGAACGTAGAAATTAATATTAACCTCGAAAGATTGGGTATTTGGAAATTCTTGACATTTTTTAATTTTAAAATATTGACAAACAAAAAACAGCATTCTGTAAATTGTAGAGAGATCATTGGAAATTTCTTGTTTTGCAATGACATTTTAGGACATTGTAAGAAACTGTAAGAAATTGTAATAAATTGTAAGAAATTGTAATAAATTGTAAGAAATTGGAAGATATTGGAAAAAATTGGAAGATATTGGAAGATATTGGAAGACATTGGAAGACATTGGAAGAAATTGAAAGAAATTGGAAGAAATTGGAAGAAATTGGAAGAAATTGGAAGAAATTGGAAGAAATTGGAAGAAATTGGAAGAAATTGGAAGAAATTGGAAGAAATTGGAAGAAATTGGAAGAAATTGGAAGAAATTGGAAGAAATTTGAAGAAATTGGAAGAAATTGGAAGAAATTGGAAGAAATTGGAAGAAATTGGAAGAAATTGGAAGAAATTGGAAGAAATTGGAAGAAATTGGAAGAAATTGGAAGAAATTGGAAGAAATTGGAAGAAATTGGAAGAAATTGAAAGAAATTGAAAGAAATTGAAAGAAATTGAAAGAAATTGAAAGAAATTGAAAGAAATTGGAAGAAATTGTAAAAAATTGTTAAAATATTAGGAAATTGTAAGACATTATAAAAAATTCTAATAAATTCTAATCTTAAAACTACTGCGGTATAATTTAGGAAGGATACAAAATTAAGATTATGTCAGAAGGCACTTTTAGCATATATTACTAGAGGCAGCATATAAATGAGCATTGTTTTGAGACGTAATTAGAGGTACTTTATATCTATTAAATTCAATTTTTTCACTAAGTTCAAAATGAAACCTTTCCCAGTCTCTTTCTTTGTTTGTCAGTGTGGGAATTGAGTTGTTTAGTGATATAAAGCATTAATGTAAATCAAAATAAGATCGATCCCAGAGCCGTCCGCTGAGGCACTCCTGTAATAAGAGTTACGCTTAGGTTAATGCCAATTTTATCTTTTTAATAATCTGTACTTAATAATTGGTAATGTGTCAACAGATTTAACCAATTTGAAACATATCAAAGACTGTCCTGTATTCGCGAACCCAGATGTTCATTATTAGCAACTGTAAACAAACGTCTATGTGGCAATAATCGCGTTCGCCAAGCCGCATCAGCGCGAAATACTCAAGGCTAATTAGTTTTCAGTCACGTAGGCATATATGTATCTCTTTCGTTTGAACGACACAAAAATTAGACAAGTCTGTGCTTCGCTAGAAGACAGACGTGCTCTCATTAAACTCACGACACCTCTTTTCTGTTATATAAATCACTTAAGTTCTGTAAGCAAAGATAATAATTAATAAAATAAACTGTGAAACCCTAATGTAGTGTTAAGCATGTAGTTAGTTGTTAAATAAAAATAATGTAAATATGTACAAATTTAAAAGTAGTGCAGCGTTTTTGCACAGTAAATTGTTTTTTACAAAGTGTTGGAATTTCATTATCCATATGGAGATGGTTGCAGCTAACACCGAAAGGAGACAGTCCACTTAGTAAGCGCGCCCTAGGCCGTATACATAATTTGTGTTGGGTTCAACTTTTAATGACCTACTAATCCAACACCAAGTCTTAAGAATTTTTTTTAATAGTAATTTGAGTTTCATTGTTTTTAATGCCCTAATTGATACAAGACTTTTGTGCGCCCCCTAAAAGAAAAGGTATACTACCTCAAACTGACCTCAACGAAACAATAACGCATCGCTTATGTTATATATAAGAAAATAAATCTAGCGAGAAAATACTTTCCGGTTTACCCTGTCTCGCCATACATCATTTACAACAGTTCTCATTTTCGTAAGTATACGCATTTCGTTGGATGAGAGTAGTTTCCAGTTTTCCGCATTCCTTCATCTGGAAAGTCTTTCATCTCTTTCTGTCTTTCTCGCACCGTAGTAATAACGAATGTAAGTTTCGCCAACCGGAAGCGATTCCAATTATTGCAGAAAAGGTGGTTATTTGGTAGATATCTTACCTCGGAAGGTACCGCGATTTAACACGTTTTTGGTTGTCTAACAGTTAGGCAATACTACTGACTGCGCCAATTTTAGGTTCGCTAATAAAAATTGTAGTTGTTTTTTTTATTACAATAACTTTATAGAAAGCGGAACTTAATTTTATGTTTTTGTAGTATAAAAATGTAAAAGTTATAAAATGTCGGTAACGAACTAGTTTTGTTGTATTGTGTAATCGAAGCCTTAAATCATGAATTTTTGTTTCGCTTATTACATCCGCAACAAATAATTAAATTTAAATTTTCTACTCCGCCAGCTGGCACACGGATTGCATCTCACGCAAAGTTATATTTCCTTGTCTCTTCCTATTTACATAGATTGCTTGTTATCGCCGAAAGCGCAAAATACTCCACTAAACACGATATATGACACGACAATCTGTCTTCGTCATAAAGAAATCTCCAGAGTTGTTGGCTCTATCCATCAATGTTTCGTACAAAATGCAGGAAATCCTACCGGCAGGGGATTTGTACCGAACGCATAAATCTTTTTTTTTTTTTTTCATTTTTCGCAAACAGGTGTTTTTAAAGTCTGTAAAAGCAATTAGATGGATATGTCGTTCTTCTGGAAGATTAAGCAAAACCAAAGCGATATGAGTGCGATTGCGTTAGTTTTGATTTTTGCGCCCTCTAGTGGGATAAAAAACAATTACATATTGTATAGGTTAATTGGTACCTAAAATTAAAATTGTTTTTAGGTAATTCGTTCGAGGTTTTCACATTTTTAGTATTATTGTTTATATACAATAAATTTGCAATTGTAAAAATATATTCTATGATTTAAATAACTATTTTTATTGTTTTCATCTATTAAAATAAATAAAATAATAAAATTTAAACAGTATTCTATGATTTGATAATCTAGATGCCGCTTATAAAAACGTTCATTAAAATTTGATCAACTTTTACAGAGCTTGAGATTGTGATATATCTAAATGACTCGAACATAAAAGTATTCACAATTTAAACAACTGTCAACGTTTAGCAGACTAGTAAAGTTTAATGTTATAGCCCAATTTTTAACAGTTCAATGACGTATCCTCATTTCGTGTTTTCTAACTTTAAAATAATTTACACCCATTATCACTTTAACTTCAAACAATTTTATGAGCAGAAGCAAAATTTGAAATCTTTCGATATATCAGCTCAATTTCTTTCAAGGTTAGTTTTAAAATAAAAAATGTTAGAATGAGATATAACTATTTTAGAGAATGATAGAGTAATAAAGCCAATGTGGCGTTATATTTTTTATGACCATCTCTGCCCGAAAGTGTTTTTTTTTTAAATGTGATGTACTTGTAAATTTTATTAGAAATTATAGAATACGAGTAAATTAATTTTGTCTGTGTGCAATTTGGGGAATTTATTTTTACAACATGTACAGTGTTAAGAACAAGAAATATATGATGAGTTGAAATGATTATTTTAAATATTTTAACAGTGGTTTTGTCATTTAATAACAACTACGAGCCCCTTCCCATTTCAGTTGGCCCAACTATTGAAATTTAGGAAATTCGTATTTAAAGATTAAAAATATAAATATTGCATGAACTTTCCAATTTTTATTCATTGAACAATATGTTTAATATCGTTTAATCACAAAAAATATGTAGAAAACATTAAAATATTTATTTAACATAAAATTAAAAAAAATAAACAAATAGTTGGAATCAAACGTTAATCAATTTTAAAGTTTACAATTGAGTAACGTCACCTTTATTTTTTATTACAGCTGAAATTCTTTGCGGGATGGTATTAACTAAGCCTTGGCAAAATTCTGGTGTAAACGAATCCCATATATCTTGAAGTTTTTGTTTAAGTTCAGGTATTGTTCTTGCAGGATGTTTTCGAAGTACCTTTTTCATCTCATGCCACAATGTTTCTATTGGTGATAAATCAGGACTACTAGAAACCCATTCCAAAAGTGGAACACCGAAGTCTTTCGTCTATTTTAGAGCTTTTTTGAAGTGTGACATCATGCTCCATCCTGTTGAAATACAAAATCTTTCCCTGATGTCAAATATAATTCCATAGTCGATAAAAGTGATTCCTCCAAAATGTCCAAATATTTATTTGTATTTACAATTCCTTCAATAAAATGCAGTTTCCCTATTCCTTTAGATGACATGCTGCCCCAGACCATGACCGATGCGGAAAATTTTACTTTTCTTTTGAGACAGTCTGGATGGAAGGCTTCATGTTTTTTGCGAATAACTCGACTTCTGCTATCTTCAACACAAACTTCGAATCGGGCCTCGTCACTCCATTGTATTGCATCCCATTGATGAGAAGTCCAACTCATATGTTCTTTTGCCCATCTTAATCGATTTTTTTTTCTGTTTCGCAGTTAGTAGTGGTTTTTCTTTAACCTGTAACAATATTGTCAATTTTAAGCAAATATATTTGTTTGTTTTAGTGTCTTCAATCCATGTTTTTTTATTGTTTTTATTATTATAAACTTAATTTGTATGTCCCAAATCCCAGTTGGCGAGATTCTCTATGACATGAAGATCTCGAAATTCGTCTTCCAACAGCATCACTCCTCTGAGCACTTAATTCAAGGTAATTAGCACGACGGTTGGGTTCAATAATTCTTCTCAATGCTCGTCTATCGGTATTTGTAATCTTGCTTTTTCTAACATGACGGGGCTTTGGGCTGATTGAACCAGTAGTTTTGAATCTTTTAACTATATTTCTTACACTATATCGTGATAAATCTAATATATTTGCAATTTTCGAGTTCGATTTTCCAGAATTGCAATGTTTTATAACAAGAAAACTTATTCTTTCGTCAATGATTTTTCCTCTGCCCATTTTATTAGACAGAATTAGCTTAAAAGAGGTTAAATTGTCTTGTGACAGTTATTTGCATTATTGTTTGTTATTTTTTCAAAGCTACCTTCGATTTTGGTTTATTTTCTAACGAATTGAATTCAAGTTGAAATAATGCAATAATGCTCCATGTGTTAATAAATTTAAAAATAAATAAAAAAAATTGATGTTTTCTAGTTCTAGTTCTAATATAATTCTAAATTGATGCATTGGTAATTAATTTATGATTTAAAAAAGCATGTAATCTTTAATACTTTCTTATTGTCGTTATATAAAGAAAATATCAATAGGTGGGCCAACTGAAATGGGAAGGGGCTCGTATATTATCATATTAGTTAGATAGACAAAGAACTGCCAAAGTAAATTTTCATTTTAAAAGAAATTATCAAGCAAATAATGATTTTTCTTTCTTTGTTTCAGGTTAGTCAAATACCATAACTAAAGCGCTCGGTAATGGTAAGTAATCCACAAAAAATTGCCCATCATAAACCTCAATTTTGTTTTAACTTTGTTACCCGGAAGAAAAACCGTTTCTAAAATATGGCCAGTAACTTAACGTCCTATTTCTCTCCATTCCAAGCAAAAATGGCGGTTATAAACCAAATTCGGAGATTTACTAACCGAATTTAGATTTTGGGATAGCGAAAGCCCACTTTTTTTATTGCCGTCTCTTTCCCGCGCGTCCATAAAAGAGAATTAAAGCTTTTTCGGACAAACGGACGCTCGAAAGCAGTGACGTACTAGAAAAATAGTACAACAGAAATTAGTAGTACTCGTATACAGTGAGATGATGTTTGTATACCTCTCCCTTATCAACTATGAACCGCCTTTGATATATAAAAAACTCTTCGTTTATTTTTCCTTAAGCGAACTACACCAGTAACCCGAAAAGGCGAGGAGAGGGGGGTGGGAGATCCAGGAGACGCAAATATCGAGCTGCAGTCGTAAAAAGACGCTAAAAAGTGTTTATGCGAATACTAAAGGACGTAAAGGGCCTTATAAAACAAAATAAAGTCGATTTCAAAAGTGCGGGAAAACGAGAAAAAAACGGAATAATCTCGTTTGGAGACGCGGCACATCATGCGAAATGTTTATTCATTTTATCACTTTCGGACCGAAATTAGCATACAAGGCGAAATCGCGCAGATTTTTCTTTATGTAATTGGTTTTTCTTGGATTTCTTGAACGTGCCCTAGTGACCTTTATTTCGAACGGTTTATATACAAGGTGATTCTTAAGTAATTGTACATAGACATATAGTAGATTCCTCACTTTATTAATTACGATACGAAATAACTAGCTTTAATAAAATAAATGTTAATAATGAAGAATATACAGAGTGTTAAAGGTTGTGCAGACCACCCTACACCGCGTTTAGGTGCAGTTTGCCTACACCTTGGAATTGGAAGGGAGTGGATGTGCGCGTGTGCGAGATCGAGACTGGTTGGTGACGGTGACCGGCTTAGGTTGGCTTTTCTTTTGGTTATGTCGATTTTCGTTTCGTTTCGTGTAAAACTAAAACCTTGTTTGGAAAATTAACAATTAATATTAGTTTTAAGAATATTGTTGAGTTAATATTAGTTTGTTTTGGTGTTCTTTGTTGACTTGTCACGTAAGTACCTGGCCAGGGGTAATATTGTATGCATTTTTGAGGTTATTTTATCATTAAAAGTTGATAACATTTGCTTGTGTGTATCTGAATGTCGTATCATTTCACCCTTAATCTGAAGAACCTTCTTTTTAATACGTACAAGGTTAAACTTTAAGATTTTTTTTTGCAATAACTTTTTAGATATTTATGAATCTTTTTTGTTAAAGAACTGTTGAATATCTTTATTATCAATATTGGTTGGCCAATTATTAGTAACGTAATAAATAATTTTCTGTAAAATGCTATCTTTCTCAGTTTCATTGGCTATTATTTTGTCTGTAATAGGGAGATTTTCTTCAATATCGCTCAATATTTGTTTAATGGAATCCTCCATATACATAGCAGCAATATCAAATTCCCCATCTGGTTTGGTTTTAGCGTCGGGATAAAAAGATAACAATGTAAAGTGCCCATCTCTGTAACCTGTTTGCGGTATAAACAGGTATTCCTTTTTTTTAACCGAAAATGAACAATAAAGGTTTGTGGTCGGTCTGCAAAATAAATTTTCTTCCAAAAATAATTTTGTAAAACTTTGTAACTGCAAAAATTAAAGCAAGTGTTTCCTTCTCTATTTGGCTATATTTTTGTTCTGCTGATGTTAAAGAGCGAGACGCATGGCAAATAGTCTTCACTGTACCATCAATACATGCACCTATACCATAGAAACATGCGTCTGCAGCTACTGTAATTGGTAAGTTAGGGTGTAACCCCTCCTGTAGTTTGTTTGGGTAGCGGGTAGATTTTAGACAGTCGGAGACGGAGTCCTTTGAAAATAAAATTTTATTCTAACAATTTATATACAGATAACAATATTTACAATATGTACATGAAAAGGTTCTGGCTAAATTTCAATTCCTCGTGTCTTCAAATGTTATTCCTCAAAGTATATTTCGTGCGGCGTCGGTTCGGCGTGGCTTAGTGGTCCAGGATGGTGTGACGAAGATGAAACAAGAGCTTAGGTTACCCTTACGGTGATGGAAGTCCCTCGCAGTCAGTACCTTCGTGGAATAAATTCACGGGGAAGGAAAACCTACAAAACAATATCTTTGCAGGTAATGGTTAGGACGTCGGGAAGCCTACAGAAAAATATATCTGCAGGAGCAGGAGAGGAGAGTCTTGCTAAGTCTGTACCTTAGTTCGACTGACAAGAATTAAATTTATATACTTGTCTCTGCTTGGCAAAAACGGCTGCATGCTGAACCATAGGTGTCCTTAGAACGGTGTTACTGGGGAACATCGTTGCAAGGGTCATAGTGAGTGAGCAACAAATCAGAAGTTAATGCTGTTTTCAATTTTTCAAAACAATTCTGACATTTTTACGTCCATTTTAAAACATTTTTAAGCAAATTAACCAATGGACCTCTAAGGCCTTTTTTGTTATTTACAAATTTTCCGTAATAATTAACTGCTCCTAGAAAAGATCTTACAGAAGAAATATCTTTGGGTGGAGACATTTGTATAATTACTTGAATACTATATGGATATGGCCTAATTCCATGTTTATTTATAATGTATTTGACTTATGTCATCAAAAACTTGCATTTTTCTAATTTAAGTTTAAAACCACATTCTTGTATTCTGATAAGTACTTGATGAAGATTGTTATTGTGTTCTGCTACATTTCTTCCAGCAATTATAATATCATCTAAATATGGCGCAACCATGTTTAATCCTGACAATATGGTATCCATGATTTGTTGGAAAGCACCTGGTGCGATTTTGATACAAAAAAGTAGACAATTGTATTGATATAACTTTATGGGTTGTGAAGCTAAGCATTTTCTTTGATGTGTCATCCACTTCTATTTGGTAATAGACATCTGATAGATAGATAGATAGATTGCTGAAAATAACACCACCAGAAATTTTTGAAAATATTTCTTCAGGCAAGGGTAGTGGATAACAATGAGGTTCTAGAGCATTGTTTAAACCAGTTGAATAGTCAGCGCAGATTCTGATTTTTCAGTTTGTTTGATGATCTAATTCATCTTCAACTGCTTGTTTCACATTGTCCCGGGTCTTTTTGAACAATGTACTGATTTTGCATTTGGTTTTGTAAAGATCTTTACTTTAGACTTATTGTAGTGACCCAAGTCATTATTGAATACATCTTTGAAGGTAGTTTTGATTTCTTCCAAAGATGTTGGTTGTTGCTGACTGCCAATTTTATAACGTATTGAGTTTATTGGAACGTCCCAAAATCCCAAAGTATCATTTTCTAAATCCAGTCATTACCAAGAAGGTTTACATGTTTAATGGACGAAACCAAGCATGTTTCACTGAGTGGCTCTACGTTTTCTAAGGCAATTTGGCAACTAATTCTTACTGTAAGTTTAACTTCTTCACCTGCAGCATTTTTTGCAATCTAGTTGGTTTGTGAAATAGTAGGTTCACCTGTCATTTTTCATGTTTCTCATCAATAATAGTGACATCAGAAGCAGAGTTAAACTTTAGTTTAACTTTGTAAATGTAAACATCAATAAATTTCCTAGATGAACTGACATGATTGATAAAAATGCTTTTTGTTTAAAATGTATTCTAGGAGATTAAGAAAATATTTTTTGAAAACAAAAACAGTATCATGCCCAGTTTTCACTTATTTATCGATATGTTAGATAGCTGAATACTTGGATGGGATGTTGCGTTGTCTAAGAACAAGATAATTTGTCTTTTTTGACGTTGCATTTTTTTGTCAAATTTGTGCAGCCAATCTGTCATGATATCTCTGGTCATTCTTGTTGTAGTACCAGTCGATTTAGAGTTTATCAACATGAAAATATTTACATCGACGTTTTTTACTTTTACCAATCACCAAAGATTTTTCTTTTACCCTATTTAGATTTGCATACAATAATACCTGTCAGTCTTTCCTTAGCAGTTTTACCCCCAGTGCACTTTTCATTACTAAATGTAAAAGTTTTACTTGGTGAGGTTCGATAATAAAGACCAGTCTCGTCAGCGTTATAAATATCTTCAGGTAAATAGCCACTTAATAAATTTGGCAGTTTGAAACGTCGTCAAGGTTAACATTTGCAGCTTCTCCACATATTGCTCTAAATTTAATATTGTGTCTTAAGCAAAACTTGTCGAGTAAACCATTGGGAGCTTTAAAATTCAAATTAAGTTCTTTCGCCGCCTCTAAAGCTTTTTCTTTAATTATTCGTCCAGATAATAGAATGTTCTTACTTCTTACTTTACAAAACTACAGAATCAATGGCAACACCTTCTGTTTTAATCTTCTGTTTTGTTGTACATTTTCATTTTTACTGCACAACTTTTTTCAGTCGGCCTTTTTCTTTAAAATATCACTAACTTAAGTTTTTCCTATTTGAAACTTTTCGGCCAAACCTCGATTAATATAATTATTTTTTCAGATGTCTCTATCATCGATATTTTTTTCTTCCAAACTTAAAAACTTTCTTTTAGTCGAAAACATTGTTACACTTAGATCAGAATATCGCAAGTAATTTATGAATGTCTACAAATGGGCTTCTCCAAATCAAATCGAAGTAACTAATTTTCTAGTTTTATGACTATAAGTACCACATCCCCAACTAGCCATTCATAAAAGTGTATTTGTTGTGAAGTTCTCATCATCATCTATTGTATAGTCCAGGAGACAGTGACGATTTTCGGTATTTATTTTCCCAGTCAGCAAGCACGAATAGAGAATTGTAGGATTAGCAATTCTAAGCAAAATTCATATATATTTAGAGGGGGGATCCGATGGGCTGAGGCCGAAAATGCGTCAAAACATACGAGAACACGGCCCTTTTTTTCCATTGATAAAAATAGTTTTAGTAGTAAGAGATGTACTGAAGTTAAGTAAAAAAAATAGTCTGATTAATCTGTATGGATAATATATTTGGCAAGTGCATAAAATACACTTTCAAACGAGTTATGTACACAATTATTTTTACGACCACAATTATTTAAAGAATGTTCCAGATGTTTTGTATATTAAAGTGTACGCATAGGACACATAAATAAAATCTTATATCACAATGTTTCACCTAACCAGTTGGTTTATTTATAGAAATTAAACATAATAATTGAAGATATTACAGAAGAAAATAGGGAAATAAATTACATTTCCTTTTACACTTTTATATAATAATTGTTTTATTTAGAATTCACGAATCACTTATTACATTACATTAATTATAATTATTGTTGTTAGTTTCGTTATGTCAAATAATTTATACTAGAGGTGTGAGGAAAATACAGTGAACTGTGGAACGCCAATATAGTTGGATGCGCGTGGTAGAAATGGTCCTATAATACTGCTAAAAACAGCTAAATTTTCATGGAAACACTGTACTTTTGACATTTGCGATACTCCGACGCATATGCATTATTGATGTAATCTCATGATTTTACAGTAATAGTTTTTGCAATTTTAGTGTGATTTTTAGGTTATTATGGTTATTCATTTTATTTGTTTCTGATCTTTTGCGCTTTTAGAGTATTTGTCTTTTATATAGTTTTTAATTTGAATTTTAATATTGTGGCCTATTTATATTTGATTGCTGCTTTTCGACTAGTGCTTTATTCTTTTTGTGTTAAAATAAGCTTTATAACCATTAAGTACATGCTTCTAGTTTATAATTACCTAATCGTCATCGGGTGCTTGCAACAATGGGAAAAAGTGTATGGTTTTTTTGGTGTAAAGTTAGACGCCTTCATTTTTCAGGTAAGTTATTTGTAGTTATTTTTTACTTAAAAGGATAACAATACGTCCTGGTTCGGGGTGTGACTTTTGGATTTTAGCTATCTGAGCCAAATTGTCGGCTAAGTGTCCTCTTTTAAGGCACCCAGAACCGAAAACTATATAGGTATATAATATGTTTTTTTTTTAATTATTTTTTAATATGCATGCAGCTTGGATGAGGGCTTTAGGAAGAGATCCTAAGACTGAACATTGACTGCTATAAATGCCATTTTTAGAGCACATTTCATAGTAAGTGATTTTTCTAGCAGCAATGAGGAAACGTTTAAAAAACATGCTGTACCAACTATTACTTTAAGACCTCGTCTCTTTAAGTTATTATTACTTCATTCTAATGCATATCGCCGTTCCGGTAAAACAATGACGCAAGTGCAAAATTGTGACATTTTGATTTTAACATGTCATTAGTTTCCAAATTAGTCTCTCTATACGGTATAACAACGGCGAAATTTTTTATCCACTCCCGGCCATCTAAATGGTAGTTACTTCAATTTTCAAATATTAATGTTTGCCCCTCCACTTTTGAAAAACAATGACATATGAATCAGTTGTGTCTGCAAATTTAAGGGAGACATTACTTAGTCTATTATTAAATGTTGTATTTGCTATTTAGGACAAGTTCTTTGTGATTTATGTGCTCAAATTTGGAAGTAATAATATTCGTTTTTCGTCTCTCCTGAAAAATTTATAATTTTGCATTTGCGTCGTTGTTTTACCGGAACAGCGATATATTAAAATGGTTTTTAACTTATGTCCTTATGATTAAAAGATGTAGGTATTTTAGTTATGTTATAATAGAAATATATGATACTTTGTATTGACTGGCCACTGGTCATTCCACTTTTACTCCCTTTTTTTATAAATTATCAAATTATTTAAAAACAAATACATACCTAGCTATTTTCTGTAAATTACATTAAAATTTTAGTATTAATACTTTACTAATAAAACTTCAGTTAATTTATCTTATATATATGTACACAACGGAAGAGTTAATTGGATTTTCTCCTTGTTGAGTTTCAAAAATAGTAATTTAACATGATTTAAAAACAAATACATGAAATGGGCAAAATAGGCCTGCAAAGGCACTTTGTAAACAATCTCACTTGTATCGATGTGACGTAATGCGCGAATTCAATCTGGCTTACTTTTGTTAATAGATTGGCGTTCCATTTTAAATATACAGTTCACCGGGAATAGATTATTTAAATATACACGGACCGGGAAAACAAGTACGAAAAAATTCACTGGCTCCTGGACTAGTACTGTATCGAAGGAATTTTTATGAATGAAACAATATACGACCCTCCACAATTGCGGTCTACTCTACTTCCGCTGTTGTCAGACATTATTTTTTTTTTGGACAATTTAAAGACCTAACAGTAATTCAAGCAAACGCAATAACATTACTACAGTTAAAAACATCGCAAACTTGGCATCAATATTTTAATTTTATCCAAATATTGCATTTCTGTCGAGGATCATCCGCGTTGACTTCAGAAATTGTGTAATCTGTATTGGTTATATATATCTATAGTTAAAAGCACGTAAACTTGGCATCAATGTTCAATCCGATTATTGAGTTTCTACCGCGGACACCACCGTTCATTCTTCAAAAAGTTTGTAAATAATCCTATCTGTCTTGGTTATATATCTATGATAAGTACTTACCTACTTATTTTATGGCTACAATAAGTTATTTGGAATTCCCGAGATCCTGAGCCCCAATTTTAATTATTGCCTTTATTGTCCGTTATTGGCAGGTAAAATTACAAGAATTTCATGGAAAAAATGAAGGTAAATTTTGTTGGGAGTCGTTATGAAGAGGAGTCATTATGAAGAGGGTCCGTTGTTCGTGGGTGTCTTAGTCCCACATATGAAATATTTGGTGATGAAGAAGGGTACGTTAAAAGAAGTTTCACTGTAATCCGATGTAATTAGCAGAGAACGCTACATAGGCCACATTTGTGGCATAAATGTGTTCTAAACTTTTTGCTGTATGTTAACGTTAAAATGAAACTTGAATCAAAACTTCACAGGGTTAGCTAGTAACCATTGCAGAGATCCACTATCCACCTCCTGATACCATTGGATTTTATTATTTCAATACAGCAGCAGAATGATGGCGAGAAGTCTGCTATATTATGCCAGGATAATCGGTTATCTCACTTCGATTTAAAGATGAAATGATTTAGACTTTACTTTCACAACAAATACATTTTTATCAATGACTAGTTGGGAATGTGTTAATTCATTATAAAACTGAAAATTAACAAAGTGTAGTACATGAATAGAAAAAGATTATTTTACTTAAATTATCATTACTAAAACGTGCAAAAGTCTACATTTTTATGAATCTATGGATATCATCTAAAAATTCCTGCACTATAAACCACATTAGAAGAAACCCACAGGAATTTCTTCTCGCTCCATTAGATGTACCGTGGCACCGTAGATCTTAAGTAAATTTTATGCATTCGCGATTGTAAGTAATTTAAAATGTTCTCACGGGGCAACGTTTCGGCCATGTAATGCATTATAATAATAGTGCGGTGAAATATAATTATCTGACAATAATAGACGATGACTCCGTGGCATCCATCATGGCGAAAGAATTATTTGCGGTTGTTTGCTGGTTCTCGAGGGGCTCGAGAGAAACAATACCTAGTGCAATTTTCTTTGAAATACATACACGCATTGATATACGTTAGTACTATGTTATTACTTTATGCAGGGTCTGTATTAACAAAGAATTAATAAATTGTTCAGACCTCAAAACAACACCCTCTACATCAGTGGTCGCCAACCTCTCAATGTGTTGAGCTACTTTGTTAATTTTGGAATAAACAGCGAGCTACCCACACGGAAGCCACGTAACGCAACGTAAATGAAATAATCCACAGTTAATTTATCATTATATGTATTTATTTTACTATTTAACTGGTAATACATAATACATAGGTACTAATAATAAACTAATAACAAAATAACTAATACTACTAGTACGTACTTGTTCATAGCTACATTTCTACCTACCAAACGAAGGTGTTTGAAAAATAAACACAAACTTTTATCCAGCCACAACGGCGTATAATAACAACAAAAAAGTAACACACTATCATGAACGTAAACATTGAAAAATAAAAAAGCACGTTCAATGAGAAGGCCGACACTCAGACTCATCGATAATTTTTTTAATGTTTGCAGTATAATTTGATGCAGCCATTCGAATACAATTATCCAAATGTTGATCTGTAAGTCGATTGCGATATTTGTTCTTAATAAACTTCATATTGGAAAAAGAAGATTCACACAAATAGGTTGAACTGAATAATGCTTTCACTTTCAAGGCAATACGGCATAAAACTGAATATTTGTCTTTACTTACAATAGGCCAGATACATTTGGTACTTGAGACTAACGATTTTAAGGCTAAATCATTTTGAAACTCAATTACTGCCATTTCTGTTGCAGCGATGTCTTCGCCAAAGTTCTGCATAACACAAGTTGCAAACTGTTGGATATCAATTTCCATAAAGGGTGAAACAACAAACTGCGCTACTAAAGCCATTTCGTTGAAATCCTTAAAACGATTTTTGAAGTTATTCTTTAGGGTAGAAACTATTTCTACATGATATTTGCTGTCATAGGGTTCTAATGGATTTTGAGATATTTTTTCTGAAAGAATAGGAAAATGCTTGGCATCGCTATTAATTAGGTTTTGTTCCCAAAACTCCAGCTTTTTGATAAATGCTTTTATATCAGAAATCATTTCCGCTAGTTCTTTGTCTCTTCCCTGAAGCTGCAAATTAAGTTCGTTTAATTTCTCTGTAATGTCCACGAGAAAACCAAAATCTCTATGCCAGATTGAATTTTCTAGTTCCGGAGTCGGTTCATCACGTTGTTTGAAAAATTGAACTATGCCATATAGGACATCATTAAAACGTTTCAGCACCCGTCCTCTACTTAACCATCGGACTTCAGAGTGAAGGAGTAGGTCCCCGTATTGACAGTCAACTTCATCGGCCAAGGTTTTGAATAATCTTCTTTGTAACGCTTGAGCTCTAATCTTGTTCACAATTTTTACTACCAGTTTCATAACGTTGTTTAGTTTCAGGAAATTTCCACATAATGCTTGCTGATGGATAATGCAGTGGTAACAGAGAAATTGCGGAAAAGTTTCATCTTTACGACATAACGCCACCAGACCTTTATCACAACCCACCATAGCTGGAGCGCCATCGGTTGTCAAGCCTACCATTTTCGATATTGGAATTTTCTCGGAAGAAATAATATTTTTTAAATTAGAAAACCACTCCTATCCAGTAGTGTGTCCTTTCAGTGGAATAAACTTCAAAAGATCTTCTTTAATCGTAAAATCACTAAAAACCATCCTGACGAACACGGCCATCTGGGCAGTGTCAACGAAATCTGTTGATTCATTCAGTTGAAGTGAAAAATAAACACAGTTATCTAAGTCAGTTCTTAACTGTAAAAAATTATCATTGCTCATTACTTCTACACGTCTCATCACTGTATTAGCAGAAAGTTGCATAGATTTTATAGCTGAAACTATCTCGTCTTTATTTCTAAAGTTGGCAAATAACGAATCAGCAGCTTCTAAAAACGCCTGTTTTATCATTTCCCCGTCTTCATAAGGTTTCTTTTTTTGTGCAATTATCTGGGACACACGGTACGATGCTTCAGTTGCAGCTTTATTTTTGTCGACTGTTCTTAAAAATATTGATTGTTGTCCAATTAACTGCTTTTTTAACTGTTTCAGTTTCTCCTTTCTGGCGGCAGAATGTAGTGGGAATGATTTTTCAAAATTAGAATGTACAGTTTTATGATGTCTCTCAATATTTCCTTTTTTAGCAACGGAGACCGAAGTATTACACAACAAACACACAGTTTTATCTTTAACTTCTGTAAAAAAGTATTGTTCTTCCCATTCCGAATGAAAGTGGTATGTCTTTAGCTTCTTACAACTGCTTGCCATAATATTATTTTTTGTTGTTCTCTATTAACCCAACCGCTGGACGTTGGTTACGCGTTCAGTTTTAAACTAAGCGCAATGTCGCCGCGCCGTGCGTATTTATCCCGTTCAAAGCAATCTTGATCGTTCTCGAACACTAACGCGCTGGTCCGGCTGGTCGGTTCTAGCCGATTCTAGCTTGATGGCGTCGGCGGCAGATCGCTCACCGCAACGTTGCCGCTGTTTATGTTTAATATTATGACAATTAGATTTTTTTGTGGAATTTTCGGAAGCTTCTCTGATTTTTGCAGTTTGTATTTTTTAAATTAAAATCGTTGTGAGAGCTACCAGAATTGCCTCCGCGAGCTACCGGTAGCTCGCGATCGACAGGTTGGCGACCACTGCTCTACATCAACAATTTTAAAATCAATATACATAAATGACACACTTTAAAAAAAATACTATGAAATAATTGTCATGAAGAATTTTTAATTTTAAATTTTTTAAATAGAGGTGTTTATGAAAATCTACCCAAGTTTGGTTTTTCTTACTTAAACAATATGGATTTTCATCAAGTAAATGCCGAAATAATGAATCAATTTACATAGTTGAAAAGAGCACAAAAAACTAATTTAACTATGGAACACCCTGTATAATAATAAATAATAAAACCTTTATGGCCCATAATGTAGTAAAATATAGTACATAAATCAAAATTAGAAATGATGATACAAAATCCTCATCCTTGTTATTTTAAAATATCGAATTCGTCTTAAGGTAGTCAAATTTCTCGCCATTACATTCGGTGACACTCGATATTCCTGTGGATGAGTCACCGAAAAACGAAACCGTTTATTGTAGCACTTGAACTTTTATCGCCTCTCGAGATTACGAGTATAAATCAAATATCACGCTTACATTTAACGATGATACCCTCTAAAAAGTGCCGCTGTTTCGAATTCGGAAGAATTCTATTTTTATGTTTATTGAAAATCTTTTTAAAGCTTTGTTGATGGCAATATGCGTTGGGTTGTTTTTTTATAGGTAGGTGAAAAAATGTGGTCTCTCAGAAATTTTATAATTATATTAAGTATTTTTACTAGAAATTGGCGCAGTTAATAGGATTCTTGCGCTACCCTTGAAACGTCGCCATTTTGATTCGTATTTCCCTTTTACAGGATTTAAGACCTCCAAAACTTTATCCCCCAACATTGTTGCACTTGAAGAACGCCCTTCGTCAGAACATTATATGCATCTGCTGCCGTAGTTAGCTCTCCAGTTACCCTTCGCGTTATGGTTTATTTCGTTATTAATTGACTAGTTATTATGGCAAATGGAGTCATTTATTTGGGACGATGGTTTCATGTCTGGCTAATGTTTATGACACGCTGTATAGTAGACTAATGATAAAAGGATGCTACATGAATTCTTGGATATAACGCGCAAGTTGTCCGGTATATTTTTTGGCATCAGGAGTAAGACGAATCATAAAAAGCAGTACCATGTGTGATCGTAGAGATATATGTTACCATATATGTTATTATATATTATATAAATTAATTGGTGATTTGAAAGCAATTTGAATAAGAAAAAATTGTTTAAAAAATTACAACACTTCATAAAATTACTCAATAAGCAAAAAAGCTAGACAGCTAGAAAGCTAAATATTTAAAAACATATCCAATTGAAACTTATTGAGACATTTTTTACTTTGAATGGTCTGTTAAAATGTAATTCTAAATTATGTTTGCAGCCAAGAAAAACAGAATCTGACCCTTTCTTTCGTCAAATAATGATCGTTTAGTCAATCCTAACTCATGTTTACTTTTCCAGATTTCCCGTAGCTTTTCAAACAAGGAAAAGTCGACGGAAAAAACAAAATCGCGAGCTGCTGCATCGGTAAGACCTTAAGCAGAAGACAAACAAAATCTCGAAAACTCCGAATCTAGACTCTAGATGTTTCCGTTTAACCGGTAGTCCCGGGGCTGTAATGAGATAAGCGAGTTTAAAGCAAACATTCAAATATTTACCCTTCGGATATACCGAGGGCTGAATCTACTCGTGGTGTATAGAGTAGGAAAGAAAAACTGCCCCTTATACGGCAATAAGCTGGACCTTTAGGGCGAGAAGGCGAGAAAATGTTATTTTGGAGACTGAGGATTCTTGAATCGGAATTCGTAGAAAAATCCTATTGACTGCGCCAATTTTTAAATCAAAAAAACTTTTAAACAAAAACTATGATGGTAATTTCTGTCATTGCTTTTAAAAAAATGGCAGTATCACGTTAAGATCTAAATAAAGTTTCGGTAATCCCTCGTAAACCTTTTAACGCAAGAAGAAAGTGTGTAGAACAACACTTAACTTCTTATAAACACAATTAATCATGGCGATATTAGAGAAAATCTTGTAGAAGCTAAATTATTCGACTTTTTGTCAGTATTCAGCAAATTCAGCAGCAGCAAAGCAAGGAACACAGCACTTTGAAGATTGATGGTTTATGTGTAAGAAAGTAAACCGACAGGGCACTTGATTGCACTGACAAAAAAGGTCGAGCGATAGATAGAGATAGCGAACTGAACTGGCGCGTAAAAAAGCCGGAGTCAATTATTTCGTGATGTGGGTCCGGTGTGTGTAAGTGCAATTCTCTCGAATTAGGAAGTTTTTGCGAGGAATTACGTTGTCGGGATAAATGGCAAATTGGAACTCTTCTACACTGGAAAAACAAACTTTTAAAGTATATATTTACATTTTCTGTACTTTCTGTAATTCATTAATACACTTGGCGCGTTGATTCAGTTTACTTCTTCCGGTCGGGACTATTTTTATACAGTGGTTAGACTAGTCGGTCAATTTCGACCTGGCATCGATGATTCAGTGTGAGATAAGCCGAAAAAACTCGCTTATGAACGGTTTATTCCAAATTTTTTACTGTTCAATACTTTAAAGCGTTTTTCCCACAACTCATGTTTCCAAAGTCGGTGTCCCTGATAACTTCAAAACTACTGCATCTATCCTTTTGAAATTTTGAACACTATTTCCAACCATAATTTGCGAGGTAACGCTGGAGAATTTCTTAAATTTTTTTTAATATTTTTTTATTTTATAATAACAAATTAGCCTATTTTTTTTCGCAAGAATCGCGTTCTTTACTTTAAAGTGTTCCCATCACCTAACCTAACCACTTAACCACAGCGAGTATCGTATCTCAATTGTCTGAATGACAGTCCTCAGCTCAAACTCGTATCATATTTACAAAATTTATAACTTCTTCAACCTACACAAAAAAAAAATACAACCCACCACTACGTTGGTTGATACATTTAGCAGGCTGGGAACCTAATATTGTCCCGTAAACGTATAAATTATTCCTCCGATATTCTTTTTTTTTTAAATAACGAAAGGAGTGAAAGAAAAGCTTCGAAACGATATTGTTTCACTTTGGAAAACTTCGGAAATTGGATATAAAAAAACGTCGAAATGATTTCTAATCAAATCAAAATTGGTGGAAATTTGCAGAAATGTTTTTCTGCCAAATCTCTCTTTGTAGATTGTTTCTATATAGTTCGATTAGGGATAAAGCGTAGCAACGCGTAATTTTGTTAAATTCGTGAAAGGATTACATTACATTTGTCGGAGTTGATGACGAAAAGTTTTAAAATGTCGTTAAGAATCAACGTTTTAGAAAGAAAGTTGTTACATTTATTTAAACGCGATTTTTAGCACTTTTAAAATAATTATAGGTATACATTTTGATGGGTTTTTAAAGGGGGGAATGAAAAGATAAGAAAATGTTTGTATTTTCATTTGTTTTTATTACTTACCTTTTATATTCCTTATGCCCTAGCGTATAAATTGATTTTTAATTCAAATAAAACAGAATCTAGAAATAACTCAACCTTAATTACTCAGGGTTTATAAATAAGTTCTGAAACAATGATCTTATTATTTTGAGTATGCCAAATCTAGTGAGAAAATAGTTTTTATATTGATCGTCGATATCCTCATGATGCACATTTCAAAACCATGGAACGAGGGAGTACGAAAAATTAAAAAAGACATGTGCTCTCTACCGGCTCGTGTCCCAAAGAAGGTTTCTAAATAAAGAAATATGAAAATAATATCCAAAAATATAAAACGAGATTCTTAGATAACCTGAAGAATTTATTAATAAAAACTTACCTATTAATAAGGGATTTCAAACCCACTTTAAAACTCTAACACCAAAAAGTGAAGTGCCTTCAACGACTTCTCAAAGCCCTCAAATGGCTACTCAAAGTTCCAAACAGCCCCAAAAAAAATTAATACGTTATTTTGAATAAAACAAGAATAACATTGATTGGTTAAAATCAACGACTGTGTACAAATGAAGAAGTATTGTAATAACCGTTTAATAAGAGGCCATTCAATAACAAAGGTAAGAGGAAGAAATGTAATTGACGTATCGTACCTCTGAATTAGGCATTCCAACGACCTGTCCAAATGGCTACCAGTGGGTAATGACAGTTTAGATATGGCAACCCTGTTGTCATGTTGATATTAATAGGGTCAATGATACATATATAGGTATATAGATTGCTCAAAGCTGGTCGTTTGCGTGCTGCCATATTACCTGGCAAATATTAATTTGAATCGGTTTAGCAAAAATGTGTTTTAAAACCAATTGTCAGCCTTTAGATATTTAAAAAATAATAACTGCTAACATTTTTACATCAAGGCATAAGCTTATGTTTATTTTGAAAAATATGGATGATCAATCTATGTAACTATCTATTTCATTGACCTTGTCAAATCACCAGGCCTACAGGGTTGCCATAATTTTGCCATATCATAACCTGTCAAAACCCACTGGTAGCCATTCAGTTTGGAATGCCTAAAATTTGTTCAAATAACTCAATGTGTCAAAAATAGTGACATAACCTATCTAATTATGGAAGAAAATAAACCCAGATAAAGAATATAACAGTTTTATCAAACTTCTGGTAGAAGCATTAATTTTTTACTAAAAAACGTATACTAAAATGTACTTGAACCCATCCTCTTTTTGTAAAAAAATTAAGATATATAAATTACTGTGCCTTCAGAAATTGATGGTAAGAAAATACACCATAACATATTAGTATGTACATTTCGTAGTCGTGAATAGGAAAAAACGTTCCCATTTAAAATTTATAAATCTGTCTAAATTCCGGTTAAACCTCTTATCGATCCTTCCACCTCACCCCTCCTTCGGGAATTCCTGAATTTGAATCCATCGCGCCCCCTCTCGCTCCCGAATTCCCCTTTGTAATAATCCGTCGAGGAATGCCAAAAGTATTCCAGGGCCTCCTCTAAAGCCCTCAACCAAGGTAAATATTTGAAATTTAAATGGTGAAATGTATAAATACGGCGAACTCTCTCGAGCAAGTAAATAAGGTAATTCCGTCCTATTTCTTTTGCGCGAGAGAGGCAAGAGGAAATGCCGCCGTAATGGCATCCGGAAACGGGAAAGTTTTATTTGATGTTTGCTCTAAAGAGATTGACAAATTTTTTCGTCAGAGTTCCGCCAATCGGAAAATGCATCGGATATTGGATACACCGGTAGCGATATATTTATTTAGAAAAATACAATTTAGAACTTTATGATTATTCATGACGAAAAATTGCTACTGTTTTCGGATCTTACCGATGTTTTACTTTAATCTGTAAAAAAATGATTTTATTAACACAGAAAAACATTTCAACCTCTAACAACTAAAGAATTTATAATATAAATTTGTCAAATAAAAAATAAGATACAAAAAACACATGAATGTTAACTGATAACCGTATAGCCCAATCGGATTAGGTGAAGAACAGGCTTGAGATTCTGAAAAATTCGAAGCAGCAATTTTCCTTCGGAATTCGTTGGAGGGGGTCTGTGGTAGTCTAAATTCAAAAAGTTGGGATTCCAAAGTTGTCGTTTCCTCCGCAAGCTTGATTTAAAGGGTTATTTTTTGTATCTTGAATAACTCATTTATTTTCAATTTTACACGGAAAATAGTTTTTACAAAAGTTATTTAAAATTAAATTTCCTACAATTCTGCTTTTTTTTGTACGATCGATTTTTTTCGATTTATACCCGAAAAGAGGGGGTGAATTTTTGGTTATAGAATAACTCGTTTATTTTCAATTTTAAGAGAAAAATTGTTATAAACAAAGTTGTTTAAAATTAAATTTCCTACAATTCTGCTTTTTTTGTACGATCGATTTTTTTCGATTTATACCCGAAAAGAGGGGGTGAATTTTTGGTTATAGAATAACTCCTTTATTTTCAATTTTACGAGAAAAATTGTTATAAACAAAGTTGTTTAAAATTAAATTTCCTACAATTCTGTTTTTTTTTGTACGCTCGATTTTTTGTATTTATCCCTGAGAAGAGTGGGGGTAAACATTTTTGAAAATCAGCAAAAAAAAAATAATGGTACAACATCAATAATAAACGTGACAATACAATACTTAGGTTCACCCCCACTCTTCTCAGGGATAAATACAAAAAAATCGATCGTACAAAAAAAACAGAATTGTAGGAAATTTAATTTTAAACAACTTTGTTTATAACAATTTTTCTCGTAAAATTGAAAATAAACGAGTTATTCTATAACCAAAAATTCACCCCCTCTTTTCGGGTATAAATCGAAAAAAATCGATCGTACAAAAAAAAAGCAGAATTGTAGGAAATTTAATTTTAAACAACTTTGTTTATAACAATTTTTCTCGTAAAATTGAAAATAAACGAGTTATTATATAACCAAAAATTCACCCCCTCTTTTCGGGTATAAATCGAAAAAAATCGATCGTACAAAAAAAAAGCAGAATTGTAGGAAATTTAATTTTAAATAACTTTTGTAAAAACTATTTTCCGTGTAAAATTGAAAATAAATGAGTTATTCAAGATACAAAAAATAACCCTTCAAATCAAGATGGCGGAGGTAACGACAACTTTGGAATCCCAACTTTTTGAATTTAGACTACCAGAGACCCCCTCCAACGAATTCCGAAGGAAAATTGCTGCTTCGAATTTTTCAGAATCTAAAATACTAATCCGATTGGGCTAGTTAGTATCAAAGCAACAAATAAAGCAGACGGGTCTAGAGATGGACAAAATCTGTTATAAATTATTTTTACTATTTATTAAAATTAAACATCTGGTGATGAAGTGAAGTAACTGTTACTGACAATTTTCATTGCCATTTTAAATAATATTTTCCAATTCGAAATTTATAGTCAACTTTTAAAATGTATTCTTCAATAACATTTATATTATAACAACACAATAATAGTATTAAAGACCGTTAAATTTGCCATAGTTGTCCAATGAAAAGTATCCACCCCCTTTTTCTTGGTTCCCTCAGATTTAAAGAAGAAATACTCGGACACGTCAAATTTTTTTTGAAGGGGGACACATTTTTTTCCTAATTGCCTCAATGAACAATACAATAGTGTCGCTGCTGAATAAATCGACTAAATAAGTAGTTTAAAGTGATGCAAAATTTGTGATTTTTGGTAAACAAATAGCCAGTAGAATAATACATAAAATATATCGAGGATAAGTCCCTTATATGATTCTAAATGTTAAAAAAGCCGTCTGATACGTCTCAGAAACGAAAAATTAAATACCTATCGCAATAAAAACTAGTTTTCATTATCATTGATGGCAATATACCAATTAATATATATGGTGGCCCAAGAAATGATTTAATGTGGATGTCAATACCGATTTATTAATTGAAATTAAAAAAATTATCGAGGAAACCACTAAAAGGAGCGTGGAAGAAGGACATAAGTTATCAAAGCACATATAGATATAGAAATCCAAAAAATGAATCAAAAGCTTGAAGAACAAACTGAGAAATATAAGGAATTAAAAAAGGATTACGATGACCTAAAAGTTAAACAAACCAAACTCGAGAAAGAAGTGAGAAGAAATAACATTGTAATTTTTATACAGGGTGTCTGTAAAAGGTCTTAACAAAAACATACCACATATTCCTTACGCCAAAATAAGTCGATTTAAGTAAAATTACCTTAGTACAAAGTTGCTTCGTTTGGGCTCCAGAGGGCCTTGAAGTTACAATTTTTAAATCGTTTTTCCCATATAAATTTAAAACGGCATATGCGATTTTGCTGAAATTTGGTATATTGGTATAGTTTTATGTGGCAAAAAAATGGTATTAAAATTTTGTCCGATAATAATACATAGACGTAGAACTTGATTTTTTAAATAATTACACCTTTAAAAATTCTACGCCAATGGAAGAAAAGGAGTTTGAGTATGAAATTTAGATTGCGTAACTCATTTACTTTAAAAAAGGTACTCTTGATAAGACTCGATTACTCTCATGGTTTTCGCTAAATTTCTGTTTTAATAATTTAGAGTGTATAGGTTTCACAAAAATATTTATTTACAACATAATCGAAATAGAAATTTTACAAAAATTGTTCAAAATGTTCACCATTTTCACGCATACAAAGATTTATACGTCGAAGAAAATTAAATTGTATCCTTTCCATAACTTCTTCATCACCTCTAAGATTGTTTATTGCATCTTGAATACGTTGCCAGAGTTGTTCTTCATTTTCTACAGGTTCCCTGTAAACTGTGGATTTCAGATGTCCCCATAAAAAGTAATCCATCGGTGTTAGGTCTGGGGAACGTGGTGGCCAGTTTACAGGTGCGTCATTACCTCTCTCTATCCATTTGTGTGGATATTGTTCATTCAAGTGGTTTCTAACGTTTAAAGAAAAATGTGGTGGAGCTCCATCTTGCATAAACCACATATCTCTCCGAAGTTGGAGAGGTAAATCTTCTAACAATTCTGGCAACGTATTTTGTAGAAAATCCAAATAATTTTCTTCAGTTAATCTTCGTGGAAGTATGACAGGACCAACAATGAAATTACCAATTATTCCAACCCACACACTAATTTTGAATTCGTGCTGAAAATGGTTTAACTTTATTGCATGCGGATTTTCAACGGCATAAACATGTTCATTATGGGTATTAGTTATACCTCTTCTTGTAAAACCCGCTTCATCGGTAAAGAGAACCTTCTTGACAAAGTTTGGATCTCTTTCTCTTTGCATATTAACAAATCGACAAAAACTCAAACGAATTTGAGGATCATGGACTAATAATTCTTGTACTGGCTTCTTATGGTATGAATATAGCAATTGTTCTCTAAGCACTTTATGAACGACATTTTTACTTACTCCTAGTTCCCTTCCAATTCGTCTGGTGCTTAATTCTGGATCTTGTTCAACACGTTCTAAAATGTCTTCTTCAACTTCAGGAATCCTTACAAAACGTTCTCTTTCATTATCAACAGTGTTGGAAGCAAAGGAACCGGTCTCCCGAAGACGTCTCTCAACAGCAGCAAAAGTTGGGTGGCTAGGTACACGACGATTTGGAACTCTGACACTCTCTCGAGCATTTCCTTCACAAAATCCTAATGTTAGTAACATATCGGTATATTCTGCATTGGTATATTGTACAGCCATATTAATAAACCAGAGTCAGATAGAACACTTTCAATCGTTAACAAGAGATTAGGTGTTAAAACTTGACAATATGTTTATTTAGATGAAACTATGAAAACCAACAATAAATGTTTTTGTATACGTATTGCAGGCAAATAATATTCCTCAAAAAATCGTACATGGCAAGAATCGAGTATTTTTGTTAAAAGTCTCGATTAGAGGTGTTGAAGAAGATATGAAAAAAGTACATTTTTATGTTTTTCATCGTATAAAATTTTGTCCGATAATAATACATAGGCGTAGAACTTGATTTTTTAAATAATTGCACCTTTAAAAATTCTACGCCAATGGCAAAAAAGGGGTTTGAGTATGAAATTTGGATTGGGTACTCATTTACTACAAAAAAGTACCCTTGATAACACTCGATTTACTCTCATGGTTTTGACAAAGTTTGTATTTTAATAATTATTGTTTATGTTCTAAAATTACTAAAATGCAAATTTCGTCAAAACCATGAGAGTAATCGAGTCTTATCAAGAGTACCTTTTTTAAAGTAAATGACTTGCGCAATCTAAATTTCATACTCAAACTCCTTTTCTTCCATTGGCGTAGAATTTTTGAAGGTGCAATTATTTAAAAATCAAGTTCTTTGTATTATTATCGGACAAAATTTTAATACCATTTTTTTGCCACATAAAACTCTACCAATATACCAAATTTCAGCAAAATCGCATATGCCGTTTTAAATTTTTATGGGAAAAACGATTTAAAAATTGTAACTTCAAGGCCCTCTGGAGCCCAAACTAAGCAACTTTGTACTAAGGTAATTTTACTTAAATCGACTTATTTTGGTCTAAGGAATATGTGGTATGTTTTTGTAAAGACCTTTTACAGACACCCTGTATAATTTACTATAAACTCACTAAATAACTTATTGCAACTACAGTTAAGTATATAGGAAAAAACATCGTTAAATTTATCTCCTTTTTCAAAAAACAAGAAGTCGTTAGAAATTGTAAAAAAAAATAAATCAACGTCTGTCTATATAAGTGAGGAGTTATCTCCTAAGAACACACTTAAAAGAAGCTAGAGTGCAGAATTTAGACGCCTATATCAAAAATCGTAATCTCTATGTAAATGGAAAGAAGAACATCAGTTAGTTAAATAGTGAATAGTGAAAAAACAATAGAAGACACGGACAAAACAGAAGAAAGTACACTGTCGCCAATTTATTAAATAACTTTCGAAATACTTATGTGTTGTGCCTTTTACACCCAAATCTTCGAGTTTTTCTAATAATATTTTATGATCCACAGTATCAAAAAGTCTATAAAAACTGCTAAAGATGGTATTTTTTTATCCAAATTCAATATAAACACTGGCTTCTGAAATTATTTCACAAACAGCTGATATTTCGACAACGACGCAACTTTAGAGGGTTTTAAAGCAACTATACCGTTACGTTGTTCTCCCATATTTGTTACGTATTTTTGAGAACAGTCAAGTACTTAACTACAATTACCCTAATTATGCAGTCATTGTTATTCTGGAACAGTGACATATCCCAAAACAGCGGCTTTCACAGCTTCATTTCTGACGACTCGCTGCATCTGAATTTAAGTTTCACAATTTCAATTCGTTTTGGAATGGAATAAACTATTTTTTTTATAATATATATAATATAATAAAATTAAAATAATTTTAAAAGCTACCAAATTGTAAAGAAACCACAATGAACGTTTGCCTAAATTGTTTTCTTATTTTATTTCTTCATTACTTGTTTTTATTTTAACAAAAAACGCAGGCGATAAATCAGAAATTTCGTTTTGATATAGTAGATCTAGTTTTTATTGGAATATCAGTCGTAAGTTTTTATTAAAATATATAATTTAGTACCTACTTATTGTAGTTGTTTTGACTCTTAATAACCAAAATTTAAGTGAATTTTTCTATATGTATAATACCAAAACTGCAGGGTTGAGGTTCCTAAAGCCGTTTTCGGATTAACTGTCCAAGAAAAATTCAATAAATAGGGTATCATAAGAAAATACATTGTTTGCCCTTTAAAATATTTAGCTGTTCTCCCCACTTTAAAATTTTAAGGGTGTGATTGTCCCCACCAAGGGGTTAAAGATGCGGGTTAAACAATATGCTTCAAATATGTCCCTTTATAAACAAAAATCGACGTGTCCAAGCATTTGTGCATTACATTTCAGAAAAACAGGAAAGGCTAGTTGCCTAATTTTCGCCCTCAAGAGGGCGCTAAAATAAATTTGACTCAACAATATTGGTATTACTAAATTTATTATAAAATTACCTTTTCAAAAATGTGCTACCCTTAGTACTTTCCCTATCTAAATTCTAGGGGTTGTTCACCCCACTACTCGAGGGTTGAAGTGTCAATGATGTAATGAGGAAAAAAATGTGACCCCTTCCAAACAAAAATCGACGTATCCGAGCATTTCTTCTTTAAATCTGAGGTAACCAATAAAAGGGGGTGGGTACTTTTCATTGGACCACACTGTATTTAAAAAACGTTAAATTTATATCTTTGAATAAACGTGTGAGAACTCATCTATAAGAAGTCAAAAAGACTGCATGGACGAATATATTTTAATGATTGAATGTATACAGGGTGATTCATAACTATTGGGACATAATCTAAGGTCAGATTATTTGGAGCAAAATATGGCGATAGGGCCAAATATACCTTAATAAAATATTGTTGTGGAATAAGATACAGGGTGATAAATAATAATAATAGTAATAATAATAGACTATAATCAAACAGCAAAAATAATTCACTGTCAAGAAATTACATGTACCAAACAAAATTATCTGACACTCCAAAGCACACTTTTCATATGTGAAATATTTTTTTAACTCCCCATTTGAGACTTGTGAGCTGCTCAATTGCGTTTTTCTCGAAAACGGGTAAAATTATCGTGTTTAAACAAGAGTACCAATATTACGTAGAAATGACGTTTACATCATATTTTCCAATCAAAAATACTAAAGAGTTTTGTCAAAAAAAGCTACCACTTAATTTCATCATTAGTAATCATTCAAGTGGCGCCCCCCGTAACAAAATGAGAAATTATACATAAAATATTATCCCCTGTCCAAAGATATGCCTCTGTGCCGATTTTGATAACAATTCATTAATATACAGTGACATTATAAAAAAAAAACGAAAAAAAAAATTCAACTTTAACGCCCTGTATCTTATTCCACAGCAATATTTTATTGAGGTATATTTGGCCCTGTCATCATATTTTTGTACAAATAACCCGCCCTATGTCCCAATAGTTATGAATCACCCATATTTATACACAAAATTAACGTAGCTATTTTAACATATGTTATTAAAAAAAAAAGAATATTGTTACAGGCTAAAATTAAAAGATTAAATTAAATGTAATAAAAATAGAATTATTAGTCTTAACAAATGGTAAAGTTTAAACTCTTATTATTTGATAAATGTTCATTGTCTATAGCTTTTAAACCCACGTCACCACTTGTAAACCTTCAAAAATAAGCCATAAATAAACTCCCACGGAAATGGGACAAAAGAACACCACCATAATACCAACTCCCGGTTTTAATTACATCAAAATTTGACCTCGGTTTACGCGAAAAATTTATCTCTTCTGTCGCGACATTTTTCGGCAGAATGTTACGCAAAAAGGGAGATAGGGGACTTTTGTCCGAAAAATTAATTTAGGCCGCCATTTTGGGCCGTACTTTCTTTTGTTTGCCGACTGTAAATCTTTCCGAGTCCTCGGGAATTTTCGGTGGGGTTGTTTCATTAATGACGGGCTAATGCAGTCCGATGTTTAACCGGGGAAATTAGTTTTTCCTTTCTTATTAAATTAAAAAAATTCTGCGGAATTGAAGAAAAGCGTCTCCACCTGACTGGAAGGAATTTTTTTATTGAAATTTTTTATATCCCGGTTGGTTTGAATATTCGTCAATTATGCGTTTTATATTTTTTTTGAGCGTTCGGGTCTGTATTTATTACGTTAATTGAAATTTATTGAAACATTTTAGATCGTTCTGAAGGAAAATTGTGTTATTAAAAAAAGTATTTACCAGTGTTGATTGCAAAATTCTACATCTGACCTGTTTATAGTAGTCAGTTAGATTAAAATGTTTGACAGTTTGACACATTCAGAAAAATGTAGGTTATGGGTATAGAGTTATATTATTATACCTATTTAAAGTATCATTCTGTTGGATAATTAGTAATATACGAGAAGGTTTATATGTAAACATACATGTAAAGTTAGACAAACTAACTAGAAACGATTAAGAGAAAGTAGTGAATAACTACTGGTATATTGAAATTTATAGACAAAAGAGACAGATTAAAATTAAAAACAAAAATATATTATATATCGTAACAAAGTTCATCATCTGATTAATTTAATAAAATTATAAAATGTCATAAAATAAATAGAAAATATTAAAAATAATTAAAAAAATCTGTGGAAAACTATGAATAATAATAATAATAATAATAATATAACAAATTCGAATCCCAAACTTTCTAAAATTATTAAAAAAATAACGTTATTAAATGGTACTAAATCTTAATAACAAATTATATAATTTGTCAGGATATTAAACACATTTTTTATAAACATTCGACCCGATCTTGCTCAAAATATTTAAAAACCTCAATTTTTTCCTTCAAAGAGACGTATTAATAAATATGCAAATATTATGAAACCAACTATTGAAACAGAAATAATTAAATTAATTCTTGGTATACTTGGTATATCATTTTAGGAAAAAAGATATCGAAGAAAAAAATTAAGCTTTAGATGTAGGCGAAGCGCTGCTGATGGCGCCCTCTGTGATCAGATTTTGCTTTCTCATTCTAAAAAACCCTGAACATCAAATTTCTTGTATATCTTGCTATTATTATTAAGACAAATATTTAGAAAAAAGTATAAAAAAATAATAACATTGATAATATTTTGGAAGCTATCAACTTTTGGATCAAGGTATATTGGACTAAATCCTCATGTTTTTTGTACAAACGTTTTAGTCATGCCCTATAAAAATTAATTCCTTATAAAAATACCTTGTTACTGGAATTTTTAGGTATTCTACATATTTTCTGTGGAATCAAGAGATTTTTCACTAATTCCAATCATTTGATGTTTTTACCACAACATGTCATATTCTATAACTTTTCTAAATACTATTTTTTTATAACAATTTATATTTTTTCTGTTACAGAATGGAAGAAACTATCCGTTCTATGTTGGCGTATAAAAAGCAGGCAGAACAGCTTCGTCAAGAAAAGGCTGCATTAACTTTGGCTTTCGAGGTAAGTCAATTTTTATTCAAAAATCTTTATGTATTGAATTAATGTCACAGCTTATACAATACAGCTAAAACACTCTCTTGGCGGCAACGGTTTGCGTCGAATTCGTCGCGCATCGCTTAAGCTCCGCCTTCGAAGGGAAAAGACGGTTTTGGTGTTCAGAAGCGTACTTAGGTAAGGTGTTGAGTCGTGCGTATAATTTCGTTGATTGTATAATTTCGTGGAGCCTATAATTTCGTTGATTTTGTTTGAGTTAAAGGTACTGTAATTATTTTGGTGACTCTTTAGCTATGAGTAGAATGAGTGAAAAAAAAAGACATCATTCTGTTTATGCAGTCAAAAGCTGTTTTAATAAGGGTTATACCTGCAAGAAAACATTCTTTAGTTTTCCCAAGGACCCAAACCGATAAGTACCACATTATAAGAAATTTTCATTGTTAAAAATATAATTTATACAGGGTATCCCATTAGTGCGTTATTGTTCATTATTTTATTGTAGACACGCAAGAAAGTTTTAAATAAAAGTTATATGGATTTGAAAAATACCTACATATTTTAAAAATATCTTTGGATATACAGGGTGTCACGTTTTTGCCTGGCAAATTAAAATGTATGTTTTTTAAATGGAACACCTTGTATTTTATTTTATGATAAAATTATTAACACCCTAAATTATTGTAAAGACGAATTGATACAGAAAAATTTTATCAGGTATGTGTGTGGTTACATTTTAATAAAAGCCTTGCGGATCCACTCCTCTGCGATACCTGTCTTAAATATAACAAAGATCACGTTGAATTAGATGATTTTTCTCTTTATTGCTTTTTAAAGGCATATGATAACGCCAATCCAGATACATTTGGAAATCTGCAACTGTCAAATGATGAATTTGTAGAACTAATATTCAATATTGAAAAGATATTTCAAAATAATTTTGAAGAATTGGCTACAAAAAATAACATTTGTACCACACTTTTAGAATTAATTAACCCAATACCCTTTAGTCATCCATGCTAACGTTTTCCAAAAGAATAACTTATTTTATTGTATGTTTAATCTCAATAACTAAAAAATATACTGACAATTAGTTTGACAGAATTGTCATTTATTTAAAATTTTAAAAATAATAGCAGTCGGTTGATCAAAATATGAACGGTGATTGGCGAATTTATTTTTTTTGCAGTGTTCTCACTACCTAGAATGGATATGAAATATATTCGTTCAATTGAAGGCAATAGCATACTTTTTCGTTTTGTAATCTGTGCATGGATATTAGCCAATCTATGCACATACTATAAAACGAAAAAGTATGTTATTGCGTTCAACTACGAATATATTTCATATCCATTTTAGGTAGTGAGAACACTTTAACAAAATTAAATCTACAAATCACAGTTCATATTTTGGTCACCCAACTCCTATTATTTAAATTTTTTTAAATAAGTGACAATTCTGTTAAACTAATTGTCAATATATATTTTAGTTATCGATATTAAATATACATTAAAATTTTTGTGTAGACTCTATAAATAATAGCATTTTTGTTTTTATTGTGTCCACATTTAAAAAAAAAATAAATTTTAATCAAACTACATGATACTAATTTAATTACGAGTATTAAAACTAAAGTCCTGAAAGTTTTGGTGAAGATGAGGACAGAGCATCTGTCTTCCACGCGAAAAGCCCGGGATCGAATCTAGGCCGAGGACTAATTAATTTTTCATGTTAATTTTATTTTATAAATTAGTCAACTTCGTAAATTATTTTAAAATTAGTTATTTTGTCTAAATAACCTAAAATAATTTTTTAAATTTGTAGATTTTCGTTAGTGGGTCGTAGTAAAAATATACTGACCATATCGAGTGGATTGTTCATATCACAATCAGACGATTGAGTACTCCGCATACGACGTCGTGCTCAAACTTCGTCTTTGTGTGATATTGCTATCATATCCACCCTTGTTGAACAAACTATAATTTATTTGTTTTCTTGGTTTAAAGTTTAAACAAAAACTTAAGTTTTACATCAGAAATAGGAACTAATATAATCTTATAAAAATCGATATTACTTTCTCCAAGTACAAATTTAGTACCTACCTAAAATAAGTACTAATTATGTAATATCGTGTAATATTGTAATTCAAATTTCACATTACTATAAAGTTTCAAAATTCCCTACTTCGGTATGGTCAGATAAAAATTGAATATATTATATTAATAAAAACTGTCAAAATATTACTTCTACAAATCTGTATTTCAATTAATAAGAATACATCTAAATATAACCAATATTGTTAAAATAAAAGCACAAATTCTTTATAATTCCAAAATACCATAGAGTTCCCAGACCTCAGTCGAAGCATTCGTTTATCTAGGTATAAACCCTTTGCGCGAAGAGTAACACTTGCCAGAGACACGGGGTACCACTTGATTTGCATCCACACGAGCGTGACACAATTCTTTAACAATTGAAGCCCTTGGTGTAAAAAGGATCCAAGCCACAATTTGTCGTGAAGTGACTGTTTTAGCTCAAAACATTTGTTAACGAGGATTTTACTAGCCACATACAAATTATTTTACCTCTAATCCGAAAGATGTGCTATTTTTCGTAATATTTATATTTAAATAATGTTTCTAATTATATTTGACAGATTTAAAACAAATTAAAAATTTAATTTCCCAAAACTTACTTAATATGGCATGTAACCAACCTTATTACGCCAAGGTTTTCAATTTTTTCAATAATAAAAAAATTGTTTAATCCGGGCCCGACTTTTCCCTTTAATCTAACAGAGATAGCACCATTCCGTCTTGCTTAGTTCTCGACCGCCAGATCAAAGACGCCGACACGGAGTTGTGGAGCTGTATTGTATAAGCTGTGTTAATGTATCAAAACGGGACCAAAAGGAAAAATACTATTTAAGCTACTATTGCTGCGTTTGAGAATCCACATCGGATACATCCGAGATGTAAAAAATCTTTAATCACGTGGTTCAGTATACGTAAATGTAATGGGACAGATGTGTCCGATGTGGATAAAAAAACGCTCGAGATGTAAAAAATGCATCCGATGTGGATTCTCAAACGCAGCAATAATGTAGTTTAGTTCCTTCACCATAATTTCAAAGAAAGATAAGTTACATTAATTTTGGTGGAGTCGCCAAAGGCGTGTACACCAAAATTTTAAAATTAGCAGATACATTTTAATAATCCATAATAAGTGATGCATAAAAAAAATATTAAAGGATGTGCTGGTCATAGTGACCGGCACTTAATAATCGTATCGGTCATATTGGCCGGCACTCGTGGTTCAATACACTCATGACTGTTATTAAAGGATATGGGTAGAACATAAACACAAATATTTGAGATTATACATATTAATAAAAAAAAACAATATCGGTGGATATTATAGAAAAATTAAGTCATGTAGAAGATTAACTTTTGCTTACTTAAAATAAAGATTGCGGCTCGGATGTTTACTTAAGTTTTAAATAACAGACCAAATAAATTAAATATGTATTAAATTTACCACTCTCAGTAACGGTTACATAAACTGACTGCACACAATTGATTTTAAACTCAGGTATTCATATTTTTTAATATTGACCGACATCCATTGACAATATCGGTCATATTGACCGGCATCTAATGTTCGCATTGGTCATATTGTTCGGCATTCAATGGCAGTAACGGTCATATTGACTGGCATTCAATGACAATATCGGTCATATTGACCGGCACTTAATGTAAGTACTTGTCATATTGGCTGACACTAGTGGTTTAGTTCGCGCCATGACGGTCGCATAAAACTGACAGCGCACAATTGATTTTAATATCTGGTATTCATATTTTTTAATAGCCTATTTGCAAAAAAAATGACAAATCAGTCATTTTTGGTTTATTTCGTCTATTTCATTTTTCTCGTTTATTCAAAGCAATAAAAAATTAATGATATTGTCGGTCATATTGACCGGCATTCAATGACAATACCAGTCATATTGACCGGCACTTACAGTTAGTGTCGGTCATATTGGCCGACACTAATAGTTTTATTCGATATATGATGGTCACATAAGTTCACAGCGCACAGTTGGTTTTAAACTTAAATATTCTAATTTTTAATAGTTTATTCGAGAAAAAATTACAAATATGGTATTTTTTGTTTTCACTGTATAATTTGGTAAGCACACGGTCTACTACATTTTTTTTGTTTATTCAAAACAATAAAAAAATTAATAATATTACCGGTCATATTGACCTGCATTCATTGACAATATCGGATATATTGACCGGCTCTTAATTGTTCGTATTTATCATATTGACCGGTGCTAGAGGTTCAATTCGCGCCATGACGTAAATTGACGAAAGTAGTTAATGGGCATGTTGGGTACACTTTTTCAAACTGCACATGCGCGGCCATAGCTACGAAGTTGGCTAACCTTACCTAATGACAGATATTAAAAATCAATCGAACCTATGGCATCTGTCAACGGTGTTGCCAACCTAACCTACGCAGGCGTGGCCATAGCTACGAAGTTGGCTAACCTTACCTAATGACAGATGTCAAAAATAAATCTAACCCACATGTGTCATCTGTCAACGATCTAACCTATGTCAGCTGTCATCTAACACATGAAATCTGTCAACAGCGTTGCTAACCTAACTAAATTAATAGCTACGAAGTTGACTAACGTAATGTCTAACGCTATTTTCTATCCGCGCCATTTTTTATCCTGAGTTGCCAACCTAACCTAACAACAGCTTTGCCAACCTAACCTGTCAGATGTCCTCTAATCTAACGTTAACAGGGCTGACCTGACAGATGTGAAGTGGGGGCTAACCTAACCTGTTAGTTGCGACAACCATAACTTGACAGATGTCATCTGTCAGCTGTTACCAACCTAATGCCAACTGTTAACCTAACCTAAGTGTCATCTAACCTGGAGATTAACGTCAAACGAAAACGTCAAACGAAAACGTCAAACGAAAACGTCAAACGAGAGCGTCAAACGAAATGTCAAACGAAATGTCAAACGAAACGTCAAACGAAAGCGTTAAACAAAAACGTCAAACGAAAACGTCAAACGAAAACGTCAAACGAAAATGTCAAACGAAAACGTCAAACGAAAGCGTTAAAAACGAAATCGTCAAACGGAAACGTCAAACAAAAACGTCAAACGAAACGTCAAACGAAAACGTCAAACGAAACGTCAAACGAAACATCAAACGAAACGTCAAACGAAAACGTCAAACGAAAACGTCAAACGAAAACGTCAAACGAAAACGTCAAACGAAAACGTCAAACGAAAACGTCAAACGAAAACGTCAAACGAAACATCAAACGAAAGCCTTAAACAAAAACATCAAACGAAAACGTCAACAGAAAACGTCAAACGTCAAACTAAACGTCGATTTTTCTCTTCAACCTTCCTATATATACTACGTTATCTACATATTGTCGTTTTTCCCGTTTGAATCGGACCAATAGGAATAAAGATATATGCTAAGGCCCTTCTGGCTTTTCGTTCATCTCGTATATTTTTCATTGTTTACGTCAACGATTGCCGTCTTGGATTTCCGACGTTATCCAACCGCGAGCTAACGTTATCATATTTACTGATAAGCCAGACTTCGATTCTCGACCTTGATATTTACGTTTTTTTGCTACTTTTAACCTTAGCGATTTCCCATGTTAATTTACATAAGGAATGAGGCCGAACTGTTGCACTACCTTTACTGACAAAGCACAATTAATTTTAAACTATATTTTTTAATAATTTTTTTTTTTTTTTTTCGTAAACAAAAATTAATTACTTTTTTCTTTACTGTATAATTTGAAAATGGTAAGTACATGGTTTATTCTATTTTTCTCGTTAACGGTCATATTTACCGGCATTCATTAGCAATATCGGTCATATTGACCAGCACTAGTGTCTCAATTGGCGCCATGACGGTCACATAAGTAGACAGTGCGCAACTTATGATATTCATATTTATTAATAAAGTTTATTCGCGAAAAAATGACAACTATAGCATTTTCTATTGTCACTGTATAATTTGAAAATGCTAAATAGTATTCCATTTATCTCGTTTATTCACAGCAATTTCAAGTTTCCCAACATTTTTGAGTTATACATTTCAACTCCGGCGCCAAAATAATTTCGAAACTCCGGAAACAATATTAAATTTTACTACGTACTATTATAAAATTCCGAATCGACAGCGATAAACCCAGAAATTGAATATCCGGAATATTATTTGCGCCCCAGTTAATACGAAAAGTTGCAACTTTCTTTGTTTTTAACCACTCTGTTCGCCGATTAATTGGAGCGTTCGCCAACAATCGTAACGAATGATGGTTTATGACAGCAATCAAATTTGAAACTGTACGAGATTTAGTAACAAAGTTTCAGGATTTTGTTAATTTCGTACCCTATACAGAGAGCGCTTAAATTCAAAGGAAAAATCAAGTGATGTTAAATCCAGCGAACGTCTTGGTCTTTATGTTGTTTCGCTGCTTCTGATTCACCTTCAAAATATAATTAATTTGATATAAATAAGATTAAGAATAATTTTATTAACTATTTTATATACATAAGTATATGTATACTTGGTATATAAACAAAGTTACGAAATTCGACAAAAAAATTAAAGTTAGACAGTTCGAAAACAAAGATAGGTTCATTGTGTTAAGGTTCGAAAGAATTTAGTTCGACAAAAAATATATATGGAATATTTTTTTAATATTCAAAAACAGATGAATGTAAAAAATAGAAAAATGGTTTGATATCTGGTTATTTTTATTTTTGATTTTGATCACTGAATTACTACAAAAGTCAATATTAAAATTTTGAAAATCTGGATTCAGATAGCGTTGAAGATGATAAGAAATTATATCAGGATCGTAGAAGGAACTTGTATGCATTGGGATTTGAACCCAACATTTAACCATCTAGTCAAAGTAAAATAGGTTTTTCAAGAGAAATAATTTATAAAGTTTTAAAAATTTGGGTACGGACGCTTAATAGACGTCTCAATATAGATAAAAAGAGGTCCTACCTCTCAACAGGTAGCTTCATATCCTTTCAGAAAGGTGATTTCCCATCAAAACTAAAATCTGCAGTGGTGAGACTATAGACCTATAAGTTTGCTAACCAGCTTCTCAAAAATTTTTGAAATTGAAATGAGTAAACGCCTAAAGTTGCTCAGGTGATTTCTGTTAACTAGGCCTTATTAGAATTTTACAGAATTTTATAATAACGAGACCCTGTGATATTATGTGTTTTATTCTGTTTTGTTTTATTTTAATTTAGCTGTATGATGTTAATTTATAATTATGAGTGTTTATTTTTTAAAGACTATTTATTTATTTATTTATTTATTTATTTATTTATGCTTTGTATAATAATATTGTTTGTGTGAACACCCAGTTAAATTTCATAAAAACACATTACTTTAAAATCACATAAATAACAAAAATAAGATTAATATTTTAATATTTTTTATTATTTTCGTACATATTAATTGGTACGCCAGTGCCTCTGGCTAGTCGCGTCTCTGTCGATGCACTATGTTGATTGAGTACGAGAGGTTTCCGCAAATGTCTGTGTTAAAAAGAGAGGTCAATAGATCCGAAGAAATAAACGACTTAAAACTACGCTATTTTGTGCATCGCACATAATCAAGGCGTGATGTCAAAAAGTAGGACGAGGCATACGAACCTTTCCAAACACATTCTAAATACATTATAAATTCCTATAAGATAATTTTAATTGTGTTTATTTAAAAACTGTGTTTCAGTTAGAACTGCGACTTTAATAAATCAACTATTGTTACCAAAAATCGTCTTCAAAGTATAGCATTTACTATTATTTTAAGTATAAAAGTATTTTGGAGGTTATATTGTCTATTTACTTGCAATTTAAACAATAATTTAGAAAAGCCAGAACAGAATTACTTTAGAATGTGCTGTAAAATACACATAGAAAGGGTCATATGGAGAATTGGTGTGGTAACATTTTACAATGTATATCTCACTATTATAATTCACAGATCATTTTTGAATTATGTGATGGTATTTAAATTTTTGAGTATCTTCTAATAAAAGAAGTCGAAGAATATTATTGTTGACCTCTTTAAAATGTTTATTTTAGCTTATAAATTTGTTATATATGTATATTTTTTTATATTCTACTTATTTTTTCTTTTTTTCGTTCTGATAATCCTACCTTTCGATATATGTATTTTAGAATTATTCCATTTTTCCAGTACTAATTAGAAATTTTTTTTATTAAGTTTAATAAGACATTATCATGTCATTATAAGTTTGTTTTAACTGTTAACCCTCTTTTATTATTATTATTATTAATTATTATTTTAATATAATTCTGAAAATATCTCAAATATTTCTAACTTTGCACACTTTAAATTCGCCTTTTATTTCACCTCGACCATTGAATATTAAAATTGCCTAATATGATTAATTTATCATACTTTTCTGGTAATTTATGTACTACTTTCCATCGACTCCACGGCGCTTATAATTTCTAATCGCGAAGAGATACCAGTTTGGAATCAAGGAGCAAACAAATCAGATTACCCGAGAGGTGCGTTTCTCTTCTTCGGAATCGTCAAGGGCTGAAAGTGGATTTGTCGGAACACACAGTGCTTTTATCGCATTAACTGTCATGCCCGGAGCTGCATCTCAGCCAGCCATAATAACGGAAATGCCATGGAATTTATTCGATGTGGTTAAATATCACTCTGGCAGGGAATTCGTTTAATCTGGATGGAGAGCATGGCTGAACGTTCAAGGTTAAGGTTATCGCGATTAAAATTCATGAGTTTGCTTCGGAAAATATTGAACAAAACATTGAAGTTTTTTTTGTTTTCCTGAATATGAAGTTTCTTTTGAAGGTTTTTACTGAATTAATTAGTTTGAAGGAAAAAATATTAAATAAGTTTTGAATAATGAATTTTCTAGATCCAAAAATCAAATTTATTTAAAATAAAATATTATAATTTAGGAAAACAATTATTTTAGAATGTCTTAATAAAAATACAGTTAAAATACATGACAGGATAAGCAATCAAAGTACTTATAACAGGTTCATCAACATAAATGATTTTGACGATATTTAGAAAATTGTTATCAAAGCTATTAATCACCATATCAAAGATATATTTAATCAAAATCAGTTATAGATAGCGCTTAAGTCAAATTTTTAATATTCATGCGTAAGTTTACCTGGCTTAGGTATCATTATAACCTTTGCTACTTTCCACATCTTTGATACGTACTCTTCATCAATATAAATCCCATCTTTTCCCGTTTATAATCCAGCCAATACCCAATTTCTACCAACGAAATCGATAAAACCGCGAGAGGTTTAATTGATCCAATTTAATTCGGGATAACGACCCAGAAAAAAAAGCCATTCCACGACTTGTTCGAATTAAAGTCCCGCTGGGTTAACATAACCGTTACAGCTATCGTCCTTCCTGTAGGGAAAAGGGTAAAACATAAGGGTCGTTCAATAATATTAATTGCTCATATCTACACTGGTTAATTTTTAGATAGTTCGAGAAAATTCTCTCTGTGGAACATAGAAATGGAAAAATTCATTTTCTAATAAATGTATTATTAATTAATTTACTTTTTATATATAGTATGATGCGATTTATCTTGTGCAGATCATTTCACATCAGGCATTTCTTCCGAAAATCGTTTATTTCATTTTTACATCGACTTTTGTTTTACTTTGGCTTATTTTTTAAGACATTATTTTTACATACTCTATAGATAGTTTTCTGCGAAATATTTAATACCTCTGCATTTCATTGTATTATGAGGGGAAACCGAGAATGTAGTGAATTAATCATCAACGTATATTTTGATTACCCCGTATATTAACCAGGCGCATTATCTGAAATAGACAACCCGCAGAACCCTCTACATTTCTGGAACATTACACGCACTATCTCTTCTTCCACTCATTAAGCTTTATCTGCTTTATGACGACCGCGACTTGAGCGTAAATTCATAGAGATACAGTTTCACTTTTATACACTCTGACGAATTTAAGTCAGCTCAGAAAAATCCGAAACAAATCGCTAACCGTGAGATTACGGTGTAGATTTATAGACTGAACAAAAATTTATTTTAGGGGGTCAGTTCTGAGGAGGATAGGAGATAAAAATACAATGTTTTCAGTTCTGGAAAAGCTATATCTTGAAATAATAATAATATTAATAATACTCTCCCTAATTCACCCCCTTAAGAGTGAATTTCAACCCCTGAAGTCGACTGAACGACTTGTGTAGGGGAAGGGACGGCTATTATTATTATTTGCCGTGGTGCTCCGGGGCGACTTAAGGATGATTGATGGTGCCATTTGACTTACAGGTGAGGAAAACCCGGAAAACCTCACCCTCCACCATCGAGACGATAATGTATGGCGATTTTATAATCTGCATGTCGTATCAATAGAAATTGAATTTCTATTAATACGGCACACATCAAATCCTAAACCGAACCATGCAATTTAATTAAAAATCCACATGGTCCGGTCTGGGATTCGAAGCCCAGCAGTCTCGGACTCATAAACTTGCCTATAAATGAATATAAGCGCGTTAGACCGCTACACCATCGACCCGATGACAAAAGTGTATCTGCGGTAGTATTTTGTCAGTTATCAAAGGCTTTCGATTATGTAAATCATAAAATAATGCTCAGTAAAGTTCACACATATCATTTTCGAGGGATATGGCACTAAACTGCTTCGATTGTATCTGTCAAAAAGTTACAAGAAGGTAACCTTCAATTAGAAGGTCTCGCCTCTGAATTCTGTTCACTACGAGGTTCCACAAGGATCAGTGTTGAGTTCAATTATTTTTCTCATTTATTTTAATGATGTAATTAATCTTATCTTTAATGTGACACCTTAAAAATAGTCTAGTTAACATTTAATATAGTCAAAACTAACATGATTTGTTTTACATGAATAATTTGTAAACAATATACAATAGTATATCTTTTCTTAAGGTTTGCATGATTTGTGCAGATTTGTATGTAATAAGTACTCATAAAAATCCTATAAACATAAATAGAAAAATTCTTAATTACCTAGTTCGTAAATAATGAATTATCTGGTATATTTACACGCAAACTCTAAACACACTCTATCAATAAATTCACCCCATTTTTGTCCAAATCTGCGATTTATCTGTACAAATGCTCTCTACATGTTAGCAATTATAACCGCGCATATTTTAGGCAACTTTCGTCCTTATCGAGGATTCAAGGACCTCTCTTAATCAATTTGACCGCATCTGGCGCGAGTTGTATGTGTAGGCCTAGCTTTTTTAGCAGAATTTCGGGCAGAAATTTAGTGGAGACACGGCCCTAATCCCTACAGGATAATTCGGGGATTTTCCGGATCCTTTTGTTGCGGCGCGACGAGGTTTTTCAATGGGATAGCGATCTATAGTCATAAAGGGATTATCCCGCAGTCTATTCAAGCAGTAATGGAAAAGAAATCCCGGTTTTGGATGATTTATTGGGATTTGCGTTGTTTTAAATGAGGACTTTTATCCATATTAGTCATTCGAGATAAGACAATATTACCTGAGCAAGGGTTTCCAAACGAAAATCAGTTAATTCCAGATTGTAGGTAAAAAAGTAAATTGCCATCGATAGATTATGAAACATTTAATTTAATGAAACAGAGATATGGATTAAAAAATGTATATTTATTATATTAAGCTTACCCAAACATCGTTTGGTCGGTTTATTTATCCCATTTTTACTTAAATTTTCACACAAAAAGTGCCACTTATTGAGAAGTTTCGAAATAATTTTTATAAACACATTAACAATTTAAAACATAATCTAAACAAATTTCTAAATAGTATTTATTTACATTTTCAAACCATTGCTCAGCTGACATTGATTATATAACTGGTTTCTTAGTTTTAGTTTATGAGGAGCTGACAAAACTTTCGTGCACTTTTTAGATACACAAATAAGTAATTTAAGAAGTAAATAATTATTTCTTGCAAAATTTAATATTCTTTTGAACAAATCGAATAAACCAAAATAATTTTTTCAGATAGATTATTAATTTTTTATGCATTATTATGGCTCAAATCGTTACTGTGCGTTTTTTTTTTTTTTTGAGAATTGGCATCTAAACGTAATTTTTGTTGCCACAGACTTTTGTAAACCGAATAATTTTTTGTTTATTTATTTATTTATATTTTAATATTTTCTTTAATTAAAAATTCAATAATTAAGTTATATATTTTCTCATTAAATGAACTTAATAAAATAGAAATACTTGATGGAAAAAGTATATTCAGGGAAGAAAGTTTTTTAAGAAAATCTGAACGATGAGAATTATGGTGGCTACAAGAAAAAATGAGATGGTTGATATCAGCAAAAGAAGAATTGTCGCATTGACAGAAAGGTGATATATTAATACCAATTCTGGAAAGGTGAGACGGAAAACCTCCATGATTTAGTTTCATCCTTGTTAAAGTGGTACAATAATACCTAGACATTTTAAAATTTGTAATGTGGGGAATAGATTTTGGAAGAACAGGGGTGCGTTTTTATAAAATATCACACACGTATGTGAAATGTCTTCTTCTTTTCATCTTTTACCGATCGCGTATGATATTTGGCATTTTTGAAGTTTCAAAACAGTGCGTTAACTGACATTTTCATAGGGGTCGTAGAAAAATTATTGTAATGTGAGTGTAAGTGTAATGTGAGCCATAAATAAATAAATAAATAAATTTCATTATTCAGTCATGCTCTAATCCTCCAAGTTCCTCTTTGTCTTATTTTGCCTTTGATAATCTCGATAATCGGCCTGGCATCACCAGTATCAATTTTGTGTTTTACGACTGAAGTTCTTCCTGTTTTTCCTCCTTTTGGTACAAAAAGTCTGATAATCTCGAGCTGATTGATGAATCGGCCTGGCATCACCAGTATCAATTTTGTGTTTTACGACTGAAGTTCTTCCTGTTTTTCCTCCTTTTGGTACAAAAAGTCTAACTGGAAACCATGTAAGTTCATTACATCTATTCCAAGTGTAACATCTTCTTCGATATCAGCGACAATAACAGTATGAGTGAACTTTTCTGTACCAATTCCCAATTGAACCTGGATTTCCCCATGGATGTTGGCACTTTCACCTGTGGCAGTCCGCAGTCGCACTCTTGTTGGTAGAAGTTTCTTACGGTTATTTATGGTTGTTGGTCGTATAATAGTCCTAGTTGCTCCAGTATCCACCAACAGTGTATACTTTTTACCATTTATTTCGGCGTCTACGTATACACTATTATCGCGACATTTCAAAGAGGCTATCAGTATGAGAGGGTCTTTGGAACGGTTTCGGATCGAAGCTGCCCCCTCTAGGCCGACGCACTCTAGTTTTCTTGCGGCGTGTTGTCTTCAGATGTTGAGACCCTAGGGCGTTTGCATAAACTGCGTACATGTCCTAGTTCACCACAATTCCAGCACCTAATAGTCTTCGTCTTCATCTTTCTGTCAGTAAGGCTCTTCATCCTGTTTACCAGTTTACCATCCTCTTCTTCTTTTACAGTCCTTACTTTACTGTATCCACCAGAAACCTGCGTAGCTGCCTCATATTCTAAACCAGCGGACAAGACCATCAACAAATGTTTGGACTGCCAAACATTCCATCATATTTTCTGGAACTAATGGTAAGCAAATCGCACCAACCTGGCAATATCTACTTCATATTCTTGAAGGGTTTCGTTTCTGTTTGCGATTCTTTAATTGTGACTGGTATAAATGCTCCAAGTGTTCGTGGCCATATCGCATGTTTAGTCTCTTTTTGAGTTGTTCAAAATCATCCGTCTCTTCCACAGGTATTGTCTGAAGAACATCTAAAGCGTCTCCTCGAAGGGCGATGGTCAAATTTACTGCCTTCTCTCGTTCAGACCATTCGTTTGCTCTTGTAGCTGTCTCGAACTGTTTAAGGTAATTGGTCCATGACATCTTCCCGTCAAAATTTTGGGCTTTAACACGAGGAGAGTTTACAGCTCCTTCCAATTTCAACTTCGACTTCACCTCATGGCACTTTATTTCACCGTCCTTGGTCGGTTCTGTATGTTCGAGTTATTTTATCTTCTCCTGTACAGAAGACATTTTGTTTTCTACATCAGAGATTTCATTTTTTAGTGAAGACATCAGAAGAAATTTCATCTTTCAAAGAAAAGATTTTGCTTTCCAAGTTGGAAGAAAATTCTGTTTTTAAAGAAAATATGTCAGAAGACACCTTTTCTTCTAAGGAAGAGACTTTACTATCTAAAGAAGAAATATCTGAAGAAACTTTGCTTTGTAAGGAGGAAACTTTACTTTCCATGGAAGACATTTTACTTTCCAAGGAAGAAATTCTAGAAGACGCATCATCAAGAAATATATATATATTTCCGGATCCAAACCTTCATTTTCTAGTGCTTCTTTAAGCCGCTCTGCCAGCTCTGCTTTCTTTCCCGTCGTTTCCAGATCACGATCTTCTAATTCTCGACGCAATTCAGCCACTTTTAAATCACACAGTTTTTTAGCCATTATTGTCCACTATTTATTTACACTATTCCACTTCTCGACACCAATGTGATGTTTATTTTAAACTACAGTCTATTTGTTAATAATTTATTTAAACACTTATTTATTTTATAACTCTACTATTTTAATTTTTATATATTTCGAATGTCTTTAAACTGTTCACTATTTATCTTCACTGTCCATATATCTAATTGATTGCACTGTGTTCCTCCACCAATATTTATATACAAATTTCTAATTTTTGGTGGGTTCCAGAACGCTCCACCAAACTAGAAATATTTGGAATATACTAGAAACATTATCCCGTTCTTTCTCGAATAGTAATCGAAAGCACCTCCGCCATAGTCGTCACATATGTTTGGTCTTAAAGGGTTTAATTATGTATGATAATCGGACAAGTTAAGCCTCAAAGGCCAAATAAGACAGAGAGGGACTTGGAGGATTAGAGCATGACTGAATAATGAAATGCTCACATTACATTATATTTAAATAGATCATTGTTAAAAATGGCATTGCTTTAAAGCACCATATTTATTACAGTGAGAATACTTAAGAAATAAATTAATATTAAATGTTAATAGATTAAGCTTTGTTGTCCTCATATAGTATTATATATAACTCATACAATTAATTTTTGTTTAACTGAAATATTTTTCTTAAATCAATTTATGGTATCAGGTATGTTCTACCACATCAAATAAAAAAGACTCTTCATGAATCATTAGTTTTGTCCATATTTAATTACGCTGATGCTCTCTATGGTCCATGTTTCACTGTCCAATATAAGAAAAAAATTCAAAAAATACAAAACTCCTGCCTCTGTTTAATATTTGGGATTAAAAGACGTTGCAGAATATCTCATAAACTAAAAGAAATTGGTTGGTTGAACATGGACAATAGAAAAGCATTAAATTATGCCTGTTTGTTTTACAAAATTGTGTACACAAAAAACCGTCCTACCTCCATAGAAAAATAACATTTCGGACAGACGTTCATAAATTAAATATTATAAATATGGGCTCATTAGTAACTCCTTCTTTCAAACTTGAAATATTTCAACGGTCATTTAGTTGTCAGATCATTCATCTTATTTGAATAGAATTTCCCAAAAAATTGTAAATCAAAAGGCTAACAAATTTAGATTAATAAAAGAAAATTTATTTTATCATCAAAATACATAACATTATTATATTTTTTTGTTTCTAACGCCGTACCTAAAAATTAAAATTAAAAATTTAAAAAAACTGTAAATAGGCCATGTTCACATGTGAGATATACTGTTTTATAAATTATATTGTAATAGTTAGTCGCTATACAAGTTATTCTAAATAGTCAGTTCGTTAAAAAAGCCAAAAGTTTTTAAATTAAGCCCAATTGAAATTTAAAATTTGAAATTATACGTCATCGGGAATAAACCAATCATCTTGTGTCGAAGTTTTTTTTGTTATACAAAACCAAGCCAACGAACAAACCAACACACAGAATGTCGAAGTGAACGCACATCTAAGTGACATTAAAATTGACACCACCTAACATCAGTAACATCTAACCTTAGTTTTTTGTTTTGGTTTAATTTTATTATTAATATGAATCAGCTGGATTTATAAAAGTTGAATCAAGTGTTTTACCCATTGTAAACGAAAATATGATTACCGAGATGATTACTACATTTTTTAACAATACTCAGTTTACAAAAGTCAGAAAGGTAAGACTTTGTTTTAATAGTAGGTAGTTACAGTTTATATGGAGCAAGTAAAACATATTTATCTCAGGTTTTATTTTTAGATCTGCCAAGCAAGAATATGGGGATAATTTCTTTTTCCATAAGAGAGAAGGAGACAAATTACACCTAAACATAAAGTACGGCAAAAACCTTCTGATGTGGTTGCGTTGTAATTAACAAAAATGAAATTTTTAGTGCACAATATGCTTAGGATATGCTGCATGTCAAGGTTTGTAATATTTATTATGCTTTTTTGTTTTTATATTACATATAATAAACAGTGTATAAGGCCCTTTATTCCTATAAATATTTTTTTTCTAATTTTGACATATAGACATTTTTTGTACTCGCAGCAAGTGTTAAAATAATCTAGAAACAGATTTTGTTAGTGAGCCTAGTAATAATTATGATACCAAAGAATGCTGCAGAGCACCTATGAAATTTTGAGTTAAAAAATATGCCATATTTTTAGGCTATTTTTATACCCTTTTCAAAAATTTTATGCTCCTCGTTTTTTGCAAAACTTAAAATGCTCTATAGCTTCGAACAAAGTCAGCAAAGCACCTCTATTTTATAAAGTTTTTTCTGTAAAAACAGCAACACCATATATTTATGCACTTGAAATATTATATTTTTAAAAATACATGGTGTATGCTAACCTTCGAAAGAAGCCAGCAGAGCAATTCGGTTTTTTAAAGCTTTTTTCTAAAAACCACACCCCATTTTTAGAATATTTTTAGACTCTTGAAATATTGTAAAACTTTACTAAAAAAATTGCTATTTTTAAATAATACAGGGTGCTTTGTTGGAACAAAGTCAGCAGGACACTTCAGTTTTTTAATTTTTTTTTTTATATATATATATAAAAACAACTACTTAAAATCCTAAAAATGTGGTAAGTACATTTGTTTTCAGAAAAAAACTTTGAAGTCAGCAAGGAATTGCGAATTTTTTTTAAAATGTCAAATTTCGAATATTTTATAATATTGTAGGAGCCAAAAAACGTGGTGTGGTTTAAAAAAAAACTGGGGTGCTCTGCTGGATTCGTTTGAAGCTAACAAAGCATCCCGTAATTTTTTATTTTATAATACTCAATAGCCTAAAATGAGACACATCTGTTTAAACAAAAAATTGTATTTTTAAAAATAGCAATTTTTTTCGAAAAGCTCTATAATATTTAAAAAATGTGAAAATGTGGTGAGATTGTTTTTTTTAAGTTTTGAAAATCCGAGATTCTTTACTGGATTCGTTCAGAGCTAGTAAAGCTCTGCTCGTCTTGTTACATAAAATAAAGGCATTTTGTAGCTGGTTATATAGTTATTTTGTAACTGCATATCTAACCCTTTTATTTTTTCAGTTGGTTGTAAATATGTGGCTTCATAGAAGAAGTGAGGAACCATCTGTAACATCTATTCAGTGTTATTGGAAAGGCTCTAATTTATCAAAATGCGTAAATATTGATGTACACTTGGCTAGATTGTTAAAGAAACCTCTTCATCCACTACAGGAAAATAAATCAGTACTTTTATATTCTTAGGATTTGTATATATATTTTTTATTTGTAAATAAATTGTTTTTTACTTCATTTTTCTCATTTTTTATTAAAAGATTAATAAATAAAATTTTCACAAATTTTTATATTTTTGTTTGTAAACAATAATTGAAGAGTTTTCATTAAAAATCACCAATGTTAATAATAATAATTTAAGTCAATATTATTCTTTCTCCTTTTTTAAAGCTACTATCAATAAAGGTATTACTTTAGCTTGACCTATGATCAATTTTTAAATTTTGTGATATATTTGTTTCAACAGAAAAAAAATTATAACCCTTTGACATTGGTTGTTTTTACTTAGATTTTCATAAAAAATAAACGGAACTGCAAACATGTTTTACTATCGTAATAACGAATAGCAACATTAAATTTTTTTTTCACATTTATCACTGTTGTCATTTTCATAAAGGATTGATAAGAAGGCACACTTTCTGGTTTTTTGAAAAAGGTAGCAAGAATTGTGATATTTTTAAATTTATCACCAGTGATACCACATGTAGTTACCCGATTTATTGGAATATATAGACTTTGCTACCACATTCAACTGAACTTGGTTGTTTTTAATATTTATCACTGTGACATAGGCGTTTTTGTCAAAATGTTTCATTTTAAACTGCTGTAAATAGGTGCCTTTGTTGTGGTAGTTTTAGTCCCAAAAAAATCTATGCATATACAGGTACTCATTCCTCTTTGATTTGTTCGAAAAGTTAAAATTTTATAAAAAATTACATTGGCTGTTTAAAAACTCATTATAATCCCTGAAATGTGATAATTAGGTAAATTAAATTAAAAAAACAAACAAAAAAAATTTATTAAATTAATATTTACTCTTACAAAATAGGTTCTTGTAAGTTAACAAGCAATTATGCAGATATTACTAAGTAAATGTACTTGCTTAAAATTCACACACGAATGTGGTTTTAACTTGTTAAATTAACTAACCCTTCTTATAACTCTTTCCACATGTATTCTTGGAGATGCCATTCTTTTACTTAATTGTACATCTTCTGGAGAACTTTTTTCATTCTGTGATACACTAGGTGTGGCTTTACTAAAGTGCATCCCATGTTTTCAAGTAGCTGAATATTCTGAAACCCCTATCTGCCATTATATGGGATCCAGGAACCAGTTTGTTTAAATACCCACATTTTTCTATTATTTCTTTATCACTAGTTCTTCCACAAAATGATGAATAAATTCGGTATATTCAAAACTTTCAGGAGATTCTGCATTTTCTTCCAGAAGGGTTTTTAGGTTATACACCTAAGAATTTATAGTAGCCTCATTTTTAATTTCCTGAAGGGGACAATTAGCAGAAATTGCTGCTACATCTTGATAATCCGGTGTATTTTTATTAAAAAGTTTACGAGAAACATCGCTAGTAGAAGGTTGATTTTCTTCTTTCCAAATTTCTAGGAACACTAATAAATATTTTTGAAGATGAATGTGAATCATTATCACATTCTGGAACAAAACACTTTTTCGTAGTCATAATATTTATAAAAAGTACAAAATTAAACACTCAAATTCCAAATAAATTCTTGATCGAGACACTATGATGACAGATGCCATACACAGTGCTGCCATTTTGTCATTTTCTGAATTATTAAGTGACTTTTAAAACAATGAAACTTTAAATATGGTAAAAGTTTAAACAGAAATAATACTTTCGAAAAACATTTGATATTATATATTTAAAAGATATTTATTTAACGATGTTTTAGAAGTCTAAAAGTAAGAAGGAGTACACAAACGAACGTACATCACTTCTCGTAAACCTTCTAGCCGGCAACGTTGTGCGCTAGCTCCTATTGGTCTATTCCCGGTGACGTCATAAATTTTTAAAAAATTCATAACTCCGGCAAATGAATAGATAAAAAAAAAATAAAAAAATGTAGTTTTATTTTTAACTACTATTCATAAAAAAAATTTCAAAATTTTTGAACATGCCCCATTATAATTTATATTTTTGTTTATATACGTTTTATTATTATTATTATTATTATTATTATATGGCAGCCATTTTTTGTCTAAAATAGCACCAAATTTGACTGATATCGCAAAATATACAATATTTCGTTATTAATTATAACCTCTATGAGTCATCTAAACCGTCCTCGGGCAAACATAACCTCACTTCGTCGTATTTACAAAATTCTTTAGCGACGATCCAGTGGATTTGCTTACGGTCTACGATGGGCAACGGTGGTCGAGCAGTGTGTTAGCAAGCAAGTAGCAGATTATTTGACGTGTATAAACATGCAAATGGGGGTGGTTGCGAACCGGAACGTTCATCATCATCAACCCCTCTGCTTATTTTACGGCTATAGAACTACGTGTGTATCGATTGCGACGATGTGCAAATATAAATAAGTTCGAAATATGGCAAATCGTGGACGCGGTGGTTTAGTCTGGGGGTTAGTAACGAAACAATATAGTATAATCACAGATTAGATATATTAATTTCTGATTAGATCATTTTAAAGATATTTTCGAAAAAGCCGTAAGGAAAAAGTAACGCATACATTTTTGAAATAGTGCTTCAAATAGCTTTCATTTGATACCCCACATAATGTTATTGGAATATTTTTGTTCTTAATCAAATTTAGCCCCCCAAAACTGAACCGCAAGATAGAAATTCTACTTTTTTAGTTAACGCCTGTATTTGGGCCACAGAAGATTTTTATGTAGATGACGTCCTGTATGGAGCAAACAGTTTAAAAGAGGCACACAATCACTAACAAGACTTACTACAGCTCTTAAAATCCGCAGGTTTCATTCAAAGAAAATGGTCGAGCAATCGTCCAGAACTCCTACAGTCTCTACCAGAAAATTTCCGTAATCAAATAGACAAACTAATCTCAGATGAAACCAGAAAATCGCTTGGAGTGATGTGGGCTCCAGTAGATGACACATTCCAATTACAATTCAAAATCAACTCTAAGACAGAAGCTGTTACAAAATGACACATTCTGTCTGAAATCGCTAAACTTTTCGACCCATTAGGATGGTTGTCACCAGTAGTAATTCAAGCAAAATTACTCATTCAAGAGTTGTGGCTCTCAAAACTCAGCTGGGATGAACCAGTCACCCAGAAAATAGCCTTACGATGGAAAGAGTTTCAAACGCAGCTGAACAGTGTGGAAGAGATTACAATTCAAAGATGGATTCACTTCGATGAAACAGAAATTGAACTTCACGTCTTCTGCGACGCATCTGAAAAAGCATATGGCGCCGTATTGTTATTGTTTGTGATATTATAAATATAGGTGTTAATGAGATAATAAAGAGATTCATGAAAACCATCTTGTGGTATTATTTACAACAATTATCTTTGAAATCTATTCATGGTCCTTCGAGCCGGCTCTCATTTTTCTGGCATACTGTTGTCCCAGTCATCAAATACTTTCTACTTGTATCCTTTTCTTCCTATTCCCCACCGTCATACACTTCACTATCTGAATCTTCTATCTCGACTTTTCTCTTCATTTTATTTGTGACTTTTTATTATTAGTTTTTCTTTTTTTTCCTTCTTCTTTACATTTTCTTTCCAATGCCCTTTGCTTTTAGGAGTCCTCTTCGACTTTTTTTTTATTATTTTTGTCTTCATAGAATTTAAGCCACCTCATTGAAGTTGTGGCACATGGAAGTCTCTCTGTTTTTCGTTTACTTTCTTTTTTTCTGACGATTCTTCTGGCTAAGAATGAATTTCTAATAGATCTCTTTGAAGGAAACAAAGTTATGTCTTGATGAATATTTATTGTTTTAGGTGCAACAATCTCTTTTTTGCATTTCTAATTGGAATTGCTGTTTTTTCTTTAATATCATTATTTTCGAGCGATCTTTCGTTTAGTTCTATTTGACTATTTTACTGTTGGTCATTTTTCACGATATTATACTTCCGTATAAGTTGCATATTTTTGGTTACTATTTCATCAAAATTAAGCATCTAAAAACTATCTTAAGATTATTGTACACATTTCAAATGATTTTTGTTTAACAATTGTTTATGTTGCCCTTTTTTCCCCTAAATATCTAAACTTTAAAATATTCAATAAAATCCGGGAATTTTCCAACAAAAATCCATGGTGGAGTGTATAGTCTGGTGCCTGATCTTGTTGGCACGAATAATCCAATGAGCTTCTACTATTGAAGCGTCCAACCATTAAGAAAAAGTCCTGTACGTCCAGCGTTGTTTAACATTTTTGAAGCAAAACTGGATATCAACCCAACTGTCCTCCAAAAACTAATTAAATAGGCGAAACAGTTAAAATTATTGATAATTTTATTTGAACCCACGATCCCATTGTGCATTTCCATTTCCGTAATTAAAATTTGACATTCTCTAAACACGATTGCTATCACATCGCCCATTACATCTCGTAAAAATTACTAGCATTTTCGCGAAACATCTGTTCCCAGTAAACAGCAACAGAAATTAAATTGTCAAGAATCAGATGTCAGGGCAGGTGTCGGGCCATCGGAGCGCCCTTCCCGCTTCACCCGATGATGGATTGGATTCGGTTGATTCACTGAATTTTAATTAAATTTTCATCGGAATCGGTTATACATCATCGTCAAGTTGGGAGCGCGGAATCGAAGTTTAGGAAAAGTGTTGATACAAATTTGAAATGATGGTCTTCAGATGCGTTTAGAACGAACTTAGTTTGATCGAATTTCAATATGATTAGTGCGAAGTCGTTATTCTTCTGTTGAGAATAATTTATAGGTACGGGGTTTGTTCGAAAATAAAACGAAATATGAACTGTTTTTACAAAATAATTATTAAGTATGGCATAAAGAAATCATAATTAAATTGAGACACGTTTCCAAGGCCCAATAAGAAAGGTTTTCAGCTATATCTTAAGAACCACTACAGGTTCAGGAAAAAAAATAACTAAAGTTGTCACAAGAAAAATTTCGAAATTAAAGAATCGTACTAGATCGCTAGATGGCGTAACTGAATACCAAAAATAGTAAAAGGCCTATTTTTACAAGAATTACCTAGTTAAGGTCTTCTAAAAATACAATAGTTGGAATTTACAGAAAATTCCGTATATTTTGCCCCGGTAATGTTCTTCTACCTTGTTATACAAGAGGTGGGAGTGAGTGGGAACCGTGATTTGAACAAATGCTTCTAACTTCGGTTCTTCTTAACAGAATTTTGTAAACTTAGTCTCTTCTCCTCCAATCTACTATTTTGAAATCTAATAAGTATAATGCAGGCAAGCACTTTTAATTTTTTTTATGAAGCTAGTTTTTTATTGTAGTAATACGATGTATAGTCTATGGCAATTTATAACAGAAAATTGTCTCGCTTTAAACACGGAACAGGGTCGGTGCTCCCAAATCGACTTTAAAAATTAATGTTTGCTGTTTGGGAAACAAACATGATAATATTTATATTTCGTAAGATTTTTTATTTTTCCTAAAGACCCTAACTTTAGCAACATGTGGTTGCATTAAAACACATTCATAAACAAATTACGGTGCTATTATCATACAAATAAATTTATCCTCGAACAAGGGATTATACATTCTTGGAATATTTATAATTATTTTTATAGATATAAGATTTTCTAAATTTTGCATTTAATTTACACATTCCCATTACGGACATTGTTTTGCTGCAATGGCTGGTAATATTTAAGGATTAAAATGATTATAATTTTTCATTAACGTGTATTTTTTAATAAAAATATTAATATTAAGAGTTACCTTAAGGGATCTCTTTACTGACTTTATTATTCGCTCTCAAACACCAGCCATGTTTGGAGCTAAGGCACAGTTACATTTCCAGAGTGTTCCTTGAACACCTATATTACCGGATATAGTTTGGTGATCCAATGAGTCAAACCAGCCCTTTAACTCTTGTTTTATTATCTGTCCAAATCTCCTTAGGTTGTCCTCTTCTGCAACAGTATCTGATGGGCTTAACTTTCATGTATACTTCTTAGTCATATCGTCTTCTATTTTCTGATAGTACTGCAATGAAAAATCATCTTTCTTTCCATGCAAAGTAGACCATTATAATCGTTGACATAATTATCCGGTAAAATAGTATTTTTATCTTTCCATAAATGGCCTATTTCAAAACGATCGTTAGTTCTAGTGAACGTTTTCTCCATGATGTCCACTGCCGAAATTCTCAAGTTTAAAGCTATCTTTAACAACAATGTGAAGATCTTGTAGATGCTGGCAACAAAGGTTAATATATCTAGAATTTTTTTATTGAAATTGACAGAACTTATGGTCCATCCTAGTCTAAATTTACTCATTACGGTAGCATGCAAATATGATTGAATAATCTGTCTAGGAACAATAAGTCCGTAATTATCTTGTCCAATCAATATTTGCGGAATAGCGCTCTTTATGGGCTTTAAAATAGTAGAATTGAGATAAGGAAACTACTGACATATTTTTTCCACGTGAAGCTTTAAAGTCTTCACAGTTCATCCTTCATTCATCTTGTAGTAGTTTGGTTTCAGACTTGCAGATGCTGTATCTAAAGCTATCTTCAAAATGAATTATACCATTAGTCCACTGGAAGTACATAGACAGTGCGGGTCCGGCTAAGCCTAGACTTTCTGCAACATCTTCATCGAAAAGAGCAAAAGTTTCAATTTCTGCTGTTGGTACACGAATTTTAAATTTTGCCACAAAAATTTAAATCGGGAGAAGGTTGTTCTTCAGGTTTTTGTTCTAATTTTCTTTCTAAATGGATAAATTTATCATGTTTACCTTTGTATCCATTTTCACGGCACCTGTTTCTTCGAAAACTTTTTTGTGCTATGTTGGCACGGAGCCAAAACAGCTTCTCTTCTTTGTTCGCTGGATTTCTCTAGGAAAACACCGCATTCTTGTATGTTATGTGTGTCGTCTTTGCAGAAATTGTATCTTGAAATAACAGTTGAAGAATATATCGACCTAGCATGTCTTTTTTCATACATTCTTTTTCTTGCAGCTAGTCTTATTTCTATCGAAAATATTTTTAATGCAAGATCTTCTTTTTTAAACAAAACTGCAAAGTTTTTTAGGGTAATCTGTAGAATCTGAATTATCCAATTGTCGTCTATACTACAAGAAATTTTTCCAAAAGTCTGGATACAACTTCTGGGTTATTCAAATAGAAGGAACCGTTGATATTTTCCATTGTAGTCACCATATTATTTACTGCATTAGATAAATATATGAAGGTTTTAACCGATCTTCCTTTACTGGCGCAATTTTCTTACTATTAGTGACATAATTATCCATTCAGTTCTTCCAAAATTCATTTCTAGCATTCTGACGATTTTGGGAACATTATTAGGAGATGTAAGTAAAGATCGAACTGGTTCTCTAGCTTTTCTCCGAAAATACTTATCTAAACGAATGAAATTTTCTACATCAGATAAACCATAAGCATCTGTAGATTGGCTATTCACTTAGTATATAATATTTTATTCTTCTTCAAACAAAACGGTTAATAGAACTTTTACACTTGGTTGATTTTCAACCTGAATATGTTATCGACACCATAGTAATAGTAATAGGATTTAAAGTTTTACGTTTACCACCCTACCACTGTATATTGAACCCCATAGAATTATTATGGTCACAGTTAAAAAATTATTCTCGGGCAAATAACTCTTCTCCTAAGTCCACTGAAATATATGAGATTTAACAATACAATTCAAAAAATTTTAAATAAATTTGGATGATACTGATGATGATAGTGATATTATTTTAGAACATGAAATTAGTGACTATGAAAGTGATTTAGAACTATAGACCTTTTTAAATTCATTTCCACAAAATAAATCTAGTGAAACATATTCCTTTTAAATTACTGAGGCCCTTTCTATGGGGGCTCTGTATTGCATTTGTGAAGACGAAAAAACTTTCTTACCACCATTTTTTAAAACCTTTTTCATGTTTCCGATCATTCTGAGTCCGAAAATGCAAAAAAAATTTTCGTCTGGTCGTCTGTGTGTATGTATGCCAGCACGATAACTCTAGAACGAAAGTTCTGATTGACTTGCAGTTTTGATTTTCTTGAATATTTACTTCTAACTTAGAACCCTATTGATTTTCAAAATTTTCGGTTCATCCTAACTTATTTAATATCAATTTTCTTAAAATCCGCCTATGCATTTCTTATGTGACAATTTTAGGAATTCCAATTATTTCTAACGTCAACATTCCTAACATTCCATAAATTGCAAACAGTCTCTAACGACCTGTCAAACAACAGCTGTTGATAGTAAAGGTGAAATTTCTAAGGCGGGTTGCGACCTTCATATTTGCAACCATAGCCATTTTGGAGGCTATTTTATTCGAAATTAGTCGCCAAGCCTGCCAATTGATGAAAAATATATAAGCAGTTTCTTAAAAATGACTTTTATGGTGGTGGTAACTTAAGCGTACTACTATTTCGCCCCTAACCACAAAAACACCTTCATCAAATTTATTGGTTCTCTGTCGCAAGCCCACAGAATAATTAACCGGCCATTTTATTTGGCAAAAATTAGAATAATGCTTGGCTGTGCCTGCCAAGTATCAAGATATCAATTGTGATGTGTGAATGGCTCTTAAATGTTAAATTATTTAAAAATGTATGTTTATCTTGATATTTATTGCAAATAATTTGTAGTGTATCTCAATTCAGGCTTTCCATAAATAAAGGTACAGCAAGATAGATAATATAATGTTAGGTAAAGTTACAGGAAAGGTATGTACTGACGCGCATCCTAGCTGCGCATATAAATAATCTGGTTTTATGACAGTAGAAATGTACAACGTTGCCAGATTGCTACTTTTATATTATTCATAAATAATATCTAAGTAAAATAAATATAAACAAAAATACCTTTGGCTGAATGTTTTCTTCCTTTCAGTAGATTGGAGGACGTGCTTTATGATAAAAAAAGTTATGTAAAAATGATTAAAATAAATTATTGAATTTGAATTAAAAAATTAATAAAAACTAAAAAAATTATATTACATACCTAGTAAATAGAAAATTACAACGTGGCAACAACGCGATAAATATAACAATGTTTACATATGCGCGGCCAGGATGCGCGTTAAGTACATACAATGTCCTACAACTTTACCTAATGTTCTTATACAAAGCACTTTTTTATTATATAAAAGAGAGGTAGGATATAATGCTGGTTTTTTTGTAGATAATTTTAATTATACGATTTTAGATAACATATTCAACCAGCGAATTGTAAATAATAATTAGTAAACTCCTAGTCATAAACTTCCTCAATTCATAAAATTTAAAAATGAATCTTCTTACCTTGTGATTTTATTGACGTAATGTGATCAACCCATTTCAAATTTTGATCAATTATGATACCGAGGTATTTTGTTGTGCTTTTCATTTTAATTATAAAGTTGTCACTTATTTGTATGTTGAAAGAAGGCCTTTGTAAATTACATTGCTCTCTATGGATCTACTTTAACACAAAAATAGTTTTGTGGCTATAAATTGCTATAACCTATCGGCACACAACTATTAATAATTTAAATATAGTAAGTAGTATTAATATAACATCAAGTAATTTTTGAAAAGAAAGCACATGATCTCAAAACAGAAACAATTCATAATAAATGCGGGTAAAAAGAGGGGTAAAATAACAATAAATTAAGGGAAATACTTAAAATGGGCAGGTTTAAAGAAAGTATACCCGTTCTGTTTTTTTATCAAGTATTGTTTGAGGTTACTTTTGAATAAATTTATTGTTTTTTTATTATAATTTCTGTAAGCAGTCTATTAAATTTTTTAAACCTTTAATAAAAATTGTATTTTGAGAACTTTTAGTGATGGCTTGCCGTACATGAAAGTCAGATTGGCTTCTTGTATTATAGTTGTGATATTGCGAATTATATTGAATTTTTTTCTAATAGATCTGATGCGATGGTACTGTCATTTTTATTTTATAAATAAATATCAGAAATCAAATTTTAAAAATTATCTTCAACATTTGAACAAATAACACTCAACCTAAGCCGGCTCTGATCAGCATGTTGGCGAACGATTCAAGAGGTTGCCAGATCATTGCGCTTTTTAGATTATCTTGCAACCTTAGAATTTGCCTATAGTCAATTTCATGAAATAACACATTCATATCCAGTATTGTATGTAAAAAATTACCTACTCATTTTATCTATACAAATAATTGATATCTATAGTGTTTTATATTCTTATTTTTAGTTCTTGAAAAATAAATATATTATAATAATAATAAAAAAATTAATCTACGAAAAACAATGGGATAACGTACTGAGATTATAAGAAAATTGGTAGACAATTCCTTCATTTACCCCCACATTGAAAACATCAAAAAGCCATCCCCGTAATCCATAAAACAGTCTCCCTCACATGCACACACTGCACCGTTCCCCCTCCTTCCCCCCTCCAGACAAAATGAATGACATCTTGACAAGGGCGGTAATTAACTGTACAGGGGTCGAGAAATAATTTCTGTGTATCGGGGTAGCATGTTTTCCTCATATCTATTAAGAGTTGATGGGTGCCTGTGGGTGTTTCGTAATAGCCGGGTATTAAACCGCTATTCCGAGGTATTTAAGGGTGGAAAAGGGATTGTTGAAGTTGTAGGGACGTTTCGGATGTAGGAGGAAATGACTCGAGGGTTTGAACTGTCCATTATCAGGTATAAGATTTATATTCGCATGATGCTTTCTTCCTTCGATATGGGTCTTTAAGTTTCGTCTCATTTTATTTACCACGAAATTAGGTTTTGCGCGTTATTTCTTAGTAATTGTATATTTGAGACATTAGAGAGTAAATTACAATGTAGATACTATTTTTACATATTTTCGTAAAGCTTTTGATTTGTTGTTGCAAAAGTTAAGTACATTTTGAATAGCCCGAAATCCTTTAGAATTAATAAAATATTATTTAACAAATAGATATAACGGTAAATATAAAGCAAATTAAAGAGTTCCACAAGGCTCTATCTTGGGACCTTCACTATTTACATTATTTAAAACGGAAGGTGTATTCCGATTACACCTTCGCACGATGTAAAACAAAATGACGGGGTTTCTGTTATGTTATTTTAAAATGTTTATAATCGTCCCCATATTTTATTAAATATTGACTGGCACCAGAAGATTGAACAGTTTCTGAAACATATGTAGTGTGTACTTCAATTTTATAAAAATAAAAACGACCGAATAAACCTTTTAACTTTTTATTTATATAAAATTCTATTTATATTGTATTTCCCACCAGTTAAATAGTTATTACTGTTGTGTTAAATATTGTCATTGTTTTATTTTAACTTATCAACATTACATATTTTAAAACAACTTGGCCTTGCCATTTTTTTTTTTTTTTTTCAAGAAATAAATGAACCAAACTTTTAAAATCCCGACAGTGTAACGCGACACAAAGGCCGGCAATCTTCTCTTTTATTGTTAAATCAGTGAAGACTGGCTCTTCACAAGTGAAATCAAGCGAGACAAAAGAAGTTACTGCTAACAAGGTTTCCGGGGGGTTGATCTCATCAGTTACCCCTGCACCCTTGACGCCGCTAAAACCATTAATAAAAAACGCAGGAGCGACACTTCGCAGGGGGTCCGACAGGGACGGATTCAATTTGTTTAGTGCTGTTTTTGAGGTATGCAAAATTGATTAATTTTTTTCCATTATTTTTAATGAACTAAAGGACTTATTAAGCAAAAGAAGGAGTAGGTTGTTGATGGCAATTGCAACTTCGTTCTTACATCAATATAACTTTAGAAAGAAATAATCAGGTGATGATGCTATTTATAAAATAACTTTAGATTAGGTAAAAAAATCCAGTTACTAGCTATATTCCTAGATTTCTCTTAAGCATGTGACACTGTACCATAAATAAAAAAACTCCTAGAAAAGTAAGGCTTTTAAAAAGTTACTTACTACAAAATTTGAACTAGATGGTATTATTAATAAACCAGAAATAGTAACTTATGGCGTGCGACAAAGTACTGTTTTAGGACCGGTTTTATTCAGCTTATAATAATATATAAACGGTATGTTAAAACTCTTAAATGGTGAGGTTTTGAGCAGTTTATATCGTTATTCTGTACAAAATTTTCACTAGACAAAATCAAAAATAGAAAATGCTTTCAAAAACTTTAAATTGTCTATCTCCTAATAAACTCACTCTAATTTGATTTAGAACATTTTATTTTCCATTTACTTTGTACTCTTCTGGGATACCCGATTTAAGACCTATGAATATGAATTGTAAAATTTCTGAAACAAATTAAGTGAGATATCTAGCTATTATGGTGGCTAGGCATTGCAAATGGGACATATAAGTTAAAAAATTGTACAAAAAGTAAGAGGTTTATTATTAAACTTGATGCAAAACAGCTCATACTAACTTATAAAAACGAAATAATTTGTGACATAATGATTGCACATTCTTAATCATCATATTATTATGTTCAACAAATATCCTATTACATTCAACACATAATTACTCCTAAATCTGTTTTTGCTTTTTTTTCAACATAATAGGAGCGTTTTGGGGCTTTGGGAACAAAAAATCTTTAGACCCTTCCCGCCTAAATATTTAAATTTAAAATGATTCTTAAAAATCAAAATCTATTTAACATATTAGGAATTTATTTTGAATGCATCTGTTGCTTCCAATACATTTTCATTTAAATTAAAAAATACTATTAAACCCCACATTCATACTTAGTTCATCTTGTTTTTTTTTTCTCGAATCATGAAGATCGCAAGCTTTTAAACGCCCAGCAATAAATAAGAAACTAATTTTCACTTCTCCGGCCTTTCACCGCCACAAAAAAAAAAATATCCGTTATACAAAAACCTAAACCGCCCATTACCATAAACCTCACTCGCGCGGTGGTGCATCTGTCCGGGAGTAACCGACAAGTTTATCCGACAATTACTCCAAAACTCCGAAAATCTCGACGTGCAGTGCCAATAAAGCAACTCCTGCAAGCTGCCCGCGGCGGGTGTTACCCGCCAGAAGCTGCCTGCCCCCCCGGCCCTCTTTCGGAGGGCGAACGCTACTGCGGTTTCATGCAAACAAAGGGAGTGCAGCTTTCCCCCTTTGGGCCGTCGCCAGCGGGTCCTACCTTGCCAGGGGTGTCCGCTACGCTCCAGAGACGAACTGGCCTGATGATGAATGGGCTAGTAGCATTAATATGCTAAGGATGAAGTTCTATATATGGTTTTTCTTGTTCTATCTTCTACTTCTTACAATAATAAGATGTATATATTTCCTTCGTTTCATTGGTTACCCATCTTTGTCATATATTATCTATTTTTGAACATAGTAAAGAAGAAGAAGAAGAAGAAGAAGAAGAAGAAGAAGAAGAAGAAGAAGAAGAAGAAGAAGAAGAAGAAGAAGAAGAAAAAGAAGAGGAACTAATAATTTGGCACAATGATCCAGGCACTCCATGGAAACTATAGTTATTTACCTCCTACTGTAACAACTAACAAATATCGTGCTGTCCTGAATAAGACATATTCTAAGGGACACGGGAGGGTATAATATCCGCTGTTGTCATAAGCCTATTTCTTTATTCTCGTTTTGTTTACAAAATTATTTACATATATTAAAAAAAGCTAAAATAATTCAATCTATTTTATTGCAACTGAATTATTGGTTATATCAAATTTAACTAAATTAGATGTAATTTTACTAAATTAAATGTAATAATTTTCAATAAATTCCAAAACCTAGTAATGGTAAGTTGGAAGTGGCAACAGGGCTTACACCGGCATGGATATATACGTTGTTTATTATAAGCGCACACCTTACAGATTTATTCATTGATAAAATAAAGTTTTATCTGCGTAAAATCATTCTCTTTATCCCCTCTCTTACCTCTCACTTTTCGTCTCTTCGCCGCGGACCTACAAATAGAGCGTATTGATTTTCGTGAATATTAAATGTTATCAATGAATGGTTATATCTGAACTACAACCAATAAAAACCTAAAAAATAAAAAAAGAATCAATCAAGGACCTTCCAACATCATAAAGAACAAGTTAAAAACAAGACTTTAACTTGGATTATTATCCACTACTCCATATAAAGTAGCAAATCTCCATGATAAAAAAACTTTTTTGAAATTAGAGCCAGGAAAGGTTGTAATAAAGGCGTGTGATTTAGATTTAAATTAAAATATTTTCTTATATATCTATTTTAGTTTATAAAAGAAGATGATATCAATATCTATAAATAATACTAAATTAAAAAAAGGAATATATACATTTATAAATAAATTAGATTCATTGATTAAGAAAAACAAATTCGAATTCTATCAAGATATATTTTATTTGGCTTGATTCTATCCTAGAGCTACACAGGATTGTATTTTCTTAGGTATTTATTTCGACGAGTATAGAGGTGAACAGCGCCAATTCGCCAGTTGGTTAACTTACTGTGTTGATGTTCACATATACTTTAAAATTCAAATCTAGTAGAATGGGTGGCTAGTAACAGTGTCAATTCACCAACTGCTTAGATAACTATAAAATTTCAGCATCTAAGTTTGCGTAGATTTGTGTTTATAAATAACCCAAGACGATACGTCCCTGTATATTTCTAAAATATTGATTTTTTATTTTCTATTAAAATGGCCCAAATTAATTCATCGGAAAACTGATATCTAACTTAACTGTCTTTCGGGGTGAATGCCCGAAAGTTATCTGGTTTATTGAATTACATTGATAATATTTTGAAGCAAATGTCATCATTTATTCAAACAAAACTCAGGTGATATTTCAAAGAAAGTTAAATTAACCTTTTTCGACTCTCCATTAAAAATACAGACATTAGGTCGTCTAAACTACACATTATGTACTAATTTTATCTAGCTCTCCGAGCACGTCATTAATAAAAATATTATAAGTCATATTGTTGTTTTGAACACGTCACAATTCATTATACAGTATGCTCCATGTTGTTTTTTGGTAAAAACAAATCTTTTTTTCATGTGTACAATTTATTTTTAAGTATGTCATATAATCCCCCCACCCTCCCGTCGTCGTTGTCACGCTTTTTCCTCTCCTAAATTTGGCAACCCTGTGAATAAACCACCTCTCTGTATTTTTATAGACTTATGGAATGCCTTTGACACTTTTAGCCATCCTCTACTTCTGCAATCGTTAAGTGACATAGGAATAAGAAATAATATTTTAAAACTTTTCAAAACATATTGGTAGTAAAAGAGTTTTAGACTGTGGAACTCCTCATGGGTCAGTACTTGGCCTAACGCTGTTTAATACCTACGTAAATGAAATATTTTTAATAAAATGCAAATGGAGATAGTATTGGATTCGCTAAAGATACTGCTATTTTCTTCAAAGATAAAATGAAGTATACATATAATAATAAAACTAAGATATAGTCTAAACAAATTTATTCTATCAATTGAATATTTATAACTCTATTTTGTCGTAGTAGAAAGCCATCTATATTATGAAATATGTTTGAGGCAGTGCTCATTCAAACATAGTTCTTAAAATTAATAAAAAAAAAAATGTATAAATCTGATGCATTACCTTTAGATAACAAAATACAGTGCGTCCATAAAGTAACGCATAAATTCATTATTGGCTAAATGAACAATAAAATTAGGAATTCCCAAAACAGGTCGATTTTTGATTTCAATTTACTATTGTTTCAAATCATAATCTAATATACAGGGTGAACCACTTTCGTGTAATGACGTCATCACCATTTTTTTCAAATGGAACCCCCCCTTTTTTTTCAATTTCCAAATTGCCTTTGCTGAACTGATTCCAAAAATGTATAATATGTTGCTTCAAATTGGTACAGGGTGGGCAAAAATGCAAAAAAAAATATGAAAATTGTTTATGGAAAGTAATACGTTACTGAATGTAATAAACAAACTGGTATGTCAAATAAAAAAAACTGGTAAAAGATAATGCCAAACAAAAAGATTTTTATAGTCCAGGGGCTTGGATCACTAATAAAAGCTGTAAGATACAATTATTAAGAATAATGCTGTATGTTCTTGATAGTTTATCAAAGTAGTTGTAATAACAATACGTTATTTCATTTAATGTGTTTATTACGTTTATTCGTTATTTTCATTACTTTGTAAGTAAATTTTTGCATTTTTGCCCACCCTGTACCAATTTGAAGCAACATATTATACATTTTTGGAATCAGCTCAGCAAAGGCAATTTGGAAATTGAAAAAAAAGGGGGGGTTCCATTTGAAAAAAATGGTGATGACGTCATTACACGAAAGTGGTTCACCCTGTATATTAGATTATGATTTGAAACAATAGTAAATTGAAATCAAAAATCGACCTGTTTTGGGAATTCCTAATTTTATTGTTCATTTAGCCAATAATGAATTTATGCGTTACTTTATGGACGCACTGTATTAAATATTGGTGATATTCTGTAAACTGTTGTTCGATATAGCATTTTAAAACAAAATCTCATGCTAAATTAGCTTCACAACCAATATGATACCCATAATAAAAATATCTATATTGCCCTGCTGATGATTAAAACTATCTACAAATAAAAAATAAAAATATGTTTTAATTATTAAAACCAAATAAAAAAATGATATTAAAATATTGTAATGTGAGCCATTTCATTATTCAGTCATGCTCTAATCCTCCAAGTCCCTCTCTGTCTTATTTGGCCTTTGAGGCTCAACTTATCCGATTATGATACATAATTAAACCCCTTAAGAGGAGCTTAAGAGGAGCTTTAGATGACTATTCGAGAAAGAACAGGATAATGTTTCTGGTGTATTGGTGAAAATAGGTGAACTTTCTAGCACATTCGCCAATTTTTTAAATTAAATAAATATTGGTGGAGGACCAAGCGAGAGTTAGTTATTATATGGACAGTGAAGATAAATACTGATCAGTTTAATATAGAACATTGTAATGAAAAGTTAAAGTGATAGAAATAAATTAGAATTGTTAGTTAGTGTCTAAGTATTATATAAATTAAATAGTACGTCTGAAATAAATTGTAAATAGTGTGTTTTTAAATAAATAAACTAAAAATAAATTAGATTTTCGTCACAATATATAAAAAGTGGCCTCTTACTTGAAGGCTGAGCTATTAAAGGTGGCCTTTTATATAATATACAACTGCTAACTTCTAAAGCACAGTTTTATCTATAAAGCCTTGCAATAAGTACAAGATGATTACTATTGAGTAAAAAAAAATTATTTGCAACCAGTAGGTATAATCACTCAAACGGAATCAACAGAAACAATAGGCCAAGTATCAGTTACGTTAAAGTTGAGTGTTAAAGCAATATAGAAGAGATGTTACAAACACTACAATAAGGCGCATAGTCATACAGATTTCTTGGATTCGAAAAACCACAGGAAATTATAGAGGTACCTCTCAACGATGTACGAGTAACTGTTAGGTATCCAGTTTCTGGGCACGTAATTTTGAGCCCTTACTTCTTTGAAGATAAAAAATGGACAATAACAGTGAATCAAGAGAGATATAGGCAACATATTAAATTATTTGTTATCTAACGCCTCTGCAGAGCTAGTACATAAGTGATTTCAGCAAGACGTGGAAACAAATCATACCGATAATGCCACTCTTGCGATGTTAAGACATTTCGGTAACTTGGTAATACCTAGAAAAAAATGACTTCGTGCATCCACCACATATCCTCGACTTGACCCTGACGCCTTCATCTGCAGAAACAACAATAGAACATTTTTTCCAAAATTTACATCAGCCTCCATTTAGAGACATAATATCCAATCTTTAGCAAAGTTTGAAATTATGCTTGCATATATTAATAATATATCAATTTTTGAGTTTCGGTCTCTTGTATTTATTGTCATACTGTATATCTCTTACATTGTATGTTTAACAATGGCTATACCTTGCAGTTGTACCCAAGACCCAAACAACCCGACGAAATCCCACATAATGAATGCGTATCCACGCTCTAACGCGTCTGGTCCATTACGAATATATAGCTGACAGTTAAATAGATTGAGGTTATGTATCAACAGTAAACTTTTGTTTGCGCTGCAAGGCAATCTACACGTGAAACTTTATCAATTACCGGAAATATGACACCTGCCTTCTAGTGGGGGAACGCGCAAACTTAATAACCATTGTTAATGCCAAGGAGATTATATTGTTTCTTTATATTTGAGCTTTGAGTGCTTAAATGTGTATATTGTTGAAGATACATTATTGTTTCGTAGTGTTCTTGTTGTATGAGGATCATTGATTCGATGTATGGGATGATTTTGATTGAATAATTACAGAAACAATGTAGGTAAAATTAATTCAATATATACAACAAATGTATTTTGTACTTCTTTTTTAACAATGAATATAGAGATATAGAGTAGTTTCTTGGTCATTCATATTTGCCATAGATAATCTACAACTATAGGATAATTTACACACTAAAAAATATCAAAATCACGGTCTGTCTTAACAAAAATTATTAAAATTTGACCTTATACATCAAATTTTTAAAAATTTCATTTCAAATTTGGAAAGAACATAGAAAACTGAATACATTCATCAACTTTTTATTTTACCCATAGTATAAAAGAATATATAGAAGATTTTGCATAGTTAGCATTTTAGCATAGTTTGTTTATATAAAAGTAGTTTAATCAGTTAGAAGGAGTTCCTAGTTAGTATTCAAGCCAATAACATCTAAATTTCTTGTATTTAAGTAAAATAAAAGTTTTTATAAAATCATTTTCGTTTCGAGATTTCATTTCTGGCGCAGTCAGTAGGATAATTCGGGATCGAGTCGTATCGAACGGATCGATTTTTCGTGTTACCGATTAGCCGAATTACGAACTTTCCATTAAAACAAAAAACTGTTGGTGAATAATTTTACAAACTGTTGGTTATTAATTGTGAAGGTGGTTTAGAAGACTTCAAAACTTCAAGACTAATGATAGTTACTTTTTTATTGTAAGTACAATTTATGGCAGATTTTACTTTTGACGACTTAGAAAAACATCTATTACTATTAAAAATCGATTCACCTTCAACTGATCTTGATTTAGATTTAGATACTAATCCAATATTAGCAACTAATTTAAAAGAAGTAACAAATAATTTACAAGTAACAAATAATTTACAAGTAGTAACCAATAGTTTACAAGAACAAGAAGAAACAAATAATGTTCAAGGAACCAATCATTTACAAGAATTAAATATGGCATTCAAACTTGAATTTCTTAATTGTATACCTGAATTCGATGGTAATCCTAATGATTTAAGTAGATTTTTAGCCGTAAGTGAATCTTTGCTTACACAATTTTATGATAGAGAACATCCAGAAAATTGTCAAAATACATATTTATTGAATTCAATTATTTCAAAATTAAGGGATAATGCTAAAATGGTAGTTAATATTCAAAATTGTGTAAATTGGAATGATTTAAAAAATTACCCTATATAATTTTCCCTGAGCATAATTTAAAAATATTGGTGGACACAGGATCCTCGAAATCATTCATCAACCCTGAAGTAGCTGAACGATTTTACCCAAATGATATAATAGATGAACCATTTGTAGTGACTACAGTTTTCCAGAAATCAGCACATAAACAAAGTGTAAATATTATTGCCTCAAAATTTTTAATTTTAATAATAAAGGAAAATTAAAATTTCTTTTTTTAAGTTTCACAATGTATTTGATGGCTTAATAGGCGTAGATAATGTTAAGTCATTGCAAGCAAATATAAGTTTTCAACAGGGACGTATTGTTACATCATTTGCAAATATTCCACTTCATTATTATAAGATAGGAGCTTCTAAATACTCTAACTATAATAACACAGTTTTAATTGAACCTAAAACTCAGCAAATAATTAAAATAAAGACCTCTACACAAAAACAATATTAATTCATGTTATAATAAAATTGTAAATAAAAAAAACACCACATACTAGTGTACAAACTTTTTCAAGCAGTTTATCCTCGTTTTTATCTATTACCATTTTAAAATTAGAAATCTTATTTTTGCTCTCTCCTGTAAAATTTAAATTTTTCTTAGGGATGTAGATTAGATTTTAAACGGAGTTGGACATTATTCAGATCTATTGTGGGATTATTCGAGATGTACGACATATTTGTATCAGTGGCTTAACCTACGAATATAATAGGCATTTCAACAAAAATAGGCTTCACTTGTTTGATTTAACTTAAAGCCGAAGACGAAGTTGTTTTGTGGGATACATGCCTTTGAGTTTTATTTTATTTTCTTTATTTAAAATAGCCTTGACTTATTTAATGAGGACGGAATATTGAATATAAAGGGAGCCTTAACTTAATTATAACACCATTATATTTAACTACACATTTTTTAATATAAAAAAAGTACCTTTTAATTCGTTTTAAGCACACACATTAATTTCTGAAAACGAAAAATCTAATGATAGACCCCAAATTCCCTCATTATCCCGGACTCCAGGACTGTCCGTATGGGATTAACAGCAGTCGGGTCCATACAGTAAATTTTCCTTAAAATTCCCTAAAAAGTGTTTATGTCCCTTTCAACGGTGCAGATACGCTCAAATTGATTACAGGGGATCTTTTATAAGGGTTTGTGCGTGTTATATAGTGAAAACGCTGAATCGGCTACGGGTTATGGGTTACGGGATGGTCTTGCAAGAATAGGCAATCGCAATATTTTGGATCTACCTTAAATATACCATAAGTTTGTAGCTATTTTTTTTTGTACCGTTGATTGGATTTTAATGATCTTTTTTTCATATTGTAGGTTAGTTTCTTAGAAATAACAGCACTAATTTCTTTTTAGATTCGGCCATGTTTAATGTCATTTACTTGTGAACAAACTTGGTGTTTAAAATATTTAAATTATTGTACCAATAATGTAATGTAAAATGTAAAGGGGACCGGGAGAAAAAACTTATTTAATTAAATAATTTAACTTATTGTAAATGAAGTTTTTTGTCTGCGATCTTATTTAAAACGAGCAAGGTTATTAAGGCTGGGTTTACGGTAAAATTGGGGAGAACAAAATGGTAAAAACACTGATACTGACCGTTCCGATTCGTTTAAAAAATAAATGATTTTGAGGGTTTTAATTAGTTGAGAATAGTTGAAACTATAATCTAAGTTGTGATACAATTTACGAGCCCCTTCCCATTTCAGTTGGCCCACCTATTGAAATTTAGGAAATTCGTATTTAAAGATTTAAAATATAAATATTGCATGAACTTTCCAATTTTTATTCGTTGAACAATATGTTTAATATCGTTTAATCACAAAAAATATGTAGAAAGCATTAAAATATTTATGTAACATAAAATTAAAAAAAATAAACAAATAGTTGGAATCAAACGTTAATCAATTTTAAAGTTTACCATTGAGTAACGTCACCTTTATTTTTTATTAAAGCTGAAATTCTTTGCGGCATGGTATTAACTAAGCCTTGGCAAAATTCTGGTGTAAACGAGTCCCATATATCTTGAAGTGTTTGTTTAAGTTCAGGTATTGTTCTTGCAGGATGTTTTCGAAGTACCTTCTTCATCTCATGCCACAACGTTTCTATTGGTGATAAATCAGGACTACTAGAAACCCATTCCAAAAGTGGAACAACGAAGTCTTCCATCCATTTTAGAGCTTTTTTTGACGTATGACACCCTGCTCCATCTTGTTGAAATACAAAATCTTTCCCTGGTGTCAAATATAATTCCATAGTCGGTAAAAGAGATTCCTCCAAAATGTCCAAATATTTATTTGTATTTACAATTCCTTCAATAAAATGCGGTTTCCCTATTCCTTTAGATGACATGCTGCCCCAGACCATGACCGATGCGGGAAATTTTACTTTTCTTTTGAGATAGTCTGGATGGAACGCTTCATGTTTTTTGCGAATAACTTGACTTCTGCTATCTCCAACACAAACTTCGAATCGGGCCTCGTCACTCCATTGTATTGCATCCCATTGATGAGAAGTCCAACTCATATGTTCTTTTGCCCATCTTCATCGTTTTTTTTTTCTGTTTCGCAGTTAGTAGTGGTTTTTCTTTAACCTGTAACAATATTATCAATTTTAAGAAAATATATTTGATTGTTTTAGTGTCTTCAATCCATGTTTTTTTTATTGTTTTTATTATTATAAACTTACTTTGTAAGTCCCAAATCATAGTTTGCGAGCTTCTGTATGACATGAAGATCTCGAAATTCGTCTTCCAACAGCATTACTCCACTGAGCACTTAATTCAAGGTAATTAGCACGACGGTTGGTTTCAATAATTCTTCTCAATGCTCGTCTATCGGCATTTGTAATCTTGCTTTTTCTAACATGACGGGGCTTTGGGCTGATTGAACCAGTAGTTTTGTATCTTCTAACTATATTTCTTACACTATATCGTGATAAATCTAATATATTTGCAATTTCCGAGTTCGATTTTCCAGAATTGCAATGTTTTATAACAAGAAAACGTATTTTTTTGTCAATGATTTTTCCTCTACCCATTTTATTAGACAGAATTAGCTTAAAAGAGGTTAAATTGTCTTGTGACAGTTATTTGCATTATTAGGCATTCCAATGACCTGTCTATGGAGGGTAGAGAAAAGGAGGACAATCTTATATGGATCTTTATATTAAAAAGTGGCCACCAAAATGTATACAATTAAGATGGCGCTCGTGTAGCCAGGGGACAAAATCCAATGCTATATAGTCATATAGATTGCTCATTCATAATGAAATCAGACAGGAAGCAGTAAATTGAGATCGCCGTGCCATTTTAATATAAGAATTATTTATTGTTTATATTATTATTTTTCAATAAAATTTGACTATTGTCGTGTATTGTCAAAATTTATCTACGATCACAGAACACTTACTCTTCTACGATCAGTCACTTTTCACGGTGTAGTTTTTAGTTTTTTATGGTTGAGCAATATTTATTACTATATACATCATTGGTGTCATTGTGTGATCTGAATTATCGACTGTCGACGTCCCCTGGGCACAGAAGCGCCATCTTAATTGTATACATTTTGAGGGACACTTTTTGTATACAGAGATTGTTCTCCTTTCCTCTACCCTCCATAGACCTGTCAAACAATAGGTGCCAGTGGGAAATTCTTGTATATTTAAGGGGGTAGCGACATAATCTTGCAACTTGGACGCTATTTTTATTCGAAGTAGTACTCGCCAAGCCTGCCAATTTATGAAGAAATGTATAGGGGGGTTTTTTAAATATTATTTTTATTGTGTTTGACATAAAATATTTAAATGTAATCCATTATTCATGATTTTACGTAAAGTAGATAGAATACACCATATGTCGCCACCCTTAGATATACCAAACCTGCCCACTGGTAATTCATTTGTTTGGAATGCCTAATTGTTTGTTATTTTTTCAAAGCTACCTTCGATTTTGGTTTATTTTCTAACGAATTGAATTCAAGTTGAAATAATGCAATAATGTTCCATGTGTTAATAAATTTAAAAATAAATAAAAAAAATGATGTTTTCTAGTTTTATTTCTAATATAATTCTAAATTGATGCATTGTTAATTAATTTATGATATAAAAAAGCATGTAATCTTTAATACTTTCTTATTGTCGTTATATAAAGAAAATATCAATAGGTGGGCCAACTGAAATGGGAAGGGGCTCGTATATTCCGAAAATCAACTGAAAAAGTATTCAAATTAATTATTGTAAGTTCAATAGATTTATCACACTGATTATTGCAATCTAATTTAAATGATCTTAATTAATTTTTAAATTTAACTATGTCATAACCTGTAATATGTTTGTAGTATATTCTGTACAAATATTGATGCCAATGGATATATAATAACTATATGAAATTGATTCTGCCTTAAAATAATTCGATTTAATAAAAGTAACTAGATTTTAGTAATATTTTAGTTCAACGGTATCGGCACCAGAGTTTAGTGAATTTTAATGGTCTCTTCTTTAGATACCTATACAGCTAATGGGTAAACGCGCCAAAAATTTAAAATTGACATTCAGTGGTCTCTTCCTTAGATATTATACAGCTAACGAATAAAGGCTCCAAATACCGTATGTTTTTTTATTTGCTTGAAAAAAAAAAGATTAAGAACGGGAAATAATATATACAGGTTGTCCCGAAATTAGATGGTCATATTTTAACAGCGTAATCTACATCCTAAAATAGGAGTAAAAGTTCATATAAACATAGGTCCGAAAAGGTTTTGTTTTCGAGATACAGGGTGTTACAAGTGAAGACCTGATAGCACATTTTTGTTAATATTTTCTAAAATTTCTTTGGTCACCGGTTTTCCGAAATTAAGAAAAAAATAAAATTTCTGATTCCACAGGCCAACTAATTATTGTTTACACTTTGGAATAAGATTACATCAACTTATCTTGAAATTTTCAAATGCTTTTCTCTTAAAAATGGTGCGTCCTAGCGAGATGCAACAAAAGTAGCTTTATTATAAAGAAAACATTAGTTTTCCAAATTTTATAGTCAAAAATGTTAAAAACTGTCAACAAAAATAAACTTGGGGCAGTTTAACCCTTAGCCCCCCTAATTTACCCAATTATGAAGATTAGGGTGCTTCAAAAAAAATTTTTTTTTCGCTCTTACCCTCTCAAATGTTTCTATTTAATATAAAAAAAATCCTCACCAAATTTGGGCGTTCCAGCTCAACTCTAAGAGGTCGCTGTTTTAATTTTAGTTTCCCATTTAATTAACATGGGGAAAAATAATTTAATGTTTGGAATTTTATATCTCTGTTTTAAAGTAACTTATGGTAATGATCATTGCAGTTTCTTATATAAAATTTGACGCTCTACAAAAAAAAATTTTTTAAAATTTTTTTTTTTGTTTCTAAATTATTTAAAAATCTATTGACTTATAAGTTCACGCCTTTAATTGAAAAAAATATTCTGAGCCTGTAGAGCAAGAAAAAGGAAAATAAAAATTTGAAAAACTTTTTCATCGAACTTTTTTTATGGATTGTATGCAGACTAAGGGGCTTCAAAAAAAATTTTTTTTACGAAATTTTTTGGGTACTCCATTTTGCCCGTCCATCCCACCCCTGCTGCCTTGTTTTGCCCCCTTTCACCACCCGTCTGTTAATTTTACAATAAAATTTAAAAAACCAGAAAATTTGATGTTGATCAAACTTTGACCTCGAATAACTCTAGAAGAAATCAATTTAACGAAAAATCATAAGAGACCTTTTTTGTAGAGCGTCAAATTTTATATAAGAAACTGCAATGATCAATGATCATAAGTTACTTTGAAACAGATATATAAAATTCCAAACATTAAATTATTTTTCCCCATGTTAATTAAATGGGAAACTAAAATAAAACAGCGACCTCTTAGAGTTGAGCTGGAACGCCCATATTTGGTGAGGATTTTTTTATATTAAATAGAAACATTTGAGAGGGTAAGAGCGAAAAAAAATATTTTTTTTTAAGCACCCTAATGAAGATCAAAAACTGAGTCCATTAAATAGAGCACAAAAATGTAAGCATTTGTACAAAATTTTACTTAGTTATATCTTTAAACGTTTAGAAAATATTTACAAAAGTGTGTCATCTGGACTTAACTTTGAACACCCTGTATCTCGGAAAAGAAACGTTTTCGGACCTAATCTATATAAACTTTTACTCCCATTTTAGGATGTAGATAACGCTGCTAAAATATGACCGTCTAATTTCGGGACACCCTGTATATACATTAGGAAAAAAATATATATATTTTCATTTTGAAAGGATATGGTCATAAAATAGGCACACAATATGTGATTAAGATTTGATGAATTACTAATCATTATGGAATGCATAAAAACAATTTCGGTCTTTGTTTGTATAAAGCTTTTTCCAATACATCCAGGGTACTTGCACCATTCTCTGATTTTGCCAATGCCCCCAGTGTTCAAGTTTATCGGTTCTAACTTCCTGAATTGGGAAATCTGTGGTGGGACCACGATGCTTTTTCGCTTGTAGCTCACCTTCAATCGGTAGTTTTGGTCGACCTCTTGGTTTAATTAGGCATTCAGCAATAGCAATTTAAGATTCATCAAAGCCAACGGGTCATTTGGATGTGTTCGCCTCCCAAAGAATCCAAGAATTGACACATGCAAGATCGATTAGGTGAAAAAATATTCGCATATTCGCTCCGTGCACGACAGCAGCGCCAATTCGTTTTGGTACTTATGGACTATTTCTGCGTATACTGCATACCTCCATGGTATACTGACAAATACAATTTTTAATAGAATTCGTAATTAAAAAGTATATATGTTAGTTTTAATAAAAGTATATGGATTTGTAAAACAAGTAAAACATTAATTTATTATTATTATATATTTTTATCGCTTAAATTGAAGAAAATTATGAATAATCAATAAAAATCAATAATAAAATATAGGCAGGCAACAGTATATTTACTGGAAAATGTATGAGAAGTTGCCTAAGATAAGTTGTCATTGAAGAATTAGCCTATTCTGTCAAAATAAAAAAATACCATTTAATAATAGCGTGAAGTTAAAATGTATAAAAAAAGGATCGTTATTTATATTTTCATTTTTGTTCGAAAGAAAACATAGAATGAATGATTAAAACTGGTTTCCCATCAGTAAGTCACGAAATTGCATTCCAGCCACATATAATAATCAAAGGCAGAAATCTTGAAATCTAGTCCTTGCTGAATGAACATTTAAGAATAAAGGGATATTAAAGACCATCGTAAAATGATAATTTATTGTTTATTTAAAACCTTTCGAGTTTCTTTCCAGCATTACTGTTATTATTACAAAAATAAAGGTAATTTTTCATCTTATTGTACACCTATCCATTTATTTATTTATTTGATGTAATTTCCACTTTGCTACTGAAATTTTTTATATAAGTTTCATTGTTTTTTTTTGCTAGTATTTGTACAATTTTCAACACAGCAACTCCGGTTGCTTATTGTATTGTGTTTACCTCCTTTTTTGAAAAAAAGTAAAATGTATACGTGTATTTGATATGCCAAAATTACAAAATATCGCCCTAAAATGCACGAATTATCCACAGCTAGCGCTAGTATCGCTTTTGCTTCCCTTTCCATGACTTCGCACGGAGCGAATACCACTTCTTTTATCGTAATTTTGGCTCCTCCCATATATTGGTTATAAATGGAAACCGCCTTGGGAGGGACGTGGTATAGTTATATGTCTTATCTTTTTTGCTAAATCGTTGCACCTCACTGATAGGAGTACTACCCGAGAATAACGATCAAGGAGAAGCGACAGTAGCTGTCGGTGCCTTTGATATCGGATGTACCTTTTTCACAGCATGACTTTGATTGATACACAACTTAGCACGCTGAGAAAACATGCTTATTTTCTACACTAAGCGAAATAGTTTGGCAAATTATGTAATAATTAATTATTTATTATAAAAGTAAAAGATGTTTATGATTTTATAATTTATCTATAAAATTTGTTCAAAATTTGGTTTATTTATTGTTAAAAATGTAATAAAAGCCCCATATTTAAATTAAATTACCTTTTCTTTAAGTAAAAATAAGGCAAATAAAATTAAGGGTGCCAAAAAAAAATTAGGTAACAATTAAAAAGACATTAAGTTTGAGATATTTAACTAAATATTTGCAATGTGCTTATATTTTCAAAAACTTTTAGATTTAAAAAGTACTTACATATTTTTAGAATTTCTGGATTTATATTATATTAAAAGGAATTTCAAGTTTATCACTCATTTCTGTATAAACAAGTGTTTTCTCGCCAAGTTAAGACAGATGTCATTTAAGGTTTATGTATTTAGAGTTAAATACCTGGCCTGGCTATCACCCAGACAATACAAATATGTCCATTGGACGTCCATTCGATATACAATTTTGGATGTCTAGACGTCCAAGAATGAGTTTTTTCTGGACTTCCGACATCCAATAGACGTCCAGTGAAGTATACAAATGGCACACTTTTGACCATTCAGAGGACGTTCAATTCTGGAATATTTTGGACATCGAATACTGAACATTCAAAAAACGTCCAGGATTATATTTCCATTGAGACCACATCCCCACTTTTTTTACAGAACCGCAACTTACCACACACTATTTTATATTATTAATAATTTGTTTATTATTTTCGCAAACCGCTATACACCATTTATTTTTTTTGTGTTAAAAATCGCTTGACCTGAGCAGGCATCAAACTCACGATACATCCATTATCGTTTTACCCTTTCAATCGCTAGACGAGCTCGACCAAGGAACCACTTGAAAACTATTTACTAGATACAGTTATAATTGAATAAGATTTCAAACTTCCGCTGATAGAATGAAATGCAATAAAATCAATTTGTCAATTTTTAATGACCAGTTATATTAAAAAAAAAAGTATATATTATAGATGAGTATTATCTGGTAGGCTTAATAAATAATGACCTAAGATGGACGTCCAATGGACGTCAAAATACTACTAAACTTAAAATTAAGTCCAAAAACAGACGTTCTCTGGGTATCAATATTCAGCTGTCAATTTAATTATCATAAACGGACGTACACGGATGCCCGGATATGGACGTCCTGACCCTCAAATAGATCTAAAGTGGACGTACATTGGACTATATGTGCTGTCTGGGCATAGACGAATTTTTTGAAATATAACTTATTTAAGTATGTACCAATATTTCCAAAATCAATAAATGTAAATATGAATGGGCAAAACATCTTTATATTGACATAATTGTACCTTACAATTTAGCCATAATAAAGGGATTTGGTCCATTTTGACCAATCCTAATTGAAACACGCGGATTTATTATATTTTTTTAAATATAATTTCAAAATAAAATAAACAAAATCTCCAGTTCATTGTTTATTAAATTTATTTAAAAGAAGAAAACATATATTTCACAAAATACAATACCTACATATGAAAAATAAAATGTCAAAAATGATTAAATCATTATACTTAATATTTATGCATGTGATAAAATTCTTAGTTTCCTAGTAACTTTTTTGGCACATTTTATATCTGCATTAGAATACCTAAGTGTAAAAATCTTCATCTTATTACTACACAAAACAAACACCAAAAATATCACTTAACATTGCTCACGTACTAAACACAACTTGGACTGACTTTGACAGATAACATCATTTTGAGTGATACACAACTTATTTTCGCACATGCGCGTTACAAAACGGTACACTAAAAACACCAAGCTGGGGCCCTATCCTCGGCTATCGTTTTCTAAAAAAACGTATACGCTTTAGCAACATACGAGCTATTCGCTATTCTCGACATTCGTTTTAAAAGCGTGTACGCTTTTAAAACGGGTGTTTTACAGCGAGCGGAATTTTTCACACGTTTTTGATAAAACGTGCATGTTTCCAAGGATTTAGTCAATGTCACTTATATGTCACTTTTAGGACGATTAATAATATTGATTGATTTTAACAAATTCTAGGTAAACTACTTTTTATTAATACCTACAAAATTATCTAATTTCTTATAAATATGGTTTGCAGTACTAAAGAAGTCCATTAGCTGAGAATTTCTTTCAATTATATTATCAATAATTGTACAATTATTAGAAAACTTAGAAGATAAGAATCCTTAAAGATTCAGACTTGCAGAGGCAGAATCCAGTTTTTGATTTTAACTGATATTGAATGAATATTTTTTATATCTGACCGTGTAAGAATTTAATTATTAATTCATGTATGTTTTATTTACAAATGTTAATTTGCTTGCGGTTCAAAGCTCTTCTGTATCACACGTTGTGTCCAGAAATTTTTACAATTTTGTAAAATTGCCACAAAATATTAAAGAACTGATTAAGATAAGCAAAGTTATTAGTTAAATGAATTTTTTACCATAAAAACTAGGTTTTTATGACGTACGATTTTCCTAGAATTATAGGTTGCATTAACTGCACCCGTATAGCTATTTTTACGCCAACAATTAACGATTCAGATTATCCTGAACATCGATATATATTATGTGATTAGAAAAAATCATCGTTCGACAAATTTACAATTAGGCATTCCAACGACCTGTCCAAATGGCTACCAGTGGGTACTGACAGTTTAGATATGGCAACCCTGTTGTCATGTTGTCATTAACAGGGTCAATGATACATATATGTTATATACATTGCTCAAAGCTGGTCGTTTGCGAGCAGCCATATTGCCTGGCAAATATTTATTAATTTGAATCAGTTTAGCAAAAATGTGTTTCAAAACCAATTTTCAGACTATAGATATTTAAAAAATAATAATTGCGTATATTTTTACTTCAAGGCATAAGCTTATGTTTATTTTAAAAAATAGGGATGATCAATCTATGTAACTATCTATTTCACTCACCTTGTCAAATCACCAGGCCTACAGAGTTGCCATAACTTTGCCACATCATAACCTGTCAAAACCCACTGGTAGTCATTCAGTTTGGAATGCCTAATTGGTTTGTTGTAATTAAATTACATAATTCTTATTCTTTTATGGCCTGCACATTACTTGAATTCAACGACATAGACAGTTTACATTGATGCCAGACATATAATTTGCTTGTTAAAAACGTACACGTCTTAAAAAACGAATACTCATCGAACGTCAGTCAAGAATATAGATTTCAAAAACTACTCGCTTTTCAACCACTCACTTTCGAAAACGGTTCGTTTTTTTAGCGATTGTCGAGGATAGCCGCCCTGTCGCTTCTCCTTGATCGTTATTCTCGGGTACTACCAACATAAGTCGACATCATAGTGACAACTTTGTTATCATACCAACAAGTGACGGATACGGGAACACCATCTACATTTGCTACCTTTTCAATTATAGCACCACGACCACTTTTCTTCATAACCGATTCATTTGGTATTTTCAAGTTTGGTATACGGTCCTATCTTACTGTTCCTTAAAGAAGACAACCTTCTTTATAGAGATAGGTCATAAGCGGGACACTGTTGAACCAGTCATTAGCAAATATTTTATAATTTTAATACCTTGGTACAGTCTTTGTAAGCCGAACTAACTCTTAAATTAGAAAAATTATTTTCAACTATATTACTTTGTGCTCAAGCATAAATTTCATAGTCATATTAGAACCCACTAATACCACTAAGCATAAGAGCTTTATAACCCCATTTACGGGGTTTCTTAGGGTTATATTGTTTAATGTTGGATCTTGCTTTTGTTGGAATTACCTGTTCATCCACAACCATAAATTCCTCTTTAGGAACTTTCAACAATCGCTCACGGAGTTTAGTTAGTATCGGCTTTATTTTGAACAATTTGTTATGTCCATTGTTACCAGCTGGTATAAAATCGTAATTGTTATTGAAATGTAAAAATCTCTTAATTTTTTTAAATTTATTACATGACATTACGTCTGCGATTACGTGTGCTTCAAAACTGTACTTCAATACATCCTTGTAGTAGCTGGTAAATGTGCAATAAACTGCTCCAAATCTTCAATTGTTAGAAGTGGTTTTGTTGGGCATTGTTGGGTGGAGTATAAACATATAAACAATAGATTTTAAAATTTCGGCTGTTATAAAAAACTGAAAAAATTGAATAGGAGAATCCAATACAGTTATTTCTGGAGGCAGGTCCAAATTACTTAAAAATGCAGTGTCATGTGATTCAGTATGAGGAACTACTCCAAAAATTTGATCATCAGAATCTGACATGTCATCCTCACTATTGTAATGTGAGCCATTCCATTATTCAGTCATGCTCTAATCCTCCAAGTCCCTCTCTGTCTTATTTGGCCTTTGAGGCCCAACTTGTCCGATTATCATACATAATTAAACCCCTTAAGACCAAACATATGTGACGACTATGGCGGAGGAGCTTTCGATGACTATTCGAGAAAGAACGGGATAATGTTTCTAGTGTATTGGTGAGAATAGGTGAACTTTTTAGCCCTGGTCAAGCCTTAATATAATATTACAGAAATACGGGGCTATTATATTTATTACCTTACTTTCAAATTGATTTTGAACCCTTTATTTGTGTCAAAAATTAATAATTTCAGGCAACCCTTAATAAAATATATCTGTGTCAAATCTGGCCAGCCTTCGTTATAGTTGCGCGATCAGGAAAGACATTTTCAAGTAATTAATTTAGCCTCAAGTAAATGAATTTAAATTCACCCTCAACCGATAACCAGAACCAAAATTTGTTTACTTTATTTAACGCACACCCCTCATCCATATCCAACAATGCGTTTGGCATGCAGCTCATCCGGAAATGTACGAGGATTTTTTCAACCGGAATATACGACAAAACCGAAAACGGAAGGGTTGTTGGGTTATTGTCGAAACGGAATGATTTTAGATATCGGGGTGCGCGTTAAACTCTTGTACATCCCCCGCAATTCACCCCTTCGCCTTCCGCCCTTCCTCCCTCGGGGCAGATATTTTAAACTATTTCGCGATTAGGTACTTCATTAAGCCGACTGCTACGGTTTAAATACATAATAGATAGGGTTTTGGAATAATGTAAAGTCGGTGTGAAGTTGGGTAAATGTTTCTTTTAATTTTTACAGAAATAACTGTGCCCATACTATGGCTCGTATATTTTTTTCTTAACCTGTATATTTTTTGGTAAAACTTTTCATGCTTGACAAACTGGATGATCTATTTTATTTTATTCTCTACGATCTTTCGAAATCTTACTACGAAATTCAAACTAAAAAAACTGGAATAATAAATGAGTTATTCGTTTTGTTGCAGAACCGTTGCCAACAATATCAAAGCTCGATCGTCCGACTGAATACAGAAATCACCACGCTACGTCAACAACTCGAACAAGCCGGCCGAGAGAATAATCCCGAAGGAATATTGCAGGCGCACGCTGCGGCTTTACAAAGACAGGCCGAGGAGTCTAGGAAACAGTACGAGCGGTGTTTGGACGACGTCGCCAACCAGGTCGTCAGGGCACTGTTAACGCAAAAAGTAGGTTAATAATACTTATTATATAATCTTTGTTGAGATATCTCGACATTTTTCTCAATATGTCATTTAATTTATTTCACCTTGCGTAGTATCTGCATTCTCAAGAAGTGATTACGTCACCCTTTCCTTCTTGACACAACTACCTCTAAAATACAACAGAAGATCGTACGTGATGCTCGAACGTGTTGTAAAAATCTATCTTTATGTGAAACTTCAATAAAAGTATCAGAGATCACAGGTGCATTGAAATTTTAATCATATTTTCTAATAGACAACTTATATCAAACGATTCAGCTTCTAACTGCAGTCCACACCATAAAAATCGATCTAATTTATCATAGGATCCGTTCGGCATTCAGATTTATATGTTAGACTCTCACAATCTTTATTTGAGGAATGAAGCGCAAATGACATCTTCAATTCGGTCACAAAAACAACGATTTCTGTTATTTTTATAACTTTTCTTATTCTTTTCTATTTATTTTTGCAGTTTCTTCATTTCTTCTAGTATTTTTTATTGATATTCTTCTTACTCTTGCAATTTCGTGTTAACCTTTAGTTGTTCTGCTTCTTCAATATCTGTATTAAACTTTTTTCCAAGTATTTCCATTTTTTGAGGATCATAGGATCATATTCTTTAACCTTCATCATTTGTTTCACCCTTTTGTCAATACCTTTGTTTTCCTTTTATTTTAAGGGTTTGAAAGAAGAAGTAAGCTGTCTAAACCATAAAATCCACGAATTGGAAACCCAGAACCAAGCCCTGGCCTCCATGTTGGTCCATCAGCTGCGTAGCGACAGCCCCGATTCCCCCGCCGATTTGGACGCCTTCTCCAAGCAGTGCTTCCTCGACGACAAGCGCCAGAGGAAGATCAGCGACGGCTCTATGGACGCCACGTCACCGCAAACCGGCCTTAACATTAAGCATTGTAATTCGTTTAACTCTGAGGTGCTGGAGGAGAGTCCGGCCGTAGAAAATTGTGATAATGACGCCGTTTCTGAGATCGATAAAAGATTGTCGGCTGATACGGCGAATATCTTAGGTAATTGTCGAATGACCTTGAATTTTAATTTTTTAGTAGTTTGTTTTTGTTAATTTTACTCATTCTATTTATATATTTTTTCTCATATCATGGGGTTAAGTAGTAAAACAACTCAGTGACTATGTTTCAAGCTTTTTTCATTTTAATGTAAATCATTTTAAAAGCAATAAAGACGTTATTAGTATTGTTTCGAAATGAACTTGAATGTATCTAGAAATGACCTAGAATTTATCTCGAATTACCTTGAACTTATCTCGAAATGACTTTAAACTCATCTGGAATGGCCATGAATTTTTCTCGAAATAGCCTTAAACCTATCTAGAAATGACCTTGAATTTATCTTATATATAACTAATTTCGAAATGGCCTTTTCTTAAAATGGTCTTCAGCTTATCTCGCAATATTCTTAAACTTATCTCGAAATGATTTTGAAATGATTTCAAAATAACCTTAAAATTATCTCTAATGGCATTAAATTTATTTTGATATGGTCTTCAACTTATCTCAAAGTGACCTTGAATTGATCTCGAATAACCTTGAACTTATCTCTGATTGATCTTAAACTCATATGAAATGACCTTAAACTTAGATTGAAATAGCCTTGAAAAATATCTCGAAATGACCTTGAATTTATCTCAAAATAATCTTGAACCAATTTAGAAATGGCCTTATCTCGAAATGGTCTTCAACTTATCTCGAATGACTTAAAACTTATCGCGAAATGACCTTGAACTTATCTTGAAATTACTTTTAACTCGTCTGAAATGGCCTTGAACTTATCTAGAAATAACCTTTAACCTATCACGAAACGACCTTGAATATTTTTCAGAGTAACCTTGAACTCATCTCCAAATGATCTTAAACTCATCTCTAATGGCCTTGAATTTATTTTGAAAAATTCTTCAACTTATCTCGAAATGATCTTCAACTTACCTTAAACTGATCTTCAACTTATCTTGAAATGATCTTCAACTAATCCCGAAATGACCTTGAGTTGATCTCGAATGACTTAAAACTTATCGCGAAATGACCTTAAACTTATCTTGAAATTACTTTTAACTCGTCTGAAATGGCCTCGAACTTATCTAGAAATAACCTTTAACCTATTACGAAACGACCTTGAATATTTTTCAGAATAACCTTGAACTCATCTCGAAATGATCTTAAACTCATCTCGAAATGATCTTAAACTCATCTCTAATGGCCTTGAATTTATTTTGAAAAATTCTTCAACTTATCTCGAAATGATCTTCAACTTACCTTAAACTGATCTTCAACTTATCTTGAAATGATCTTCAACTAATCCCGAAATGACCTTGAGTTGATCTCGAATGACTTAAAACTTATCGCGAAATGACCTTAAACTTATCTTGAAATTACTTTTAACTCGTCTGAAATGGCCTCGAACTTATCTAGAAATAACCTTTAACCTATTACGAAACGACCTTGAATATTTTTCAGAATAACCTTGAACTCATCTCGAAATGATCTTAAACTCATCTCGAAATGATCTTAAACTCATCTCTAATGGCCTTGAATTTATTTTGAAAAATTCTTCAACTTATCTCGAAATGATCTTCAACTTACCTTAAACTGATCTTCAACTTATCTTGAAATGATCTTCAACTAATCCCGAAATGACCTTGAGTTGATCTCGAATGACTTAAAACTTATCGCGAAATGACCTTAAACTTATCTTGAAATTACTTTTAACTCGTCTGAAATGGCCTCGAACTTATCTAGAAATAACCTTTAACCTATTACGAAACGACCTTGAATATTTTTCAGAATAACCTTGAACTCATCTCGAAATGATCTTAAACTCATCTCGAAATGATCTTAAACTCATCTCTAATGGCCTTGAATTTATTTTGAAATGTTCTTCAACTTATCTCGAAATGATCTTCAACTTACCTTAAACTGATCTTCAACTTATCTTGAAATGATCTTCAACTTATCTTGAAATGATCTTCAACTCGAAATGACCTTGAATTGATCTCGAATGACTTAAAACTTATCGCAAAATGACCTTGAACTTTTCTCGAAATTACTTTAATGGTCTTGAACTTATCTCGAAATAACCTTGAACTTATCTCGGAATGACCTTTAATTTATAACGAAATAATCTAGAACTAATTTCGAAATGGCCCTATCTCGAAATGTCCTTCAACCTATCTCGAAATGCCCATGAATTTATTTTGAAATGACTTTGAATTTATCTTAAAATAATCTTGAACTAAATTCTAAATGATCTTATCTCGAAATGGCCTTCAATCTCTCGAAATAACCTTGAACTCATCTCGAAATGACCTTAAACTCCTCTGTAATGACCTTGAATTTATTTTATAATGATCTGGAATTTATTTTGAAATTATTTTAAACTCACTTCAAATGGCCTTGAACTTATTTCGAAATAACCTTGATCCTGTGTCGAAATAACCTTGAATTTATCTTAAAATAATCTTGAACTAATTTCTACATAATATTACCTCGAAATGGCCTTCAATCTCTCGAAATAATCTGGAACTCATCTCAAAATGACCTTAAACTCATCTCTAATGATCTTGAATGTGTTTTGAAATGATTTTGAACTTATCTCGAAATGATCTCAAACTCTTCAAACGGCCTTAAACGTATCTCGAAATAGCCTTGAACATATTTCAAAACGACCTTTAATTTATTTTAAAATATTCTTTAACTAGTTTCGAAATGGCCTTCAACCTATCTCGAAATGACCTTGAATTTATTTTGAAATCACCTTAAACTCACTTCAAATGGCCTTGAACTTATCTCGAAATAACCTTTACCCTATGTCGAAATAACTATGAATTTATCTTAAAATAATCTTGAACTAAATTCTAAATGATCTTATCTCGAAATGGCCTTCAATCTCTCGAAATAACCTTGAACTCATCTCGAAATGACCTTAAACTCATCTGTAATGACCTTGAATTTATTTTGAAATAATCTTTAACTTATCTCGAAATGACCTTAACTTACTTCAAATGTCCTTGAACTTATCTCAAAATAGCCTTGACCCGATATCAAAGAGACCTTGAATTTGTCTTAAAATAATCTTAAACTATTTTCGGAATGCCCTTATCTCGAAATGGCCTTAAACGATTCTCGAAATGGCCTTAAACGAATCTCGAAATAACCTTGAACTTATCTAGAAATAACCATAACCTCCAATAACCTTGAATTTATTTTGAAATGACCTTGAACCTATCTAGAACTGACCTTGAACTTATCTCGAAATGGCCATGAAGCTATCTTGAATCATCCTTAAGTTCCCAACTAACACATTTAGTGATTTATGATTAAAAAGTTTTATTAGGTACTTAATAGCTTATAGATAAACGTTTTATTTTATTGCAGTCACAGATATTATTTAGTTTTGAGAACATTTATAAAACTGTTTTATGACTTGATTAACCATTATCTTATAAATGTTCTTACAACTATCTCTAAACAACAATTTAGATACTACAGCATAATGCTTTTGTTAGGTATTTACTAGAGTCTTTCGCAACATCTATGAGATAATATTGCAATACTTTTATAACCGATTTCTTTCAAAACTTCACAACGTTCCCAGGTACCCTTTCAGCACTCTTATAAAAACGTCTTATTAAGGTTCACTATGATTTTTACTTCAAACCATTATAAATCATTAACAGGAGTAAATACATATATAATGGTCGTCTTTCAAATCTGCACAACGTTCTCAGGACTCTTTCTACAGTCTTATAAAGGTTTTATTAAGGTTTCAAACGATTATAAATCATTGACAATAGCAAATTTCTAGTAGTTATCCAAACCAATCTTGACAATTTGTCTGATAAGTCCGCCTATTGTTTGGTTCGCAGATACAAGACTGTCTCTAGAAGACAAAAAACGTCACCAAATCCTAACGAAACTGTGGACGGAACTGAAGGGCACCGAAGTAACGCCCAAACGACTTCTAGAAGCTTTAACCGCCGTAGATTCGGCTTTATGGGTGCCGCCAAAAAGGCCGGTGTCACTCAATTTACACTTGCCAATTTTACATTCGACCAAATACCGCAGATCCAGGCCCGTACTGGCTCAATCGACATCGAAGAGCGAAGAGGAAACTACGGGTAATGAGTCTCCAGAGAGTGGAAATAGAGATGAAGGTTAGTGCCCGTTAATCGACAGTTTATCCATTCAAAACGTTACTGTTTGTTTTAAGGTTATTCGACGATGTCTTCCGATGTTCAAGCCGACGTGACAAGGGGTTCGGGCGATGCGACGTTGCCGCGTCGAGGTTTGGAGGATCTGAAGGAGGCCAGCGACGAAACCGATGTTTCTGATAGTAGATTACTCGTTAGCGACAATAAAGATCCGGATATATTGTACATTCCTCTTAATTTATTGAATCTCAACCAAAGGTAAGTTGTTTGGCGCCCAACGTGGGGCCAAACGATTTTAATATCGAATTTAATTCATTAATATCCCATTAATTATAATAATAATTATTTAAAAGAGGCTTTAACAATGATTTAATCTTCATAACTTTTAAGAAAACTTTTTCGATATTTTTAAAGTATAATTAAGCGCAAAATAAGATGTTACGTTTTTTATTTTAATAAACGTTTATTTTATGTTGTTTTCAGAAATAGTTTTCCTCCCAGCAAAGATATCCTGCCATTTCAGCACATAATGCGGAGTTTCTCGGATTCGCATCTTTGTATTAAAATAACGGCGTCACCGTCGCCTTGCTACTCGTTTAGTTCGCCGATATCTAGCAGTCCGTCGATTTTTTTATTAGACATTACGGAAAAATCCATCAATCCGTTGAGGAGGGCGAGAGGTACTAACACCTTATGGGGTAAGTTATAATATTCCCCACCTTTTTTGTATAAAACTTTTTTTTGTAAACTTAATATTTATTAACTTATTAGTGTTTACATATTTTTAAAATTTGGCGCCCAACGTGGGGCCAATTTTTAAATTTTTATTTCACACAGTTTTTGTATTATTAATATTTAAGCTGCCTTATCGATTCTATAACTATCATTCGTATAGAATTGCGTATACCAGTATTTATAATTCTGCAATTAAAAATTTAGACACAACCATCGATTTAAATAGAAGTATTTGATATGAAAACATGAATTGTTTTTAATAACTTTCCTAATTTCTGTCTTTTCCTGGGCTAGTCTGACTTAGTCTCCGATAACACTGAAGCCTAATCTTGTCCTTTACCCATATTGTCTTAATAATCAGTTTATTACCTTAATAGCTTATACAAGTCCTTGACAAGGTGTTTTATATGTTCTTGGATCAACCTGTACTCTTGGTATGTATCCAAAGGCCAGGCTACTTCTGAATATGCTGCAGAGTCTTTTGTATAAAACGTCAGGTCGTATTTGTAGCATTATTGGATAAATCCAGTCGATTCCCGGTGATTTGTATGGTTCAAATGCAATCTGCCTATCTTCCTTGTTGGATCCTTTACGAGCTTTCATCAAGAACTATTAATTGTAGTACTTCTATATCTGTTTATTTATCATTTGCATTAGTTGTCATTATTACAACACTATTTTCCTGAGTATCTTCCCAGTAATATCCGAGAAACACGCTAAGGCCCTTCTGGCTCTTCGGTCTGCGCATGATTTTTCTGGTCGACGTTTTCGAGTTCTCTACATAGTGCCGTTTTTCCCGTTTGAATCGGACTAGTAATATCCGAGAAACACGCTAAGGCCCTTCTGACTTTTCGTTCTGCGCATAATTTTTCTGTTCGACGTTAAAAGATATTAAATTCTCCCCCCCACTCCCTCGTTTTCCCCGCTCAAATCTGATTAATAATAACCGAGATACGCGCTTATACCCTTCTGGCAATCGCAGGACTTTTCCCTTCAACGTTGATCTGTACCACATTCTCTACATAATATTCTCGTTTAAATCCGACGAATAATGGCCGAGATACACGCTTAGGTCCTTCTGGCATTGCTACTGCGCATGATTTTTCTCTTCAGCGTTAATCTATACCGAGTTGTATACACTCTCCCTTTTTTTCCGTTTGAATCGTACCAGTAATAACGGATATTGAAGCTTAGACCCTTCTGACAATCGCATTATTTTTCTATTCGACGTTAATACAAATTTAATCCCCCACTCCCCCGTTACACGATCCAGCCACGCATTAGGTTAGTTCCCACGGTCTTTAAAAAGTTCCCACTCCCAAGTGTCGGTACTCCTGCTTCCATTGTCAGGCCACCTTATTTAATTTTAATTTTGGGAAGATTATTCTGACTGCTCATTTCCGGGAAATCCGCATCCCGTGTAATAAACAACGAACCCACGGTTAGTAAACTACTACTACTACACTGACACACCTGTCACCCGCAACGACAAACCTTACGTCATTTTCGTTTCAACCGCCAAACAAATCTTCAAAATTGCATCGCCATGAACTAATCGCCATCTCTTTGTTTTCGCCCTTCCCCCAAAAGGGAACACCAACTTGGAATTCTGCCCGGAAGACGCGCGCACGCCCCTATCCTGGTCAAGCGGCGCAGACGATCGGCTCGAATGCACCGCTTGGGATGCTGAGTACATCCAGCACTGGTTGAAACTGGACGAGACACGATCGACGTTGCAGCAGCACCACAGAGACATGTTGGAGCTGGAGTACGATAGAGCTGAATTGGAGGATTGGAGTTTGAGTCTGTCGAACGATGATCTTCGGGAGCAGTGGAAGAAGAACGATGTTAGTACGCCGGGGCAGATTTCTATATCCACTCTGCCGAGTATACAGGAGAATAACGCTTTGGAACTGGAAGAGGATGCTAATGAGTGTTTGTGGAATAATTCCAGGTAGGTTTTTTAATTTTTTTATCTTTTTGTATGTTTTTCTATGTTGCTCTATATTTTTCTATGCTTTTCTATGTCTTTGTACGTTCCTATACCTTTATTTTTGGTAAAAAATGTTGTTATATCAGTCAAATAATTTTCTTCCGTTTCTATACGGTTTTATGTTATTTGTTTTATATATTTTTCCGTTTTCCTAGGTTTTCCTATATTTTTCTATGGTTTTCTGAATTATTGTAGGGTATTGTACGTTTCTGTAGGTTGTACATTTTTTAGTACGTTTTTAGTATATTTTTTAGTACGTTTTTAGTATCATTTTTATACGTTTTTATACGCTTTTATACGCTTTTATACGGTTTTCTTTGTTTTTGTATTTTTTTTTATATTTTTGATTTTATTTGTTTTATATATTGTTATATTCATTCTTCGGTTTTTTGTTTTTGTTTTTCTGTTTTCCTGTTTTCTATGCTTTCTTATTTTTCTTCTACGGTATTGTACGTTTCTGTATGTTTTTTGTTCGTTTTTAAGTACGTTTTTGTACGTTTATTTAGTACGTTTTTTAGTACGTTTTTTAGTACGTTTTTAGTACGTTTTTAGTATCTTTTTTAGTACGTTTTTGTACATTCTTATACCATTATTTTTGGTTAAAAATGTTATTATATCGGGTCAGGCAGATTTTTTCATTTTTTTGCATTTTTATACGATTTTGTTTTGTTTTTCTGTTTTAGGTTTTTCTGTGTTTGGTTTTTCTGATCTCCTATGTTTTTTTTTTACTTTCTATGGTTTTCTGGGTTATTGTAGGGTATTGTACGTTTCTGTGTGTTGTACATTTTTTTAGTACGTTTTTAATATCTTTTTAGTATCTTTTTTAGTACTTTTTTAGTATATTTTTTATTATCTTGTTTAGTATGTTTCTATACCTTTATTTTTGGTTAAAAATGTTACATCAGTCAGATAGATTTTTTTATTTTTTTTTGTTTTTATACGATTTTGTTTTTATTTTTATATATTTATTTTTTTGTTTTTTCTGTTCTTGTTTTCTGTTTTCTTGTGGTTTTCTACGTTTTTCTATATTTTTCTGTTTTCCAGCTTTTCCAAGTATATCTGTATTTTTTCTATGGCTTTCTATTTTTTTTTGTATGGTATTGTAAGCTTCTGTATGTTTCTTATACATTTTTTATTACGTTTTTAGTACGTTCTTAGTATCTTTTTTTAGTACGTCTGTACCTTCTTATATCTTTATTTTTGGTTAAAAATGTTGTATCGGCCCAGGCAGGTTTTTTATTTTTTTGCGATTTTATGTTTTTGTTTTATATTTTTTTCTCCTTTTCAATGTTTTCCAATGGTTTTCTAGGTTTTGGTAGGGTATTGTACGTTCATGTATGTTTTATGTACAATTTTTGTACGTTTTTAGTGTCTTTTAGTACGTTTTTAGTATCTATTTAGTACGTTTTTAATATGTTTTTGTACGTTTCTATACTTTTATTTTTGGTTAAAAATGTTATATCGGTCAGGTTTTTATTTTTTTGTTTTATATATTTTTCTGTTTTTGGTATTTCTGTTTTTTATGGTTTTCTACGCATCTCTACATTTTTTTTGTATGTTTTTCTATATTCTCTGTTTTCCTGCTGTTTCAAGTTTTTCTGTGGTTTTTCTGTTTTTTATTTTTTTGTACGGTATTGTAAGTTTCTGTTTTTTTTAGTACGTTTTTAGTATCTTTTTTAATGCGTTTTTGTACGTTCTTATACCTTTATTTTTGATTAAAAATGTTATATCTGTTATTTAATTCCTTCCTTCACTTTCTATAGTTACATGATGGACAAAGAAGGTAGGGAACTGGTCACGCTGCTGATGGACGCACCGAACGGTGAGAAACATTGGCCGTACGCCATTTCCAGCATCGTCCAGCAACAGATATCGCCAGACAACAGCTGGTCGAGCGGAGGTTCGGATTGCTGTAACTCGCACGAGCCCGAAACTTGCTCCAAACGGTCATCGGTGGCTTTAAGCGGCTCCAGTGACGATACGGGGGAACTTCCCGCGGTCGGGACCGATTTCACTAGGGATTTTTATAGGTGAGTGTATAAATAACCGTTACAATAATAGCGATTAATACTGAACATTTTAATCTCTTTTAGTACGTATTTAATACATGTTTAAATACTTTTTAAGCACGTTTTAAATACGATTGTAATATTTTTTAATACGTCTTTTAGTACACTTTTAGAATGTTTTTAGTACTTTTGTCAGTACCGTTTTTTAGTACGTATTTGTACGTTCTTAGTACATCTTAATACGTATTTTAGTACATTTTTTGTTGTTTTCAGTACGTTTGTTAGTACCGTTTTAAGTACATTATTAGTACATTTTTTTAGTACGTTTATATACGTTTGTTAGTACCGGTTTTAAGTACATATTTATACGTTTGTTAGTACCAGTTTTAAGTACATCTTTTAGTACGCTTTTAGTACGTTTTTAATACGTTTGTCTGTACCGTTTTTAAGTAAATTTTTTAATTCTATTTTTTAGTATGTTTTGTACTTTTTAGTACGTTTTTGTTCTTTTTAATACGTTTTAGTACGTTTTTAATACTTGTTTAAGACGTTTTTAAATACATTTTTTAGTACGTTCTGAATTTGTTTTTAGTACGTTTGTCAGTACTGTTTTTAAGTACAATTTTTAGTACGGCTTTATACGTTTTTAGTACGTCTTTATACGTTTTTAGTACATCTTAATACGTTTTTTTGTACGCTTTTATTACGTTTTCTGGGATGTTTTCAATACGTTTGTTAGTATTGTTAAGTACATTTTTTAGTACGTTCTGAATTTGTTTTTAGTACGTTTGTCAGTACTGTTTTTAAGTACAATTTTTAGTACGGCTTTATACGTTTTTAGTACGTCTTTATACGTTTTTAGTACATCTTAATACGTTTTTTTGTACGCTTTTATTACGTTTTCTGGGATGTTTTCAATACGTTTGTTAGTATTGTTAAGTACATTTTTTAGTACGTTTCTGTACATTCATTATTTAATAAGTTTTTGTTAATACATTATTACTCCTCTGAACACAATGAAACCCCATTTATAGGAATATCTCAAGTCCAATCATTGCCTACTTCTTTTTAGTTCAATAATGTCATCCTATCTGTATGGAAAATCACATCTAATTCTGTTAAGTTTGTTATTACTGTTTTTAGATACATCTTTTAAGTATGTTTTTAATATATTTTTAATACGTTTTTAAAACGATTTTAATACTTTGTAATACGCTTTTAGAATGTTTTTAGTACTTTTGCTAGTACCGTTTTTTAGTACGTATTTGTATTTTTTTAGTACATTTTTATACGTATTTTAGTAGGTTTTTTAAGTACATTTTTTAGTACGTTTATATACGTTTGTTAGTAGCAGTTTTAAGTACATTTGTATACGTTTGTTAGTACCAGCTTTAAGTACATCTTTTAGTACATTTAATACGTTTTTTAGTACGCTTTTAGTACGTTTGTCAGTACCGTTTTTTGGCATTTTTGAAGTACATTTTTTAGTAGGTTTTGTACTTTTTAATACGTTTTTAATACGTGTTTAACACGTCTTTAATAAGTTTTTAATACTTTTTTAATACATTTTTTAGTACGCGTTTAGTACGTTTTTAATTTGTTTTTAGTACGTTTGTTAGTAGCTTTTTTAAGTACAATTTTTAGTACGTTTTTTAGTACATCGTAATACATTTTTTGTACGCTTTTATTACGTTTTCTGGGATGTTTTCAATACGTTTGTTAGTATTATTAAGTACATTTTTAGTACGTTTTTTGTACGTACATTATTTAGTAAGTTTTTGTACGTACATCTTTTAGTATGTTTGTACGTTTATTAATACATTATTACTCCTCTGAACAATGAAAATCCATTTTATAGTGAATTTTTAGGAATATCTCAAGTCCAATCGTTGTCTACTTTTTTTTAGTTCAAAATGAAAATTTCTTTTCCAGATTAGTAAAATTCGAAAGCACCAAAAGCCTCGCGTCGACGTCGTCGCGAAGCCTAGGCGGCTGTCTGAGCGACACCGGCGACAGGGAGACCACGCTACAAAACGTCCTGACGTTCATAGCCGAACAACAAAAATACGTTCACTATAGAGAACCGACGACGAGGCCCTGCTCGGCCAACGAACACACCAAAGATTTCAACATCGAGGGCCCGCCTCAGCACTTGGACGATATCAAGAACAGCGACAGCGATTACAGCATACCGAAGAGCGACAACGAGAATTACGTGACGCTGAAGCAGTTGTGCGAGGAGTACTGCTTGAAGGAGAAAGAGAAGGAGGAGATCGTCAAAGTAAGTACCTCGATAAGTGATGTTGACAGTATGCTAATTAACTAGCGCTATTAGTGTTGTCATTTTCTGGTAGGTTTTTAATACGTTTTTAATACATTTTTAATACCTTTTTAATACCTTTTTAATACCTTTTTAATACCTTTTTAATACCTTGTAATACCTTTTTAATACCTTTTTAATACCTTTTTAATACCTTTTTAATACCTTTTTAATACCTTTTTAATATCTTTTTAATACCTTTTTAATACCTTTTTAATATCTTTTTAATACCTTTTTAATACCTTTTTAATACCTTTTTAATACCTTTTTAATACCTTTTTAATACCTTTTTAATACCTTTTTAATACCTTTTTAATACCTTTTTAATACCTTTTTAATACCTTTTTAATGCCTTTTTAATGCCTTTTTAATACCTTTTTAATACCTTTTTAATACCCTTTTAATACCTTTTTAATACCTTTTTAATGCCTTTTTAATACCTTTTTAATACCTTTTTAATACGTTTTTAATGCCTTTTTAATACGTTTTTAATACGTTTCTAATACGTTTTTAATACGTTTTAAATATGTTTTTAATACGTTTTTTAATACGTTTTAATACGTTTTAATACGTTTTAATACGTTTTAATACGTCTTTAGTACGTTTTTATTAGTTTTTAATACGTTTTTTAATGCGTTTTAATAGGTTTTGACAGGTTTTTAATACTTTTTACGTTTTTAATACGTTGTACATTTTTAATACGTTTTAAATACGTTTTTTGATGCGTTTTAATAGGTTTTGTTACCTACTTTTTGATTTCTACGATGTAAATTGTACTTAAGAGGTGATTTAGCTCAAATTGCTGGTACTGCGTGGATTCATAAATTGGCCAGGGACAAATAAAATCAGACTAGTTTGGCCTGTTCGCGGGCCAAAGTCTACTTTACGATAAAATAAAAGATACTATAATACGATAACGACAGAAATGTTGAGCGCCACCAAGTTTTTGAGTAACTTGGAAAACTTATCTGATTTTATATGCCCTGTTTAATTGAGTCAGTCTCTGGTACCTAAAGTTATCTGTTATGAGCTCAGGCAAATAAAAGAAAGAGAAAATTTAATACATGCAATTACACATTCCATGTGGCATTATATAGCAGTACTTCCCTCTTAAATCGTCTCCTGGGTAGATAAAGTCTGTCCGATACTTTGAAGGTACTTGGAGCTATGTCGAGACTTGGAGATATGTCCAAACTTGGTGCTACATGGAGCTGTTTCAGAGCTGAACAAAATATAACATATTTATAAGGCCAAAATAAGTTAAGAGCCATAGATTTCTGTTTAAATTGTATTTCGAGACTGACTTGTAATTCAATTATTTAATTGCCTCCCCGCGTATATATCAAAGAACGCTTAAAAATATTATTAGGTAGGGTAGCTATAATCTATATAAAATAAAACAATAATAATAACCGGCACTCGTCGACATGATGGTAATTTAAAAAAAGCACATGGCCGATCCTTCGGTCTTCCAACTAAATCCAGCAAAGCGTTAAAATATAAGTTGAAAAAAACATTACCTGACAATTAATGCCAACGGTAACACACAATAAGCACATATAAAAGACAAGATAATTATGGAAATTTACTCATAATAACCACAAACTAGTAGATTATTTGTCGGCACAACACTACCACATAGTTCGATAAGCCAAAAGGACGGACCAGGCAACAGCAGCCAGTTTTATAGTTCACCAGCGTGAATGTAGAAGAAAATGATTGACCGTCGCGCAAGCCGTGCTTTTCCAATCCAGAGCGAGCGAATTACGAGGGATTATGGAGAAATTGTTGTTAAAAATAAATTTGAAATTAATTTAAAATTAACGGTTTTTAACAGGTTTTTAATACGTTTTTAGTATGTTTATTAATACAGTTTTTAAGTGCATTTTTTAGTACCTTATTCCACGTTATTAGTACGCTTTTAATACATCTAAAACGTTTTTAATATTTCTATTAGTACGCTTTTAGTACGTAGTACCATTTTTTGATACGTTTTTAATGTTTGTTATTGCCGTTTTAAAATACATTTTTATAAGTTTGTTAGTACAGTTCTTAAGTACATTGTTCTAATACGTTTCGTACGGTTTTAATATATTTTAAATACGTTTTAAATACGTTTTAAATACGTTTTAAATACGTTTTAAATGCGTTTTAAATACGTTTTAAATACGTTTTAAATACGTTTTAAATACGTTTTAAATACGTTTTAAATACGTTTTAAATACGTTTTAAATACGTTTTAAATACGTTTTAAATACGTTTTAAATACGTTTTAAATACGTTTTAAATACGTTTTAAATACGTTTTAAATACGTTTTAAATACGTTTTAAATACGTTTTAAATACGTTTTAAATACGTTTTAAATACGTTTTAAATACGTTTTAAATACGATTTAAATACGTTTTTAATACGTTTTAAATACTTTTTTAATACGATTTTGATACATTTTTAATACATTTTTTCAATACGATTTTAGTACGTCTGTTAGTACACTTTTAGAATATTTTTAGTACTTTTGTTAGTACCGTTTTTAATACGTTTTTTGGTATGTTTTTAGTACTTTTTTTAGTACCGTTTTAAAGTACATTTTTTAGTACGTTTATATATGTTTGTTAGTACCGGTTTCAAGTACATTTTTATACGTTTGTTAGTACCACTTTTAAGTACATCTTTTAGTACGTTTTTGTATGTTTTTTAGTATGCTTTTAGTACATTTGTAAGTACGTTTTTGTACTTTTTAGTACGTTTTTGCTCTTTTTAGTACGATTTTGTACTTTTTAATTCGTTTTTAAAACGTAACACGTTTTTAATAAGTTTTTTAATGCGCTTTTAGTACTTCTTTTAGTACGCTTTTAGAATGTTTTTAGTACTTTTGTTAGTACCGTTTTTTAGTACCTATTTGTACGTTTTTAGTACATCTTAATATGTATTACGTATTTTAGTACGTTTTTTGGTATGTTTATAGTACGTTTGTTAGTACAGTTTTTAAGTACATTTTTTAGTACGTTTATATACGTTTGTTAGTACCGGTTTTAAGTACATTTTTGTACGTTTGTTAGTACCAGTTTTAAGTACATCTTTTAGTACATTTTTATACGTTTTCCAGTACGCTTTTAGTACGTTTGTCAGTACATTTTGAAGTACATTTTTTAGAACGTTTTTGTACTTTTTAGCACGTTTTTGTATTTTTTAATAAATTTTTTGGGATGTTTTTAGTACGTTTGTTAGTCTAGTTTTAAGTACATTTTTTAGTACGTTTTTGTACGTACATCTTTTAGTACAGGTTTGTACTAAATAGAAAAAATATGCTTCCTAGTCAGAGTCACAAATCATATTTTCTGAGTTCTAAGTGAAAAATATCTATTTTTCGGAGATAAAAGTAAAAAAGTATTTTCTGAGTTTTAAATCGAAAAATTTGTTATTTAGAGATACAATTATTCTAAAAAATAAAAATGTTCTGAATCAAAAGATAGTATTTTCTAAGTTTTATCTCGAAAAAATATAGTATTCGGATATACAAATACAAAATATGTTTTCCGAGTTCTAAGTCTAAAAAAAAATATAATATTTGGAGTCACAAGTTAGAAAAATATATTTTTTTGAGTGCTAACTCGAAAACATATTTTTCCGAGTCAGAATCGAGAAAAATCATATTTTCTAAATTTTAAGTACACAAAATATATTATTAAGTCACAAGTAAAAAAAAAATCGTATTTTCTGAGTTCCAAGTCGAAAATATTTATTATGCGGAGATACACAAGTAAAAGAATCTTTTTTCTGAGTTCTAAGTCTAAAAATCTGTTATTCGGAGATCCAAGTGAAAAAAAAATTGTATTTTCTAAGTTCTATGTCGCCCAGCTTGGAAGATATTTTAATTAATCTCCCACCAGTGTCATCCTATCTTTATGGCAAAACTTGTTTAATTTTATCTCGCAAATTTTTTTTAAGTTATAAAATTTCTGATCTTTTTGCTTCGAAATTTTTTACAAATTTGGCGCTAAACGTGAAGGAATTTTATTTTAGTTTAGTGTTAGTAATATTACGTACTGGTTTTTGAGAATTTTATCTTTTTTGAGTTCAAAATGTCATTTATTTAAAAAAAATTGGCGCCCAACGTGGTAAAATTCGTTTTAAGTATCTCCCGGTTAATTCTATCGTTATTATTATTATTAGGACAACCGGGACATCAAAGAGAACATCAAACACGCCGAAGAGGTTTGTCTGGTGACCCCCATAGACTTGGAGAGCGAGAATTGCTCCAACATAACCGAACAACCGGTCGACATATGCAGCAGTGTATCGGTCGAAATAACCTCGACCGAATACCAAAGCTGCGTATCGAAAACCGGCAACGCTGTCGAAGAAACGGACGAAAAAAGTGATACAATAATTAGTGACTTAACGAAATCTAGTGATACGACTTTTAGTGATACGAACAATTGCGAATCGTTGACTTCCAGTGTTAGTACGCCGGATACGGTCGTGTCGAAGATACCGAAACGGAAGACGCAGCAATCCAGGATACCGATCAGTCCTGCGCGAGTGATTGCCGTCAACAACAATAACAACAATCAGAATCATCATAATAATAACAATAAGGAGAACTTGAAGGAGACGAAATTACCAAAGAGCAAGATACCGCACAAAAATGGCAAGCCGAAACAAAAGGTAAGATATGTGCGAATTTTTTGACAGATGACAGGTTAACAAAATTATATACAGACACAAGTCAAAAAAAATCATATTTTATAAGTTCTATGTCGGAAAAGTATTTTTTGCATCAAAAGTCATATTTTCTGAGTCTAAGTGGAAAAATATTTTATTAAGTTCTTAATCTAAAAAATATGTTTATGAGTAAGAAATAAGAAAAATCATATTTTCTGAGGTCTTAGTGGAAAAAAAAATCTATTATTAGGAATCACAAGTCAGATAAAACACTTTCTAAGTTCTTAGTCTAGAAAATATGTTTTTCTGGGTAATAAATAAGAAAAATATATTCTGAGCCATTCAACATGGCAAAAAAAACATTTTCTGAGTTCGAAGTCAAAAAAAATATGTTTTTCTGCGACAGAAATAAGAAAAATCATATTTTCTGAGGTCTAAGTGGAAAAAATCTTGTTAATTTCAGCAAAAAATAGTCCACGTCCAGCAAAACAACTCGCCTCAACACATAGTAACGTCCGAGAAGTTGCCGCAGAGTACGTCCGGCATACTGAGTAACATAATCGAAGGACCACCTCATAGAGCTGTCAGTTTCCACGAGAGGGCCACGTCAAAGGACGTCATCGACGAGTTGAATCGCATGATCAAGAGCGGCGACGACTTAGTACTGGGACAAGATGGCGCGCAGGATAACGGAGGCAAGCTGGATCAAGCGTGCAGGAGTACCGGTTGGGTGCACGTCGAAAAAGATATAGATCTGGCCGATCCAAAGGTAAGATTTTTAGATTTTTATAATCTTAATTATTTTAATCTCTTCTACTATGGTTGCCAAAAAATCCCGCATAAAATTAAACCCACAAAATTAATATCTTTCACATAAAATCAATCCTAGAAAAATGATCCCACATAAAATCGACCCAACATAAAAATCCCACATAAAAATCAAATTTATCCCACAAAATCAAGTCCATATAAAATCGGTTCTGCATAACAATCGATCCCATAAAACCGATCTCATATAAAATCGACCTTGTATAAAACCGATCCCACATAAAAATCAATCAATACCATATGCAGATAATTCTTACATAAATCAATCCCACATAAAAAACAACGCAGACATGTAACCCAAAATTAAAGCAATCCCACAAAACGAGTCCACATAAAAGTGAATCATATAAAACATTAATCCCACATAAAATCATGTTCATCTCAAATCGATTCTGCATAAAAATCGTTCTCATATAAAAACGACTTCAATAAAACCGATCCCACATAAAAATCACTACCACATACAAATTAATTTCACATAAATCAATCACATAAAAATCAAACTCATAATAAAAGCAATCTCACAAAATGATCCAATCTAAAAGTCAAATAATGCAAAAAATTGATCTCATATAAAATCAAGTCATCTAAAATCGATTCTATATAAAAATTGATCTCATAAAATCGACCCCACATAAAAATCATCACCACTTACAAATTAATCTCGCATATAAAGTAATCCCGCATCAAAATTAATGCGATAATAAAAACAATCTTTCATTAAATATATCCCACATAAAATCAATCCAATAAATATAATCCCACATAAAATTTAATCCTGTACGAAATCGGTCCTACATAAAATCAATTATACCTAAAAAAAATCGATCCCACATAAAAACTATCCCACATAAAAATAAATTCATCACAAAAATCTAATCCATAATAAAAGCAATCCCACAAAAGGATTCCACATAAAGTTATTTACTAGAAAAAATGATCATACAAAATTAAGTCATCCAAAAATAGATTCTACATAAAAATTGATCCCATAAAACTACATAAAAATTAATGCCACATATAAATCAGTCCCACATAAAATTTAATGCCATAGTAAAAACAATCCTACATAAAATCAAACCCACATAAAATTATTCCAACTATAATCCCACATAAAAGTAAATCCTGTATAAAATCGGTAAAATAAATTCCACCTAAAATTGATTTCACATAAAAACGATCCCGCATAAAAATCAATTCCATGTAACAATAAAACCCACAGTAAAGGTAATCACACATAAAAAATTAATTCCGCATAAAAATCAATCCTGCATAAAATTAATCCCACACAAAATCAATTTCACCTTAAACCGATTGTACATAAAAATCGATCTTATAAAACCAATCACATTTAAAATCGATCACACATTAGAAATAAATCCCACCTAAAAATTAGATTCACAAAAAATCATCACATAAAAATCAATTCCCTAATTAATGCAATCTGACATAAAACCAATCCCACAAAAAGATCTCAAATAAAAGTCTATACTGCATAAAATAAATCTCATAAAATTCCTCCTAAAAGTTAATCCTGCATAAAATCGATCCCACATAAAAATCAATTCCATGTAACAATAAAACCCGTAGTAAAAATAATCACACATAAAATTAATTTTACAAAAAAGTAAATCCTGCATGAAATTAGTCCCACATAAAACCAATTCCACCTTAAACCGATTGTACATAAAAATCGATCTAATAAAACCAATCACATAAATCGACCCCATACAAAATAAATCCAACCTAAAAATTAGGTTCTTAAAAAAATCATCACATAAAAATCATTCCCCTAATTAATGCAATCCGACATAAAACTAATCCCACAAAAAAGAGCTCAAATAAAAGTATATCCTGCATAAAATAAATCCCACAAAACGATCCCACATTAAATTAATTTCACCTGAAATTGTTTCTACATAAAAATCGAACCTATAAAACCGATACCATATAAAATCATTACTACATAAAAATTAGTAACACAAAAATATATCACATCAAAAAATCCCACATAACAACGATCCCGCATAAAAGTAAATCTTGCATAAATCCCAAAAATCTACTCCATATAAAATCGATCCTACATAAAACTATATACATAAAAATTAATCTAAGAATTAGAGCAATCGCACAAAATCATCCTAATGATCCCACATAAAAGTTAAACCTGCACAAAACCGATCCTATATAAAATCGATCCTACATAAAAATTATAATATAAAATCAATTCCACATAAAAAATCCCTCCTAAAATTGATTCCACATAAAAATCAAACCTATAAAACCGATTCTTACATAAAAATCAGTAACACAAAATATATCTCACATTAAAATCAAGCTCGCAAAAATAAATCTCATAATAAAAACAATCCCACATAAAAGCAATCCTGCAAAAATCCAAAAATCGACTCTATATAAAATCGAACCTACATAACACTAATCTCATAATAATAGCAATCGCAAAAAATTATTCCCACATAAAAGTTAAACCTGCCCAAAACCAATCCTTTTTAAAAACGATCCTACATAAAAGTCAATTTCACATAAAAATCAATCAGACATAAAAATAAATCCCGCAGTAAAATAAATTCCTTATAAAAATCAATCCGGCAGAAAAATAAATTCCACATAATAATCAATCCCACATAAAAGGTAATTGCTCATAAAAATCAATCCCATAATAAAACCAATCCCACATAAAATGATGTGGGGACCTTGTAGGCCATTTAGTTATGTTTCTTTCTCTAAAAGTAATGCCCAAATGTTATCTCTAACTTAAAATTTAAAACAATAATTGCCGAGTGTGGTAAAATTTCGAAATCGGAAATCCATTTTTGATGTAAAAATAAAAATATATAGTCATCGTTCATTCACCATCTACAAACTTCGATTCCCAATTGATCATTATGTAAATATTTTTCATTTACAATGCTAATCGTTTTCTTTTTTCGTTTACTCTAGATACAAAATTATCTTTCGATAAACGCATTTTAGTTTTGTGATAATCCCAAACGAATTAGTCAAATTTCTAAATTCCATTGTCGAGAAAAAATAATAAAAATCGTAAGTACGTTTTTTTAAACATATTTTTATCTTAGTTAAAAATTGTATGAGCGAAATTTTGACTAGTATGCAAACGTCTAATTTTACAAAATTTCCTGATATTTAACGAAAACATAACGATTTTGTTGTGTCGCTTTGCCAAGTCTCGCCCACTCCTTGTTAGCCCTCCGATTCGAGACAAGTTTCCTGTCGTAAATACTCCACGTAAACGATATAATCATGATTGTCGGCGTATTTTCCAGGCTAGAGCCAATCTGCTGGACGTCATGATGGCATCTGTGGGCTCCAGCGATTCATCGCCGACGTCTTCTTGTGGAGGCAGCGTCGCCAGCGACTCCACCGAAGATCCGCCGGATTACGGCCACCTCCACAGGATCCACAAATACCATCGGCAGAAAAAAGGTAAAGTAATTTTGGCCAAGCAGCGCTGATGATGTCCTAAAACAGTTATTATCGATAACGTAATTATTTTTAACTTTTCAAATAGTAGAAAATGTACGGTTTGTTTCCTCAATGAAAACGTTATAATGACACTTGACAAGTTGACAGTTCTGCTGCTTTGACGTGTCTATCTCTCTTATTTTTTACTAACTGTCAAAATATCAGTAATAAACTTATTTAGGATCGTTGTATGGATAAATAACTTTTCTAGGACATCTGTCATATTTAAAAAAGCCATTTTTAGTTGAAAAACAAAATATATTCAATTTTATTTAGACATTTTGAGTTTATGTAGCCGAATATTAATAAATTTAACTCGTTTTCTTTTGCCCACTAATAGCATGTAGATTTTAGTTGAATTTTTATACACAATTTTCCAATAATTGACACCTTAACTGATACGTCAATCTCATTAGTTAACGTGTCATTATTACTGATGGAATTTTAAGAACAGTTTTGTATTGCAGAATTTCTTTTGACAGTTGCCAAGTTTAACATTTGACACTGTGACATTTGACAGTTTGGCATTTGACAGTTTGATATTTAACAGTTCAACATTTAACAATTTGACAGTTTAACAGTTGTCGTTTGAAATTTAACAGTTTTAATAGTTTGACATTGGACTGCTTGACATTTGACAGCTTCATATTTGACAGTTTAACATTTGACAGCTTCATATTTGACAGTTTAACATTTGACAACTTTTTATTTGACATTTTTACATTTGAATTGTGATAGTTTTACATTTGACAGTATGACTTTTAATAGTTTACGCTTGACATAAGATAGTGACATTAAACAGTTTGACATTATACAGTTGGCGTTCGACAGTTGACAGTTTTACTTGGTTTAATTGTGATAGTTTTATATTTGACAGTTTGACATTCGGTAGTTTACATTTTATATTTGATAGTTTTACGTTTGAAATTTGTCAATTTTACGTTTGACAGTTAGTTTGAAATTTAGCAGTTTTACGTTTGAATTGTGATAGTTTACATTATTTGACAGTTTAACATTCGATAGTTTACGTTTTACATTTGATAGTTTTACGTTTGACATTAGATAGTGACATTAGACAGTTTGACATTATACAATTGGCGTTCGACAGTTGACATTTAACAATTTTACGTTTGAATTGTGATAATTTTATATTTGACAGTTTAACATTCGATAGTTTACGTTTTACTTTTGTTAGTTTTACGTTTGACATTTGTCAGTTTTACGTTTAAAAGTTATAAGTTTAAAATTTGACAGTTTTACGTTTGTGAAATTTTGCAAAAAAATGATCTCTATTATTATTATTTATTTAACCTTAAGCTAGTGTCAGTTAAACTGCTTACCAGTTATATAAATGACATTTTGATAGCTTAACATTTGACAGCTAGAAAACAAAATTTATGAAGTTTTGCAAAAAAAGATCTCAATTATATTCGTTTAACCTTTAACTGATTGACAATTTGATTGCTTGACAATTAGATAAATGACATATTGATAGCTTCACATCTGACAGCTTGAGTGCAAAATTTATCAAGTTTTGCAAAACAAGCAAGTAAACGATCTTAATTATCTTGTTTTAACCATTAATTAATTGACAGTTTGACCCAATTGACAGTTTGACAATTATATAAATGACATTTTGACAGCATGACATTTGGTAGCTTGACATTTGGCAGCTTGACATTTAGTAGCTTGACATTTGGCAGGTTGAGTGCATCCTTTATGCAGTTTTGCAAAAAATAAGCAACTAAACTATTCTAATTATCTTGTTTTGCAAAAAAAGATCCCAATTATATTCGTTTAACCCCTAGCTAATTGACAGTTTGATTACTTGACAATTATATAAATGACATATTGACAGCTTCACATTTGACAGCTTAGATGCAAAATTTATGAATTTTTGCAAAAAACAAGCAGGTGCACGTTCTTAATTATCTTGTTTTAACCGTTAGCTAATTGCCAGTTTGACAATTATACAAATGGCATTTTGACAGCTAGACATTTGACAGATGCAGACCAAAACTTATGAAGTTTTGCAAAAAATTCAATTATATTCGTTTAATCGGCAGCCATTTGACAATTATATAAATGACATTTTGACAGCTTGGATGCAAAATTTATGAAGTTTTGCAAAAAAAAACAAGCAAGTAAACGATCTTAATTATCTTGATTTAACTGTTAGTTAATTGACAGTTTGACAGTTATATACATGACATAAATGACATTTTGACAGCTTGACATTTGACATTTTTTTAAAAAACAAGTTATTAACGATTTAGATTATCTTCGAGTTTTCAAGACATTTTGTGGTATGAAAATATAAATTTTTGTTGTGTATAAAAATTCAAACATTAGAGCTCACGTTTTTTTTTAACAATGACCAATGTACTACACAAAAAACAATCCCAAACATTTTACTGAAGTACGTTTGATCACCATAATTTTTGTTCTTCTTGTAATTGGTCATTTTATTTCTCTCTGTCTGTCTACTATCTTTCTTCTTTCTTTAGCTATGTTTATTTCTGTACATTTCTATTTTTCATTTCACTAGTAGTACCTTCTTTTTTTAGTTTATTTTTATCTTTTTAATTTACGCTACAGTAATATACTGATGTCTCTAGTAGTCGTCAATCACTTGTTACTTATATTTTTATTTGACATTTATTTATTCTGAGTTTGTTTACTGATTTTTATTCTCATGATAATTTTTGTCGTTCATGCTATCCAAGCAACAAACATTTTGTCAGATTTTCACCTATTAAACTGTTCTACAAAAAATCTTTCATTGAAAATCAATCACATAAGTTGAAAGAATGTCACATAAGTGGAAAGACAATTATATGAGTTGAAAGACGGTCACATGACTGAAAAGGCGATTATATGAATTGAAAGAGTTGAAAGTAGGTCATATGAGTGGAAAGACGATCGTATAAGTGGAAAGACGATCACATGAGTTGAAAGACGGTCACATAAATTGAAAGACGATTAGATTTAAAAAGCTATTAAATGAGTTACGGTTACATTAATTGAAAGATGATTATATGAGTTGAAAGACGGTGACATGAGGCGCAAAACAATTATATGAGTTGAAAGGTGCCCACATGCGAGGAAAGAGGAGCATGAATTAGACGATCACATGAGTTGAAAGACGGTCACATGAATTGAATGAGTTGAGAAACGATAATATTAGTTAAAAAAAGGTCACATGAGTTGAAAGGCGGTCACATATAAACACATAAGCGTTGAAAGATAACCATATTATAAGTGAAAAGACGATCACATTAATTAAAAGACGCCATAATAAAACACGATTCAAACTGAATTGGCTTTATTTTTTGTCGTAAAAATGCTCACAACTAACCAAATAAAAAAGTGTAAAAAAACTGTTTTTTACAGGAAAAAAACACTACTTTGAATTATTTGCATTCAAGAAAGACTAAATTGAAGGTTTCATACAATTAGAGAAAATGAGTAGAAGAGAATAGAAACAAAATATATTTATAGTGTCGATTTACCACAAACATGAGTTGAGAGATGATTATGTGAGTTGAAAGACGGTGACACGAATGATAAAGCGAGAATATGAGTTGAAAAATGGACACATGAGTGTAAAGACGATCACATTCCTTAAAAGAGGATCACATGCGTTGAAAGACTGGCACATTAGTAGAAAGGCGATCACATGAGTTGAAAGAAGATTGTATGAGTTGAAAGACAGTCACATGAGTTCAGTGAGTTAAGAAACTGTCACATTAGTTGAAAAACGATCACATGAGTCGACTAGATTGAGAAACGGTCATATTTGTTGAAAGACGATCACATAACTTCTAAAATTAGAAACAATATAGTTTAATATGATACAAAATAAGTCAGATCCTTATAAAGGGTATAATTCATCTCTTACTTTAGCATTATAAATTTATTTTAAAGAACTTTTATTAATAAATTTGCTGACAAAGTGGTATGTTGCTTACTCTAAGCTAAATCTTTTACACTGTGGCTTAACTTCTTCGCCATTTCGAAATATTTATTTTACTACAAAACGTTTTAAAAAATATGAACTCCTGATTTTTAAATTGATAATAATCGTTGCTATTGTTTTTAAAACATTTTAAAATATTTAATTTTAGTTAGGATTTTAATATTTTTAAAACAAGCACTATCTTTCCATGCTTCAAACAAACAAAAAACTATTCATCCAACCATCTAATTGTAGTGAATCAAATGCAGTACATACCTTACTATCTTAGTACGTCACATGCGTCAGAAACTTGTCAACCTTTCGGCAACCTTTACGTGGCAATCTTAGTGTATGGCAAAGTTTAAACTCATCTCCTTGGCAACTGGGTTGCTAAAA